>CM064973.1:3364367-3410429 GCA_032847665.1 Solanum chilense | reverse complement strand
AAATCGAATGAATCACCAATGAAGTGAAAGTTCAAGTGGAAAAAACTACGAAGATTACCTAATCATGTTATTCTTTTCTGAAATTTATGTTATACATATTTTTTTTCTCTTTTGTTCAAAGAAAAAGTTGTAAAATTTAATATTTTACGTAATTGATATATATCACTGTTGAAGATTTTCATTTTTTTTTTGGATGGAAAAGTATGTGATTTGGCTTTTGATGTTGAATGGCGTGAATATTCTTTCGATGTAAGTGTATCACTCGATGTGATTTGGGCGGTTAGTGGTCCTTCGTGAGTGGTGGTCCTTATTATTGTTTGAGTGTTAGTTCATGCTTAAATTTTTTATCGATATGGTGGTCGTTATCGTTGAGTGTTAGTTTACGCTTAAAATTTTACCTTAAATCCTACTAGGATGTGATTCTAGTGGAGTGTTATGTACACACTAAAAAAGGTTATATAATTTGTTGATTGGAAAATATTTGTGTTAGCACTATGGAAGAGGGAAGAATAATAGCACAAACAACGTCAAAACTTTGAGTTATCTTATCAAAATATTAGTGAACTTAATTAACGTAAATTATAATTGACTCTGATAGTGTGAATCAATAGAAACATGATTTATTATAATTATTTTTACATATATTAGTTGAATTGAAAATTTATTAAAAATAATTGAGTATTTTAATATTGTTGACAGCTAACATAAGATTTATTGATTTATACGTATACAAAAGACATGATAATAATTGTAATTTATAAAGTATTAGAAAAAGTAAAATTTGTGTAGCGAGGACGAGTCATGGAGTACTTGAGTGAGTTGAATAGTTCAAAATGAGGTAATTAAAGCAAATATTAATGGTGAATATGTAAATTCACTTTAGCTTTTTCATGAGCACTTTTTGGGTGGGAACTTTACCTTCTTGTTTTTTCATTTGCCAATTTTTACACTTTTACTCAATTTCTCACACATGCTGTCATGCACTAAAAGATAATTGAGTAATAAAAAAAAACAAAAGGCAAAGGTGAATTAAAAAAAAAAAAAACTTTTGATTCGTTATTTAAGCAAATACTTATTATATTCGATATTCAATTATAATTCAAGACCGAAGCTAGTGATATTATCGCACAGATTAAATTTTTTTACTATGTCACATTTAATTTCAAAACTAAGAGTAATATTTTTCTTCACTCATTTCTGTCATTTTTACGTGAGATTCGTTAGAGATATTACGATTAATATGTTGTGTAACTTTAGAAGTATTTTGTATACAAATAATATTACTTTAATTAGCGATAATAAAAATAATTAACAGAAAAAAACTATCAATATTTCAATCCTCTCACTTCCGCACGCCATAAACTGTATAAAGAACCTTGTTAAAATAAAAAATTGTAAAACAAACGGTACCTAAATAACGTACTCCCTTCATCTCGATTTGTTTTTTTTAGTTATTTAAAGTTAAAAGAATATTTTTTGAATCGTAATTTTTGAAACATTTTCTAAATGTTTGAATGACTAACTATATATATATATTGACTTATACTACTTTAATATAATTAGTTTAATTCTTTGAATCGAATCAAATAAATTGTAACAGATGAAAACATTAAAAGAGGGACTACATTTTTACTACATGAAAAATGTCAAAAGTAATACCGCCATGCTCTTTTGCGAGAGATTTTAAGTTTCGCGTGTCTATCTTTTCAATAATTCACCAAAAGGTGCTTTTTAGGTCCCTCCATTAGCATAATTTAATCTCTTTGAAAGTGGAGGTCATTGGTGATATTGAAAGAATTTATTAGGTAATCATAACATGGAAAAAGAGTTGGGAGACTGACTTTTGGTTGCTACAAAGAATTGGTCCAGATAAGAGCAAAAAGAAAACACAATATTCTGTTGATGGAACATTATATTTGTACATGAGTTATTGGTTCTCATTCAATATTTAGTTGGATTTGGGCCCAACTAAATAAAGCTGGCCAGCTAATACGTATTAACCAACTTTATTTGGACCTTAAAAATTGGGCCCTTCCCAACTTGCTTGGAGTACCCACATACAAAAGAACTTCACTACAAATGGATTGGATTTTTAGTGTATTTCAATTCAGATGCAGATTCAGAATTTTAATTTTATATAACTCCGATTTCAAACATTGAATCCATCACCTTGGCATGCCTTCCCGTGCTAAAAAATCGAGTTAATATTGTGAGTTTGTTACCTTATTTTAAATTATGAATTCATAGTTCAATAGTTTAGTTAGATTTTGCATGAATAAATATAGATCGATTTAGGTTAAAGTTATGGCCTCAAATGAATCCACATCTATACTGTTAATTTACACTTGACTTGACCTCTAACCAACAAGATAATAAAAATTATATGGTTGACACTAATTCACATTCCATATGTACATTTACCTATAAAGTACATTAATGAATAGCAAAAAATTTTGTGACCAAGAATTCTTCATAATTCATTACAAATTCTAGTGGTGCAACTTTATTTTGTGACAATAAACTTGTTTGTCATAATTAATATTCCGTCACAAATCATGGATAGATTTTTTTGCAAGGATAGACCGATATATTATTAATTCATTGGTACGGAATTGCTTTTGCGGTCGATATTCTCTCCTCTCCTCTCCATAAGTGTAAGGAGAAAGGGTTGAGCGTGAGCGGGGTCTAGAGAGGGTAGTATATAGGGTGGCCAAATCAAAGGGTCACATGATAATGCTCTTTACAAGTTGCATGGAGAAATTAACAAAATAAAATTGGAGATGGGACGTACTAAATAATTAAAAGAAAATGAAAGGGAGTTTTACATGCACATATATAATATGAGTCCCCATTATGATTTCATTTCTTTCTCCCTCCATATATTACGCTTGTAATTTGGTTAATATTATTCAAACACAAATGATGGATTTTGAACTTTTAATATCATAATCAACACTAATATTATATCATGAAAACATGATATGACTTTATAATAAATCTTTGTTTAATAGAGATATTAAATGATGTTTTTCTCCATCAAGAAATTAATCTTCATTTGCTCTAATAAGACCTTAATGGGTGCTAGCTAGTTAGCTTGGATTGGATATATATGTCTATTTAGTTGTTCAAGGGACTATTTTACAATAATATACACACACTCTCTTTCTCTCTCTCTCTCTATATATATATATATACAATTGAAGTTAAAAGTAATGCTAGACATGCATGCATCATGATACTCATGATCAACAAAGCAAACTTAAAATTTTTGAGTTAATTTTACATCGTGATCTTTGAAGTTTATGATATTCAAATTATAGTTATTCGATAATTTCTAAAAATAAAGTTTAAATCAAAATTAAAAAATTCGATTAAATTCGTAGCTATAACCCATCAATTCATGACCCATGAATAAGAAAGAAAGGACGTAATGAAGTAAAATATAGTGATATTGTACTGAAAAGGACAAGAGTAAGACATTGAAATAATTAGTGGATGACAATCCACCATAGTTCACTTTCATAAGAATCATAAAAAATAACTATTAACTTTTTACTTTTTTTTTTCTTTTCATTTTTCCATAGAGGATTCCCTTTTTCTATTTATTTCATATGAGTTACTTTTGTATTTTTTATCATAAAAAAAAATATTGATAAGTATTACAGATCAACTTGTATTCGACTCAAAGAATAATCTCATCATCAGCATTAATATCAGATAATTCCCACATTAATATAGTATCACAACATTAAATTTTGCTTACCATATGGGTTATGACAATACTATGAGAATATAATTATCGTTAATAACAAGTTGCATGAAAAAAAAAACAATGAAGATGGGACGTACTAATTAAAAGGGTAAGCACATGCATGAGTCCCCACAGATTTTCTATCGTTATATATATTTATAAGCTTCTAATTTTTGGTTAATATTTCAAAAGACAAACGATAAACTAATCTATAATAGTTTAAGTTTATATTGATGCATGTGATGATGTGAATATCGTAGTCAATTCATCACTATTTAAAAAAAGTAAAACATGATATGACTTAGTTATAGGTCTTTATATCGAGTTGCGTTTTTCTCTCCAATATATATATATATAGACTTATTCAAATAACAATCTTTTTACCATGTGTAATATATCTTCCATCTTTTTAATATTTTCGGTGTTTAATAATTGAGATATGCTTAAGCTAATACTTGAATACTCTCGTTATATAAAATTATTATTTTGGATATTATATTATGTACCAAAGTGTGGACCGGTATATGAGTCATAGACAGTTAGTCAGATAAGAGGTAATCGTGATTTTTATATCTTATCAAACTAATTAAGTGTTTTAATCGATCCCTACATGTCTTTCCTTTGCAACCTATCGTCTCCACATCTGTCTTTTTCACTTTAATGTACATATCATTTTAGTTTTAAAGGAAAATATTGACAATAAATATCATGAAATTGTTGAATTATGTGATTACCTTAGTATTTTCATCGAAAAATGTTACGTAAATAAAACAAAACACAAAAAGTTAGAAGATATAATAGTAAAATGCTATAGGGTGTACTGACCAAAATTTTGTTATAATTCCATGTCGGTTCACAATCTTTTTTGAGGCAATATTATACCTATAGTATTCTTTTGCGGTCAATATCCTTCATAATTAGCATAAGGTTGAGGTTGAATATTATTAGGTAGGGGGCACATGTAAATGCTCCTTAAAATTGCATGAAAAAATAAAATAAAATTGTAGATGGGACGTATTAATTTAAAAGAAAAATGAAAGGGAATTGCACATGCCTATTAGATCCCACAAAGATTTTATGTCCTTCTTTCTCCATATATTACGCTTGTAATTTGGTTAGTAATATTCAAACACAAAATGATGATGAATTTTGAATCAAAAGTCATCGATATCGAATGATGTATACATTGTTTGTAATCATCAACAGATATGACATTGTAATAGATCTTGTTTAGTAGATGTCTTGATTGAGTTGCATTTTTCTCTATTGAAAAAATCTCCATTTGCTTTAATTGAGTGTGACCTAGCTTGGATGGAATATATATCTATTTAGTTACATTATTCATCAAGGAATTATTTGCAGAGGCGGAACTAGATGGGGTTTATGGATTCAGACGAACTCATTAGCTTTTTCGTAGACTCTGTATTTATATTTAGAAAATTAAAAAAAAATTATGTATAGTAACTTGTGAACCCCCAAACAAATTGATTTAGAACCCCGAAGTCCTAATCTTGGCTCCGCCTCTGATTATTTGTTTTAATGGCCAACTAATTGACACATCTTGAATTTGACTCAAGTGTATTAGGATTACAGGATTAGAATTGTCTAAGTTTATATAAGAAAATTACTCTTTATTTTCATATAAAATATGACTTTTTCTCGATAATATGTTATACGATATTTATGATACTCATTCACCCACCCGACTAAATGGAAAAAGAAGAAGAAGAGGACATTATGAATGAATTAGTAAAATGAAGGGACGCTGGATATTGTACTGAAGAGGACTATAGTATGCATTGGAATTGATTAGTGGAGGGCTATACTGATAATGACTTATCCATAAACTTCGTTCACAAATATGTTTAACAGTTGGAAAAAAAATTATTAGGGGTTAGGCCACACGGCCCACAATTGATCCCACCTAAATATATAGCCCAAAAAAAAAAAAAGTTTCATATTTGTTATTATTTTATGATAATTCTATTCTTAGTAGTGCTATAGCTATATTGGTATAGATTAAGAATGTAATTAAATAAATAAATCTATTTTTTAATTTTTTGATGAGATAATTATAAATTTCAATTTGATATTCAAGTAGATAGAAGTCTTAAGATTAAATTTCCTCGTCTTATAACAAAAAAAATCAAGATGAAATGGTCATATTTATATAAAATAATTAAAATTCATGTAAGCTAACTTGAAGATCGTAAATAATATTTTGAATTAAAGTTCGTGGGGAGCGTATATATTGAAGGATGCCAGAAGATAATAAACGAAAGTTAGTCAGACAAAATGTCCCTTTGTAACCTAGCGTAACGTCTCCATCTGTCTTTTCTTAAAAAAAAAATTAAATATTAATGTGCATGTCATTTTGGTTTTCAAGCATATAGACCATTTTCCTTGTAAATAATGAATAAATAATAGATTTTTAAATGTATAAACAAACAAAGAATTAAAGTTGATATTATTGACAACATTAACAACAAAAGTAATTGTTAAATATCACATTAAATATTACCTGTCCTTAGTTGTTTTACCGTATTGTATGTCATCTAGTTTTACAAAACATTCAAGACTTTGTATATGTGGTATATATATATTATATACGGAATATATAATACATATATATTTATGGGGTCGGAATAATCCAAATTCACCCCTAAAAGTTTTGCTTTTAAGGATTAAATGTTTCAATTTCATTTTCAAGACTCAAATTTAAGTCTTGAATTAAGGTTAGAGAAGCGTGTACTTACTAGTTACCACCTATATATTATAATCTTAATTATTAGGTGTTAACTGGGGTTTAAATTTTAATGAAGATGGGACGTCATTGGGGACAACATTGCATAGAAGTAACATGCCTGGAGCCAACTATTTATATGATCATAATAATAATAATAATAATAATAATAATAATAATAAATAATAATAATAATAATAATAATAATAATATTAATAATAATAATAATAATAATAGTAGCTATGTATATGACCTCTACCCTCACCAACCATGATTAACAATTATGAAATACCCAAAAATCTTTTTTAGATGAAAATGACTGCTCAATTATATATGGTACAACAACATTGGTCCCAATTCTTGATTCTTTGTGTTGGCATGGGTAGGACTATATGCCTCTTGTACTGTGTTACGGATTTGTGTTATACATTATATTCATTCGAAAATTATGCGTTTTAATTCTAATTTTTTAAGTCACGTACATGGGCTTTAAATTATTCTCATATTAAAGACAAACGCAATGTTTAAATCAGAACTCATACCAATGGACATGAATAATTTACTCAATATTTTGTTTTGCATATTGAACATATAATTGAGATAAAAAAAATCCTTACTAGATTAATTTTTTAAGTGAGACAGTCACATAAATTTAATATAATAAAATATAATCATCTACATTGGCTGACCTATGTAAAATTCTTCCTTTTTTTTATCCAATGAGAAGACTTTTATCTCACTTAGCTTTATAATAATAATAATAATAAACTTATATAAGCTCGAATGTTTCATCATTCTAAAACTTTTCTTTTATATTGAGAGATAAAGGCCTGTTTGGCTCAGCTTTTAAGCTGGTCAAACTGACTTAAAAGCTGGTTTTTGACTTATTTGACTGTTTGGCAATACTCAAAACAGCTTATTTTAAGCTAAAAAAAACTTATTTTAAGCCAAAAGTTAAAAGCTGGGGTAGGGGTGCTTTTTTTTTTTTAGCTTATAAGCTGTTTTAAGTTGACTTTACTTTTACCCTTTTGCCCTTAATATTTTTATATAATCCCCAAATTACCCATCCTTATCCTCACATTTTCTTCCATTTTTCCATTTTTCCTTCTCACGCTTGGCACATATAACTTAAATAAAAATTTATATTCCTCTTATAAATAATTTGTGATAATAAAAAAATATGTGAATGATAGATAATTATTATTACATATGGATGAAACTAAAATAAATCTTAAATCGTTCTTTGATCTATTCAAATTAAATATCTTTAAAATCTATAATAAGTTTATATTTCTCTTATAAATAATTTGTGATTAGAAAGAAATTGTGAATGATAGCAAAATATAATTATTTATGACTGTAAAATATAAATTAATTAACTTTTATTATGTTAACAGTTTTTAAGGGTATTTCAGACATTTTGATTTAAAAAGCTATTTATCAGCACTTATTTGCCAAACACATCAACAACTTTTTTTTTCAACTTCAGCACTTTTATCCAAACACATAACTGCTTATTTTAAAAATAAGTTTCAGCACTTTCAAAAATACTTTTTTAAAGCTGCTTTTATTAAGCCCATCCAAACGGGCCAAAGACCTTTTATCTACCAAGTGAAGTACGTACTATAAATTCAAAAATAATAATTGTAATAATTAGCCCTAGCCATTATAATTTGGACCCAATCAATAAATTAAGTACGTACGGTAAGTAAAGAAGAAAATATAGAAGAAATGAATGATGAAGAAGAAAGAGCCAACGAGGGCCATGCATGCGTTGATCGATCAGAATAGATAGATTTAAGATTTAATATTTAGACTCAATAACAAAAATCATATTATACTTTTTGGATATATCTGAGTTCCACTTTTAATAGAGTCCGAAACTCAAAAAGTAGAAATTTTTTACAAAAATTTCAAAACGGTATATAAAATTTTATATGTTACCAAAACGGTAAAATCGCTACAGGAGCAGCGATTTACAAAGTAAAATCGCTGCTCCGGCAGCGATTTAGCAAATTTTTTTTTTTTAATAAAAAAATGAAATCGCTGCCCGAGCAGCGATTTCAAAAAAAATTTTTTTTTTTTAAATAAAATCGCTGCCGGGGCAGCGATCTATAAAAAAAAATTTTTTTTTTTTAAATCGCTGCCCGAGCAGCGATTTATTAAAAAAAAAAAAAATTACATAAATCGCTGCTACGGGCAGCGATTTATTTTTTAATTTTTTTTTTTTTATTAAAACGCTGCTAGGGCCACGATTTATTTAAAGAAAAAAAATTTCCTTATTAAATCGCTGCACGAAGCTTTTTTTTAAAAAAAAATATTAAAATTTTTTAATACAGCGATTTTATATTAAAAAAAATTATAATATTTTTTAAAATTTAAATATATAACTTATAAGAAAAACTTTATTAAACCGCAAAAATGTTAATACCGTTTTTATTAATATAAAATTAAAAAAAAAATTATTAAATCGCAAAAATGTTAATACAGCGATTTTATATATATATAAAAAAATTATAATATTTTTTAAAATTTAAATATATAACTTATAAGAAAAATTATTATTATTTTTTTATATATATAAAATCGCTGTATTAACATTTTTGCGATTATTATAATATTTTTTAAAATTTAAATATATAACTTATAAGAAAAATTATTATAATTTTTTTATATATATAAAATCGCTGTATTAACATTTTTGCGATTTAATAATTTTTTTTTTAATTTTATATTAATCAAAACGGTATTAACATTTTTGCGATTTAATAAAATTTTTCTTATAAGTTATATATTTAAATTTTAATAAATATTATAATTTTTTTTAATATAAAATCGCTGTATTAAAAAATTTTAATATTTTTTTTAAAAAAAAAGCTTCGTGCAGCGATTTAATAAGGAAATTTTTTTTCTTTAAATAAATCGTGGCCCTAGCAGCGTTTTAATAAAAAAAATTTTTTTTTAAAAAATAAATCGCTGCCCGTAGCAGCGATTTATGTAATTTTTTTTATTTTTTTTTAATAAATCGCTGCTCGGGCAGCGATTTCATTTTTTTATTAAAAAAAAAATTTTTTTGCTAAATCGCTGCCGGAGCAGCGATTTACCTTTGTAAATCGTTGCTCCTGCAGCGATTTTACCGTTTTGGTTAATATAAAATTTTATATACCGTTTTGGAATTTTTGTAAAAAATTTCTACCCTTTGAGTTTCGAACTCACTTTTAATATTCATTGACACTTCATGATTATTCATATATACGTTAATGTATACATAAAAGTATTGTGTCCAGTCGAACTCATAAGTTTTTGTTCGCCTGTATATGGCATTGATGATGTTAGGGAAGATATTTTTAAGAGGAAGATGGGAATTCTGTGATGAATATGAGCAGCAACACAAAATAAATACTGGTCAGTAGAAAAATCAATACATGTTGAAGCACAAAAAAAGTATATATTCATTCCTACTATATTTAATTTTTGTGGGCACAAAAAGAAGGCAATTTAATTAATTTGCAGTTGTATTTAATTATTTATGCTAGGAAAAGGAGTTGCTACTGTCAGAAAACTTTTGTGGTTGAAATAAAAAGAGAAAATGACCCAAAGAGAGAATTAAAGATATATAGGACCAACTTTGTAGCTAGCTAGCTCATTATTATTATTATTATTATTATTATTGTGTTGGTCCCAAAGGATCATAAATAAGCTATATATATATTAGATAGCTAGCTCATATTTTATGTAGGGTTTATTATATCGTTAAGAATTTCTCACATATAATATATATTCAGTTCATGCATGTCCGTGATAGACGTTACGTATTTGCATGACAAGTCCAATTAGTGTGATTCACCATCAGAAGTTGTAAGTCCCCTTGAATCGAAGCACCAACTAAATTTAGATTGCGTACGACCTATTCGAGAGAGATATTATCTACAGTTTTCAAACTCGAAATCTCTTAATTAGGGGTGGAACAGTCTCACTATATATTACATCATAATTCATATTGGTAGAGAAATGATTTGCGTGATAATATATATATCGCAGAGGTGGATCGATTTTTTGGTAACTTGTCCAATCCATCAAGTTTAATGAGTTGGTCATGACCCATCAAATTATTGAGTTTAAATTGAAATGTGTTAAACATTGTAACCCCCGTGAATTAAAATATTGCAGCCAAAATACAAATATGTAAAATCAAATTTTAAAATTGGAAAATTAAGTAAATTTGGAAGAACTTAATTAAGCTAATATTTTTTAAAAATATCCTTTCATTTTTTTAACAATAAAAAAAAAGAAAGGGAAGAAGGTTGGTCGTATTGAATGAGTTGAGTTATGACTTATTATTTGACCGATCTTGACCAAAACAAATTTTGATCAACTTTTATCGATTGCTTAAACCCTACCAAACAACTCATTATTGCAATTAATTAATTAATTTGGGTGATATTTGGAATTAAATTATAATAATAGCATAATATAATCTAAGAGATATATTGGAAGTCGTAATGACAACGGTTGAAGTTGTTGAAAATATGGATCTATATCCGTTGTAGGTTTAATTTTGTCTCTACATAAAAGCTGTTAATTAATTTGGATATTGTGAACTGTTAGATTTTTATGATATTTTTGAAATAAAGTATTTAGAATTTACTAAATTTAATTTCGAGAAAATCTTCTCAAATCCAAAAAGATAAAAAAGGTACTACTATGATATGCTTATGATATAAAAGGTATAATATCTACGTAATCAAATAACATATAAATATAAAAAGTATAATAATTTTTTTTTTCGATAACCATGTAAACATTACCTTTACACTTTCAGCATTTGCAAAAAAAACACTACATTTGGTAGATCTCTTCAACGAAGTAAGTAACCCTATTAAAACGAGTCATTTAGTATACAAATAATATAATCTGAAGTAATTTGATCGGATAAGGTGAAATATCCAATTGTTATATTTCATTTTATTTCACGTAGCAAATGATCTCGGAGAGCATTAATTATCGTAGGTAAATAAGTAGTTGAAAGATTCACTAAGCAAATTCATTAGGTCGTATTTTTCTATGCTGGCCAAATAATTGTGCGACTACAACTAAATAAGCACATTAATTAATTTCTGAAAAAAACCAACGTATTTGTAAAAGAAACACAACAAGATTATAGATGCTAACAACTTGATGCTTTGATTATATATTAATATTTTAATTAACCTATGTGTTATAATTTTATTATTTTTGCAGAACAGGAAATAAGAAAATATTTTTACATGTTTACGAAAAGACAAAAGGATACAAATAATATTTTTAGTAAGTAAAATTCGTACGCACTACTATCATATATAATATAAATTCATCAAGAATATAATACGATGCCAAGTATATAACAATAATTGTTTTTTTCTTTCAACAAAGTACCAACTAATATTAAGAAGAGTTCACTGTACGGAATCAGTATTAGTAATTAATAATCACAGTATATACGATAAACCGATGACTAAGAAGTATTTGTCCTTATTTTGATTAATTTTTTTTTAAAAAAAAATGGTAGTGTGACTCTGTGAGGACCAGAGATCCTTGCATTATAGATTAATTAAAGAATTTGTGTTTTGAATATTTTAATACCCGCTTGCCGCTCTCAATATTTTTAAAATCACAATTAGACACTCTAACTTAATTATATTAGACCTAATCAAAGTCCCTCATAATTTATTTAAGACCCAATCTTTTTTTTGCCCCACATTAAAAAAAAATTCACTAGATTCAAAAATAAATAAATTTAATACATAGGTGTGTAATTTTTTACTATAAAGAGTTCATAAGCACTTTCAATTTTATCTAGCTCAGCCCCTATTCCTATGGCTAATAAAGTAGGAACAAGTATAATATTCTTTTCATTCTTAAATTACTTAAATTTTTGTAGTAAATAAAAAAAACGTAGGAACGAAGAAAGTATGTAATGGACTTCTTCTTTTTTATTAACTTTTATTTAAATAGTATTTTAAAAATATTATTCACTTTTATTAATAAAAGGAGGAAGAGATATCAATGTAGAAATCAAACGTGAAATAGGCGAATTCAGAATTTGAAGATTTTGAATGTACCAACATTACCTTAGCCTAGATATGAGCTCTAACATAAACTTAAGTTAAAAATAGTATAAAAACACTCTAGCTAGATTCAAATCTAGGTCTCACCGGTGGATTCTCTAGCTTGTACCAGCAGCGCAAGAACACTTTTATGCTTTTCATGAATGCACTATAAATTATATTCACTTCTGTCAGTTTTTCAAAATAGATATACATGATTTTTTTCATAGTTACCGAATACGTGGGTGGGTCCCGCCTATGCTACTAAGATACCCCATTTTATCTTCAACATAAATAGTTATTCTCCAAATTATTTTTTAAGAACTAAAATTAATTTATACAAATATTGTGATAAGATAAATATATTAAATTAATCATTATTCAGCCAAGGATATGCCAGCTTGAAAATGAAGCAATAAAATTGATCGGAGGAAGTATACTGTTAAAACATATCTTAAGCGAATTTATCTTTCACGGTATTCTTGTGTACTCTGCACTCTCTATACCTAGAGAGTTATAATTATACAAATTACATTATTTTCTTTTTCAATTTTTCACTCGCTATTTAAAGTTCACTTTAAAATTTTAATAGAATAGAATTTGAATCACGCACGGAGTTCATTCGGAGTTGATGGGCCCAACAAACTCAAACCTGAAATCTTCAATTAGGGTGAAACACTTTCACAAGTGCACCATAACCTATATTAGTGAATTACATTGGTATTTCCGTCTATTATTAATTTTATTCTCACTAGAATCGTTCTCAATTTGAATTTTTTTCCTAAACAATTGAAGATGCACTTAATAAAAATGCAAATAGAATGAAATGACAAATCAATTAGATTGAGAGACATTCAATTCACTTCTCTCACAGGGTGCTAAAAAACACCTCTGCAAGGAAAATTTCACAAGATTTGTTTACAAATCTCATTCTGACCCATAAAAAACACTACTAATAATATCATGTAGTTCCTAGGTCAGGGTTAGAAGAAATTAAATTACAAAAATTAAAAAAAAAATAGAGTGAAAAATTTAGTGGATGTTAGAAAAAAGACAAGCAAAAAAAAAAAAACACCAATATTTGCTTCATCTTGAGCTAGCCCATCCTTGTTCACTCCGCTCCTAATATCCACTTGCGCATAACGAAAATTTAGTGCACCAAACTTTTATCGAAGCATTGAAGTTAGTGACCGGAACACAACTTCTTCGCATGGAATCGTAATTCCCATGTCATGATCGAACCCAAATTCTTCCTCGGATTGTCGAAGGAGACATTGAAACTCGGGATGAGTCAAAAAAGAAATAGGTACGATGTATCGACTTCTATTTTCTCCAACGTAAACCGCAAAATGTCCTTTTGGAACGTCGATTGGAAGATGATCTTCATCGTTATAGCTGTTTTTCTTACCCAAACTTGAACATCTTTTTAGAATTTGCTTCAACATTGCTGCTTGTGGCATTTTGTTTGATTTTCTAATAGCCATAATTAAATTATTTTCTTAAAGAAAGTTTAGGTTGAAGAAGGAGGTGATGTTTTAGAATAGAAAAATGTGAAGCTATTTATCGAGGAAAGACCACAATTTTTATTTTTTATTTTTCTAAAAAATAATTTTTTTTTTATTTTTTTATTTTTCTAACACGGGTGTTTTGGGATAAGTGAATAAAAGGAGTTATAGACAAAGTGGGGGCCAAAGCCCATTGGGTTTTAGGGTTCTATGTTGGTTCTATTTATGACAATGAGGACCCTTCTCATTTAATTAACCAAGAGTTACCATTATTCATTTTTCATTAAAATAATAATAATAATAATAAAGATATTTGAATAAAAATTATTTAATCTTTTTGAAACATGGCTTTCACTGATCTAGGAAGGTTACAAGTCTCAACAACAAGTATTAATGATACTTGTTTCTATTTCCAACATTCTGTCTCAAACACTTCTCTTCATTTTCTTTTTCAATAGTTTATTTATAAAATTATTAAGATTTAAATTAATTGAAATATGTTTCCTTTAAAATTTTGGATTTAAAATCTTTAATAATGATGAATGAAGGTGTTCTATCGTATCTTACTATTCTTATAGGTCGAATTGTAGAGAATATGTAGATATTTATGAGTAAATTATTTTCTGTACTTTTCGGCTTTTGGAGGTTTGTTTATTTTCTAATTATAAGATATGAATTAAGATTAATTACTCCATTATAAAATTAGTTCAAAAAATGAAAATAATCAGAAACTATTATTATCATTAATAATGAGATTTAATTAACAACCCATGTGGGACTACTAATTACATTTCAAGTACTTTTAATGTCTCTGTCGAAAATTCAATTATTAGATTAAGTAGCACTACCATATAATTTTCATAATTTTGATATACACACAATTGCTTCTCAAAATATTTTTCACATATTTATTTTTATAAATATTTTTTAAAAAAATTATTCAATAAATATTATTTTCATATATTAAATTAAATCAAACGGTGCACAAAAATAATTTCTTCATAATTAATGACAATAACATTATTAATTTAATACTCCTTCCGTCTTATTTTATGTGACATCATTTCCTTTTTTGGTCCGTTCCAAAAAGAATGTGACATTTCCTTATATGTTAAGTATTTAAAGGTACAATTTCTTTTTTATCCTTGTTGATTTCACTTAATTTTAAAAATAGTATTCAAATGCATTTTATCAGGAGAGAGAAAAATGAGTTTGCTTTTGAATAAAAATTTGATAAACATTTCAAAGTCTTCATTTATTTTTTAAATTCCGTACTCGATCAAATATTGTCACATAAAATAAAACGAAGAGAGTACTATTTTTGTACACGCTATCAAGCGAACGGTATATCTCGCACAAGAAGTTAATACCTTAGATGGTCACTCAACTATGCACTTTTCTTTCATATAGTCACTCAACTTTCAATTTTCACTCAAAAGTCACTTAACTATGCACTTTCTCAGAAAATCACTCAACTTTGACTTTTAACTCAAAAATCACTCAACTATCCACTCTTTCCTCAAAAAATCACTCAATTTATTTAATTGTTTTTTAATTAAAATTTACTGATATTAATTGTTTATATAACAACCCAAATTTTTTTAAAAAAAATAAAAAGTACCATTTTAACCATTTAGTGATCCACTACCTAACCCGATCCATTAAAAATTATAATGTGACTCAATTTATTTTGTCTTTCATCCTAAATTATTCTCTCTATTTCTCCTTCACATTTTTCATTTGTACTCTTCATTGTTGCTTTTCTTTTTGGCGAGGCACCAACAATGGAGAATGAAAATAAAAAACCTAGAGAAGAAAGAGAGGGAATAATTTAGAATGAAAGACAAAATAAAATGGTTCATATTATATTTTTTAATGGATCGAATTAGGTGTGTGGATCACTAAATAGTTAAAATGCTATTTTTAGGAAAAAAGATTTGAGTTATTATATAAACAATTAATATCAATAATTTTTAATTAAAAAATAATTAAATAGTTTGAGTGATTTTTTGAGAAAAGAATGAATAATTAAGTTATTTTTGAATTAAAATTTAAAATTAGATGACAATCCGAAAAAAAAAGTACATAACTTTTGAATAAAAATTAAAAATTAAAAATTAAATAACTTCAAAAAAATATAAATAATTAAATGACCATATAGGATATTAACTTTCTCATATGCAATTATAAAGTGGTACTCTGAGAAGTACGAAAAAGGAACCTTACTTTTTTCGAATAGTGTTTGTTTTTTTTTAGTTGTTTTGTTTCAATTTTTTCTTTGATTCTATTAAGATAGTAAAAAGGAAATGCATGTGCACTAGTCTCGTAAAAGTACAAACAAAAGACTGTTGCAGGTTTGACCATAGCCGTTACTTACATCGTTATTGACAGTTTCACAATATCCTAGATATATCATCTTTTGATTTTTAACGTCAAATATTTTACAAGAATCTTTCAGACCTAGTTAAGCCAAGATTTTCTGTGTGAATCAATAGATTTTTAACCAACTCCAACTACCAATGTAACCGATTCTTTTGAACTTCTTCCTAAAAACCAATTTGCCTTTTCACTTGTTCGATCTTTAGTCTCAACGAGTCAGAAATTTCACGAAAGATATTCAAGCGCTAAAAGTGAATTTGCTCTTTTTAAGTTGGTTTGACTTTACTCTTTCAAGACGTCTGAAATCACAAGGCTATATCATATTATCCTGTATAGGATGTCTAAAATATGTTATTTAGCCACTATATTTATATATACAGTATAATTTTTCGATGATCGTAAGGTGGCTACGCAACTGCCAAGAACAATCCTTACATACTTTTATTAGATAGGAATAAGATTTGTATTAATACGGACATCTTAGCTTATTAACGGTCAAAAGTTATTGTTGTTGTTCGTGTTAAGTGACATTAGAAGTTTTTCCTTTCATCGTAGGAACTAAAACTCAAATGCTAATAAAGAATCGATATATCTTATTCATCTCGTCACATTCCTTGATGGAGTTCTCGTATTGTATTGTTGGTGATAGAAAGATTTGAGATTGGGATTTCGTTCTTCAAAGTGGTCCAAGACAGACAATATTGAGCCCCATATATATCCAAAGTCTAATATATATGATACCACAGAATTAACTAAAATTCCCAAACAAAGCCTTTGGCCCTATTATGAGAGTAGAGGGGAAAAAAAGGGTAGTTAGAGACATTAGCAATTGCTTGCATGTTCTAAGGCTGAGATATAGATCCACATACCTATCAATCCTTTATTGATGTGTTACTTTCCTTACATAAGTACACACACTCAAGAATTAATAAGACTAGTTTATTCAAGATTTTAATTAGATGGTTGAGATGATATTTTATAAATGCATAGTAGATTCAGAATTCTATAGTTGATGAATTTTTATAACGATCTTAAGTTAATATATAGTAACAATTAGATTTTCTATATGCGTTTCAACTTTTGAACTAATTCATATAATTATAAATGTAATAATCATTTATTTAAAAAAACATATATGGTCTAGATAAAAGTTATTGGATTCACGAAAGTGTCGATCAAATTTCCTCATTAGTTGGAAAATAGACCGCGGGTGATTTGCTTAGATGGATTTGAGCAATCCTCTAACTAATTTTTAGATTGAGTTACGATCAAAATTTATTTTTTAAATATAAAATCAGAGTATAGGTGAAGAAGGTTGAGTTAAGCCCTTCATATCTTAACAAATAACAACTATTTCACCAGATCCTCCTTTGTAATAATTACTCATTTTTTATTTTCGATCTCCTCGTGGAGACGAAAAGATCTTGTTATTTTTTTGAACAATTTATGATCTGTAATGGACCTATTCATAGAATATATTTAGGTTTATATATATAAGGGCCCAGATGAAGTTTTTACCGTCTATTAATTATTAAAAAAAAAAAAACAGACCTTGTTGGATATTCAAAGAATCTAATGTGTATACTGTAAACTAATATGAGTAATTTTCTAAACTGGAAAAGAAAACAGAGCAATTTTATTGTCAAAAAGGTAAAACAGTTGAAAAATGACCGTTTCTTTTTTAACTTTACCCATGTTCTCTAATTCTTTCTTTTCGATTTACCTAACATAGTTAGAATGTTTAAAAGTTAAATTTCTTTATTTTGATCATATATCTGGAGATAGAATTTGTAAGATTTGGTAAAAATAATTTACTATATAAAAAAGAATATTAATTTAAAATATTTAAAAAGCATATGAATAAATTTAATTATATCATATAAAATGACACATCAAAAATATTATTACACGCAAACTTTTAAGCGGATAAAAAGTGGGAAATACATATGCAAAAAAGAGATTGAGTATATAGTAGGTGCATGAAGTAGTAGTATGCCAACTATTACTATTTGAGTAGTTAAACAACAACTACTTTGAGAAGGATATTTTGAACATTGAATCCCTTTTAACTCAATAGTTAGTTAACTACACCGCATGAGGCGGTGGGTGGTGGTGCTTCAGGATTTCTATATAGTCACGATAAACTTATCAGAGATTTTAGTCCCATTCTTCGAGTCTTACTAATCATAACGAAATGCAATGATTTTCTATTTTGAGTTAGGAAAACTTCTGATCGATTACTTTTAATTTGCATGTATATGTATATTTTTTTAAAAAAGAAAAAACTTAAAGAAAATGATATTTAGATTATTCACACCTAATCTTGTAGTAATATTTTTTGTTTTTTGGGAAATTAAAGAATGAGTGGTCCCTGCACGGAGAAGTGTACATACAACAAATTTATCAATAAACCACAAATATCATCTATGGGTTGTACGATGGTGACCCATACCACATGGAGGCCATGTTACTCTCTTCAATCCCAAATATGTTTTTGGTATGCGTTTGATCATATAATTTGAAGCTCAAATTTAAAAGGAAAAAGATCAAATATGCCTTTAAACTATTCAAAAAGGTTTCGATATATCTTTCATTTAAAGTTTGGTTCACTGATGCCCTCGCCATCCAATTTTTGGTCCAAATATGCCCTTATGGGCGTTAGTTGCCATGTTGGACATATCCAACTCATTTTTCATTTATTTAAATGCTACATGGAATTACCATGTCATTTTGACCTTACACATAACATTTATATGTAAATGGAAAGATATTCGGACTCATAAACACCTAATCAACCCCCTTTTAAATAAATTATCCGACCAATTTTCAACAATTTTGTTTATTTTTTATTTTTTTCGATAAATTCTGAAAATGAGTAATTGATTAATAAATAATAGGAAAATATGAAAAAGGTATAAAATTAACGCCAAAAATTTATAAATAATTATAGTAACCTTAAATCCAATTTAAACACTTTTTTCAAAAAAAATAATTATTTTTTTCGATAAATCCCGAAATGAGTAGTTGATTAATAAAAAGTATGAAAAAAATATAATATTAACGCCAAAAAATAAAAAATAAATACAGTAACCTTAAATTCAACAATTTCAACATTTTTTTAATTTTAATTTTTTTCGACGAATCCCAAAAATGAGTTTATTAACAAAAAATATGAAAAAAGATAAAATTACGCAAAAAATCACAAATAAAAAATAGGAAAATATGAAAAAAAAATATGTAAATTTTTTTTATTGAAATTAAGTTTACTATATTTATTTGTGAATTTCGACGTATATTTTTTATATTGTTTTCATATTTTTTCCTTTTTATTAATAAATTACTCATTTTCGTGATTTACCGAATTTTTTTTTAAAAAAAAATTGTAGATTGAAATAATACTATATATTTGTGAACTTCTGGCGTTATTTTTCATATTTTTTATTAATCAATTACTCATTTTTGAGATTTATCAAAAAATAAAAAACTTAAAAAAATTGAAATGTTAGATTTAAGGTTACTGTATTTATTTGTGAATTTTTTGCGTTAATTTTATATTTTTTCTTCATATTTTCCCTATTTTTTATTAATCAATTACTCATTTCGGAATTTACTGCAATAATAAAAATTAAACAAAATTGTTAAAAATGGGTCGGATAGTGAATTCAAAAGGAGCTGATTTATGGGTCGGATTAGGTGTTTATGAGTTCGAATATCTTTACATTTTCATATAAATGTTATGTGGTAAGGTCAAAATGACATGACAATTCCATTTAGCATTTAAAGAAATGAAAAATGAGTTAGATATGTCCAAATGACAACTAACGCCCATAAGGACATATTTGGACCAAAAGTTGGACGGCGAGAGCATGAGTGAACCAAACTTTAAACGGAGGGTATATATTGACCTTTTCGAATAGTTTAGGGGCATATTTGACCCTTTTCCCAATTTAAAATCATAGTATTAAATTATGATATTTATACAAAAATCTAATTTTAAATTTAAATTCTACTAATAAAGTTTTAACTCAAATATACTAGTAAAGACAATACTGTGGCCATGTGTGATATCAACATCATTTACGTACTTTAAAACTTTAAAACTGTCTTGTTTACTTCACTCTGTCATTCATATGCTCTAAATTTTAGCCTCAAATTTTATATGGGCCTATAATTGATTTTTTGAAGAAAAAAAAAACACACTTACCCTACTTTCAAGGACCATGCTTCCTGATATTTTGATCATAGTATAGTTTCTATAAATGATAAAACTTTGAGGCCAGGGATTTGAGGGGAGTTGAATATAGTAGGTGTTATTTAATAGATAAATGGACCATTCTTTGATTGTAGCTCTATTTTACCATATTAGACATCATAGATGTGAATATTTAGAAACTCGTAACTCTAACAAGTTAGAATTTTAGAATTCATAAATTTTAAATTCATAAACGATTTAACATGGATTATTTTCACGGAGGTAAGATATTGCAATCGTATTAGACATCATAGATAAGAAATATGAGAGTTTAAAGAGAAACAGAGGGCCCAGAAAACAGGAATATGATAAAATAGGAAGTTTCCAGGAAATATAGTCATGATGTATGGAACTTTACCACTTCAAATTTGTGATATATATATATATATATATATATATATATATATATATATATCATGTGTAATAGCTATATTATTGAAAGTTATAACGTTGTTCACTCGTGATTTCAGTCAAATATGATTGATTTGTCATATAGATCCAACGAATAATTTGATCCATAGCCATGTTAATTTAATTTATGAATTTATTTGGCACGTAAAATGTCTAAATCTTGAATCCGGCTTTATATATATTGTAACCAACAAAGAGGTTTATAAGTTAGCAACAGAAACATTTATAATAGACTCCAGAATAGGCGGGTCGAGGTCCTACGAGGCACCCACTACTCGGAGTACTCTCCCAAAATGAAAAAGATGTGTCTGCCAATCCATGCCATTCGTATGAATTCCAGATATACCTTAAGCAACAAATGAATTCTTGAATGGTATCTAAAGACAATTTGACTAATTATTAAAATTACATTGAATTAAATTAATTCAAATACTTGCTAAATACTCTTACATAAAAGAGAGCTAAAAAGGATAAAACGTATCAAAATAAACATAGTTAAATCAAAGGGATATAATCCACCCTATCCCTAATTACATATGCGCTCCATTATTAAGATTTAAGAGCTGTGAAAATGTGAATTAACAGCCATAGGTGGATTGATGATTTGAAATTTATGGGTTTTTGCCTAGATTCAATCAGTTAATAGTATTTGGTTTATAATAAATTTTTTATAAAAGATTAGTATTAGATTTTCTAATAAACACTAGGTAAAAGCTATTAGGTTCATCAAAGTCGTCCATAACTGATTGTTTAGATCCGTCCTACTTCATAACACTAGTTCAAGAACATTGTGTTAATTCATTCCTAATTAGAAAATTTGTATTTAAATTCTAGCTAGTTCATCTTTGGTAGAGAATATATCATGTCCAAAACGAGACTTTTTAATATAAAATTTTAAATTAGTCGTGTTCAAAATAAATATCGAACATCAAATTAGCAACTCACATACAAAATACTTAACATTATGTTTGTCAAAGTCATTCATAATTTCATATCATTGCTTTTGCTCAATCTGTAAAGATAGATCTCTGATCTAATTTAACTTTAAAAGTTTAGTTTATGAGTCAGGTGATTCAAATTCACTAATTTTCCCATCTCTTTTTCGACGTGGAACTTCTTAGTTAATACCAATTTCAATATGCAAAATTGGATTCAGAAATAGATAAGATGCATTAGAAGTAGAGAAAATTTGAGAGACAAATGTATCCAAAAATGACAATTAAATAGATTTAAGAAACATTGAATTCACTTCTCTCATAGGGTGCTTAAGAACACCACTACAAGGAAAAAATTCCCAACTAACCCCCCATTAGAAAAAAAAAAAAACACTAATATCCATATAGTGATTCCTAGGTCAGGGTTAGAGGAAGCTCACAAAAAAAAAGAGAGTAAAGAATGATGTTACAAAAAAGAGAAGCAAAAAAAGATTAATTTGCTTCATCTTGAACAAACAAACATCTTTCTTCACTCCAAAATTAACTATGAACACTTTTTCTTGTTTCCAAATAGTTAACTATCTCAATATGGAAGTAAGAGATTGGAAAATGAATTCTTCACAAGGAATTGTGATTCCCATGTCATGATTAAAGCCAAATTCTTCCTCAGCGCAACGAAGGAGACATTGAAACTCAGGATTAGTTAAGAAAGAAATAGGTACGATGTATCGTGTTCTATTTTTTCCAACGTAAACCGCAAAATATCCTTTTGGTACGTCAATTGGAAAGTGGACTTCATGCTTCTTGCTCAAACTAGAACACTTCTTCAAAATTTGCTTCAATAGTACAACTTGTGGTAGCTTAGCCATTTTGGTATGTATTTCTTGTAGAAAGTTGAGAGATTTTGGTATGTAATAAGAAATACACTACTTTTTTTTTTTTTTTTGGTATGAGAGAATATGATGTTTGGAATATGATGAAGGTATTTATGAAGGAGAATTGGCCCCTACTATCTTTATTTTTGAAAGAATAGGACAATGTGAGGGGCCAAAACCCATAGGGTGTTATGGTCCCATGTTGGTTCTCCTAGTGACAAAGAGGACCCCTTCTAATTCCACTTGGCTGTAATTTTACCTAAAATATTTATTTACCAAACTCTACATGTTAGATTTAAACCGAAACAATAAAAATAATATATAATCTTATTAGTAGTGAAGTTTGAAGATTGTAGAATATAATTATAAATGTCAAGATAGTAATGAATATTCTTATTTTAAAAAGTACAAATTATACCTCTCATAAAATTTATCGAGTTTTAATGTTTCTTACAAAATTGGATAATGAAAGAAATTCATTTGTATTTACTATCACGAGGTATAATTTGAACTGGGGTGTCGAAAGTGAACCCAAACATAAATAACCCGTCCAACTCGTTCAGATTTTAAGGATTGAGTTCAAGATAATTTGAATTTGGTTCAATTTCAACTAATTCAAGCATCACTCATTTGAAGAGAATCTTCAATTGGGCTCAATTCATTCTCCAATTTCATCCCGTTTTAATATTTTTTATTAAGATATATTTCTATATTTAAGGTATACATTATTATCTATTTAACATCTTTTAGGGTTTATCTATCAATTTGTTAATTTTTAAAAATAATAATTTTGAGCTAAAATTCAAATTGTCATTATAAAAGTTAAATATTAAATTAGTGAGATTAATTAAGTCAAATTAGGCGGATCAAGACCTAACCGGTTTTTAAGCCCATTTAATCTCAAAGTAAACTTGGGAGGGGAGTCAAGACTCAACTCGACTTCTATCTCAATCCAGTATAATATTTTCAATTTCAGCCCAAACTGTCTATTTGACACCCGTAATTTGAACGTTTCTCAATGACAATGCGACATCCATAATTATATTACATAAATTAGTTTGAAAAAAAACAGTGAGATTGATAAATAAGATTGATCTTTAAAGAAGACCAAAGGGCAAATCACGGACGAGCAAAATAAGTGTACTGACAAGTACCAAATACGAACCTTTCTTTTTCAGAAAATGTTTGGTTTTTAGTGAATGTTTGGTTTCTGATTTTGTTTGATTCTAATCAGATACTACTTTAGAAGAAAAGTTTACTTGTTTAAACAATACATAAAAATTTATAAATCAGATGAGTGATTTCTTATAATGTTTAGACAATCTTTTTTTTTTAAAAGAAAATTAATTTTAAATATGAGTTATATCAATATTTAATTTTACACCGTATTAAAGCAGGATTCATCCCACTAAATATTGACTTTAAAAATATATTTATTTATGCGCAAGATGCAAAGCATTGTGTTTAAGGTATAAAAGAATGATAATAGTCTCATGTCAATATGAGTGAATTTATAATAAGATTTGAACGATCATTGTTATTTTAACGTAACTTTTGAATTATAAGCCAGGGCAAGACCTAATTTTTTTATTAGATATAATAAGTTTTTTTATATGGAAATACCTTTTGATTTTTCCGTCCTATGGATTCCTTTCTTTTTACAAATGTTAAACTTTTCCAACTAACAAGGTAATTGATTAAGCATTATTTTGGATTAGTCTGTAAAACCAATGTATTATAATTGGAATCATGTGATTTTGTATTTGCTTAATCACTTTTTTTCTAACTCATTCTCCCGTACTTTACATTTTTAATTAATTAATAGAGAAGTACTGTACGAAATATTTAAAAACTTAAGAAACTCCAATTTAAACGGTGACTTTTAATTTTTAGGTTTCCGACAAGTTACGTTTACTTAGAATAAATCTATTCATGCTGTATTTAATCACGATGCTATTCCACGAGGTATTTAATTACAATTAGGGTCTTAAAGAATCTTTCGACTAAACAGAAAATCTCATGAAAAATATTTAATTACGATCTAAAATTTTGTAATTTATTGCAGACGTTGAATGACAATTTAGCGATATTAGACTAGATTGTAATTAAGCAAAGGTTATATTTGCAAAAAATTTAAAAAATGTGGACAAAACATATCGATGGCTAAATTGTTTTAATTTGAGTTGCAATGTCACTAGTTTTACTAATCCTGTTAAATAGATCTTAAGTCTTACTCGTTACTTGCATCCAAAAGTTAGCTCAAAGAAAGAATGATTGTTCAAATTTTATAAAAAGTCCACACATCTCATTAATCAGCTTAGACCGTTAATGGTTTTTTTATTTTTTAAAAAGCTAAAAAAGAAAAGGTCAAGCAATTTTGGCTTGCGAGTTTGATGAAAATGATATAGAGTTAGTAGAACTAGAATAAGATTTTGGGAATATATTATCCTTCTTCAAAGTGGTCCTTTAATTTTGTGATGAGTAGTAGTTTTCAGATAATGAAATCCATTTCAAAGTCCAATATGATCACCACAGAATTGAATTAAATTTTCCCAAACAAATTTTGGCTCGATTATGAAAGAACACACACAAAAAAAAAGAAGAAGCAAAGTTAGAGACACTATTATCTTTCAGCATGTTCAAAGGCTAAGAAAGTGATTCACATATCTATCAACCCTTTATTGATGTGTTACGTACTCTATTCTATGTCCAACAATTATGTCTTCTTTTGCTTTACTTAGATACCTCTTTTAAAGGATTCGTTCTCGAAAGGTCGTATAAAAATAATGCTGATATAATTAGATATATTGAAATTTAATTACCATTGTTTTAAGTATAAATAATTAAAAAAAATTATTGTAATTTTTGCTATTGAATTAAAAATAATTGAGTGATACATAAATTGTGATAGTTGAATCACTAGAATGATAAAAAGGAGGTGGTCCATGTACAAATTATCACAATTTCATCTATGTGTCCCTCCATATTGCACATGGAGGACATGTTACTCTAAAGTATATTTCAGTCACAATAAGTAGTTAAAGTTTAGTACTATTACAAAAGACAATATATAATATATATACATACATATACTGTATGATATCAGCATCAACTACGTACTTCAAACTGCCATATCTTCACTTCACTCCTCTTATTGATATGATATAGTTTTCAGCCTTAAATTT
Organism: Solanum chilense; assembly: GCA_032847665.1. Taxonomy (NCBI): domain Eukaryota; kingdom Viridiplantae; phylum Streptophyta; class Magnoliopsida; order Solanales; family Solanaceae; genus Solanum; species Solanum chilense. The sequence goes on along the minus strand of CM064973.1, from coordinate 3,384,307 downwards.
TACATGGTCCTATAATTGATTCTAAAAAAAATAAATAGACTACCTACCCCTCTTCTTCTTTTTGGGCAGGATAGATATTGTTTATGGTACGAGTTTGTCGACAGAACTTAGATAATTTTGATTCAAATTTTGTATTTATTTATTTAAAACTTTAATAATTTAAATTTAAATCTGTGATAATATTCATTTAAATAACTTTGATTCAAATTTCGTATTCATTTTAAAATTGTTTATTTAAATTAACTAATTCTAAAAAAATAAAATTCAGAATCAATAAAATTCAAACATATTATCGGTAGGAAAATAGATACTCCCTTCGTCCGGAATTGTTTGTCATGTTACGCTTATCGAAAGTCAATTTGACTAATTTTCAAACGTAAATTAGATCAAACTAATTTTATATATTAAACAAAAAAATTAGATATTTTAAAAATACATGAAAAGTACTATAAATTACAATTTTTTGCATATTAATATGATGAAAATACATCTTAAAATTTTAATTAAAATTTTGATTGTTTGACTCTAAAAATAGAAACCATGACAAATAAATACGAATGAAGCGAGTAAGTATTAACAACTAAGGTATAGGTAAGAATGATAAAAGAGAGGGCCCATAAAGAAGAATATGCTAAAATAGGAAGTTTCGAGGAAGTAGAAATGAAGTTGAGAGGACCTCAATTTTAGTGCAAATTTAAGGATTATAAGGATATGATGTGAGCATTAAATTAAGGTAAGGTTTTTTCACAAGCTAGCAACAGGTTTAATAGACCCCAGACAACGCATGCACATTCATCATATCATATGAAATAATTTACAAAATAAAAATTAAATATGAGGATAACACCTATACCTTGACCAACAAATGACAAGTAACAAAATGTGGCTCATATTTTCTACATACATTGAATAATCTATGAACCGTTTTAAACAATTATTAGTTTTAAACAAATTGACATCTGTCATATGAATCGTTTATTTATTATGTTTCTATAGTTGAATTGTTCATATTACTGCAAAATAGATATAAAAATGAATACTTCATGCCTAGTTAAAATAGAGCAAATAAATTGAAGTGAGGAAGTACACTTAATTAATTTCTAATCAAAGTGAGTATAAGTTTAAATCCAAGAAATTAATGATATTGTCTTTTGTGAATAACTGTTTATCCCCAAAAGTGAGAGTTGTCATGCTCGAAAACAAATACTCGATCTAAATTTAGTGGACAAAGAAAAAAATAATGTTAAATGATCAGAAATTTATAATAATTTTAAATTTTAAAATATATTAATTTTTTATTCAAAAAGATAAATAACATTGGTAAAATATCAATCTGGCTAAAATAATTTTTCTTAAAAAATAGGTGATTTTTTTTTCATATTTCGTAGCTTTAGTGAGCATAATTACTAGTTATTGATGCTAGGAGTAGGAGAGGTGAGAGATATTCCATTGAATTAATCATAAAAGCTGATCTGAACACTAAAAATGTACACGATAAATATTCAATATTATTTTTAACTTTTTCTTTTTGATTATTTCAAAAATAATTTTTTATTTTTATTACCATTTTAATATATCAAGAAATGCTTTTTTCTATATTTTATTCTTAATATTTATTACTTATTTCTTAAATCATTTTCTATGACTAAACTATCAAGTCCAAAAAATAACAAAGTAAAAATGAAAAGATTGGATTATTTTGTCTACCAAAGTCATTCATACTTTCAGATCAATTTGTTCAAGCACCCTGGATTCTGAATTATTACTCTTGAGGAGATCGAGTAAATTAGAAAATTTAATTAGAATGATATTTTACCTTTTTAAATATTTTTTATTCAAATTGATAAGATGCAAACAGATTGAGAGACAATTGTATTTAAAAAAATTAAATAGATTAACATGACTTCTCTCATAGGGTGCTTTAAAACACCACTACAAGGAAAAACATCCAACATATGTTTACAAATCTGATTCCCACCCCCAAAATTAATAATGAAAAAACATTACTAATTAATATCCATGTGATTCCTAGGTCAGGGTTAGAGAAAACTCACAAAAAATAATTAAAAAAAGTAGAGTGAAGAAAGATGGTTGAAAAAAGAAAAGCAAATTGCTTCATCTTGAACCCATCTTTTTATCACTCAAAAATTAACCCTTACACCTAATATTCACATATTATTTTCTCCAAATAATTTATTATCTAAGGACTGAAGTGAGTGTTTGGAAAATAAATTCTTCACAAGGAATTGTAATTCCCATATCATGATCGAACCCAAATTCTTCCTCAGCGCAACGAAGGAGACATTGAAACTCGGGATGACTCAAAAAAGAAATAGGTACGATGTATCGACTTCTATTTTCTCCAACGTAAACTGCAAAATGTCCTTTTGGTACGTCAATTGGAAGGCGGTCTTCGCTATCATAGTCGTACTTCTTAATCAAACTAGAACATTTTTTCATAATTTGCTTTAAAAGTACAACTTGTGGAAGTTTGTTTGATTTTCTAATGGCCATTTTGGTATGTAGAAATTTTAAATGTAATGTAGACTTGTGATTTGGTTTGAGGGAATATGAAGCTATTTATGAAGGAAGTTTGTTTTCAACTTTGTTTCAAGTATAATATTATTTGTATTAATGTGAGGTGGTGGGGTATGTGGGATTGTGGATTAGAGGAAATAGGACAAGATGGGACCTAAAGCCCATAGGATTTTACAACTCTATGTTGGTTCTAATATGACAAAGAGGACCCTTGCCAACTTAGGTACATAAAAAATAATAATGAAAACTCATGTTTATATTAAATCACAAATTCCCTCCCTCTCAAGTCCATATTTGATTGAGAATCAAATGGAGCCTAAAATAAATTATAGATGTTTTATATTATAAATTATAAAATAAGAGTTTAATGTTACTTCATTTCTACTAAAAATAAAAAGGGAAAACTATACAAATTTAAATTATTAGGCAAAATATTTATTCAAATTGGACCTGACCAAACTCATATATTTATTTCGTAATTAAAACTATTTACATGACTATATCTATTCAATGAACCATTGTTGATATCTAAAGTATATATATACTATCAGGGCGGACTCACTTTTATCGAAGGATCAAAAAATTACATTGCATATAAAAGTTAAATTTTAATTTAATAAATATATATATATATATATATATATATATATATATATATATATATATATAATTGTTGACATTTTTTAACACAAATTAAAATTTATTAGCGATTAATATATTGTGAAATCGTATATTTTAGTCCTACTAGCCTCATTCTTCCTGGCATCGAAGCACGGGGCTTGTGCTCTCCTAATCAAGAATAGGTTTTTCTAAAATTTTATTAAGACAATTTGGTTTCCTTGGATTAATAATTTATGGATGGCCGTAAATATTATGAATTGAGGCGAAATAATATTATTTAATTTGCAGCACCATAAAATAAGTAATTAAGTTATCTCGAAAACAGAAGAAGTGACATTTGAACGTACAAGAGGAAAAGGCACCGCAGAGAAATCACGAGCAATAAAGTAAGTACTGAGAAGTAGATTTTTTACCAAATTAAATTATTATATAAAGTAATTTATTAAAATAATATATTTTTATAAAATTTTATAAAATTAGTATAAACGTATTTTATAATAATGTTCTAGGGTATCTTTAGTTTTTTAAAATTTAAGTAACGTTTTACTCTTAAAACGTTACTCGCAGTAACATTTTAGAAGTAAAACGTTACTATAAGTAATGTATATCAATCTAACGCCGTCAGCTTTTAAAAAATTAAATATACTCTAAAACGTTACTGTGAAATACGTTTATACTAATTTTATAAAATTTAGAAAAATATATTATTTTAGTGAATTGATTTATATAATGACTTAGTTTGATCAAAAACTTCTTCCAAGAGGTACCTTACTTTTTTCAAATACTATCGTGTTTAGTTCTTTTATGAATATTTGATTTCTGCGTTACTTTGATTCTATACATACAAATACAAATATGAAAGAAAAGCTTAGTACTCCACCGTTATTTACAGTTTCACGTTATCCTAGAGATACCTTTTCATTTTCCACCGTATTGATTATATTGATATATTAATTAATATTAATATTATTGAGACGTGGATCAATATTAGTAGTATTGATGAGTATAATGCTGAATAAAATTGTAGAATACTAAGTTAGTTATACTTAGAAACCTATTACAATATCTATACTACTATAATAATAATAATAACAATATTTAAATAATCTAAATCCTAATTATATTATAATTCTAATAGTAATTCTATTCATAATATAATTTAATCATAATATAATTATAGACAAAATATAATCCTAATTAACATAATTACTCTAATCCTAGTGCGACTCTAATTCTACAACAGTGTTGTAATTAGTTAGTTAACTGCGTTAGACCTGTTTCTTTAACATGTTCTGATGATCAGTTTCCTTCTTCTTCAACACAAACCTCTATTTATAAAGTATTAAACTTTTTTTTTATTAAAAAAAGAATAGCAGCCAAATATGAAAATTTTCTATTTTTCTTTTTTTAAAAGAAAAATTTATTTATGGTAAGAAACTTAACACAATTAATACCCAACACGAATTATATCACAAATTATCATCACCCATCAATTATCACGCATCTTAAATTTATGAATATTTTAGAAGTTATTTATAATATTTATCTGTAAGATTGAACAATATTGGGGAAGCTAAATCGGTGGAATTATATTGTGTTGTAATTAATTATTGTGAGTTGTCAGGGTCAATTAGCTAAGACTTATCGGTAGCCCCATCTATGGTCTCTTAATTAGGGGAAATATATTGACAACACACCACTTCGGTGATTAAAATGTTTCATTTCGACTTGTAAAATCACTAGTTTTAATCCAGCCTGTATTGGGATTGTTCATGATTTATAAAAAAACAAGAGAAAAAAAAAAGGGCAAGCATTTTTGTTGATGAAAATGATTTAGTTACTGGAAATCGAATAGGATTTTGCGATTTATCTTCGAAACGGTCCTTTATTTACAAAAGAATTGTTAGGACAGTCCGATGTACTAATCTCCTGTAAGCCGGATCTGGGGTAAGACTCACGTTATTATCAAACAATGATCCCCATATATTCAAACTCCAATATGAAGGTCATAGAATTGAATAAATCTCCCCCGATAAATTGAAAGAGGTGTTGGATCCATTATGAGAGGAGGAAAAAAAGAAAAAAAAAACAAGTCAGAGACACTAGTATCTGTTTAGCATGTTCAAAGGCTTACAAACTGATTCACATATCTGTCAATCCTTTACTGATGTGTTATGACGCACTTTATGTATATATGTCCAACATTTATGTCTTTCTATTGATTTACTCAGATACCCCTTTTTATATATTTGTTTTCCGTTTGGTACTCGATGTTTATAAAAAAATCTCAGATTGGAGATAAAACATTCACTAATAAAATCAAATTTCATATCGAAGGGGGCTCAAACCTGAAACCTCTTGATTAAAGATGAAAAATTACCTAGCATTCTACTGTTAACCTGTTTGGTACTCACGTACCCCTTTATGACTTCATTTCCTCTTACACAAGTACACAACACAGTCTAATGATGAGAACTAAGGATGAAAGAAGCAAAATATTCCGAACCTTTTTAGTAATTTAGTTGGTTGACGATTTGAATTATCACTTTCTTAGTGGAAGTTTGACTCCCGCCTTAAAATCTCATCCCCATTTCCCCTAATTCCCTGCCCCGAATTCTTTTTAAAAAACTTGATTCAGGTGTAACTAAATGAAAATTAAAGTCAATTAGTTTTTTCTATACATAGTTAGTTGCTTGATATTCCTGATAGTGGTAAAGGATTTCAATATACTGCGTCCTAGATCAAAATAAACAAATACAGCGGTAACAATATCTTGAGTTCTAGATCGAAATAAGCAAATATGGCGGTGACAATATCTTGAGTTCTAGATCGAAATAAGCAAATATGGCGGTGACAATATCTTGAGTTCTAGATCGAAATAAGCAAATATGGCGGTGACAATATCTTGAGTTCTAGATCGAAATAAGCAAATATGGCGGTGACAATATCTGAGTCCGAAACTCAAAGGGTACAAATTTTTTACAAAAATTCCAAAACGGTATATAAAATTTTATATTAACCAAAACGGTAAAATCGCTGCAGGAGCAGCGATTTACAAAGGTAAATCGCTGCTCCGGCAGCGATTTAGCAAAATTTTTTTTTTTAATAAAAAAATGAAATCGCTGCCCAAGCAGCGATTTCAAAAAAAAAAAAATATTACATAAATCGCTGCCCCGGGCAGCGATTTATTTATAAAAAAAATTTCCAGCAATTTATTTTAAAAAAAAAAATTTTTTTTTTTATTAAAACGCTGCTAGGGGCACGATTTATTTAAATAAAAAAAATTTCCTTATTAAATCGCTGCACGAAGCTTTTTTTTAAAAAAAAAATATTAAAATTTTTTAATACAGCGATTTTATATTAAAAAAATTATAATATTTTTTAAAATTTAAATATATAACTTATAAGAAAAATTTTATTAAATCACAAAAATGTTAATACCGTTTTGATTAATATAAAATAAAAAAAAATTATTAAATCGCAAAAATGTTAATACAGCGATTTTATATATATAAAAAAATTATAAAATCGCTGTATTAACATTTTTGCGATTTAATAATTTTTTTTTATTTTATATTAATCAAAACGGTATTAACATTTTTGTGATTTAATAAAATTTTTCTTATAAGTTATATATTTAAATTTTAAAAAATATTATAATTTTTTTAATATAAAATCGCTGTATTAAAAAATTTTAATATTGTTTTTTAAAAAAAAGCTTCGTGCAGCGATTTAATAAGGAAATTTTTTTTATTTAAATAAATCGTGCCCCTAGCAGCGTTTTAATAAAAAAAATTTTTTTTTTTTTAAAATAAATTGCTGGAAATTTTTTTTATAAATAAATCGCTGCCCGGGGCAGCGATTTATGTAATATTTTTTTTTTTTTAATAAATCGCTGCTTGGGCAGCGATTTAATAATTTTTTTTTTTGAAATCGCTGCTTGGGCAGCGATTTCATTTTTTTATTAAAAAAAAAAATTTTTGCTAAATCGCTGCCGGAGCAGCGATTTACCTTTGTAAATCGCTGCTCCTGCAGCGATTTTACCGTTTTGGTTAATATAAAATTTTATATACCGTTTTGGAATTTTTGTAAAAAATTTGTACCCTTTGAGTTTCGGACTCGACAATATCTTGAGTACTGAGCCCTCCAGTCAGTTCAATGACATATAATTGAACAACAATTTCATGTATGATGGTGACGAAGGTCTCCACATAACACATGGAGGCATGTTACCTTTGAAGTAATAGATTGATATATTTCACTCACAATAAATAGTGTCTACTAAAGACAATACTGTAAGGACTTGTGTGATCAATATCACCACCAACTACTTGAAACTGCCATCTTAACTTAGTTATCGGAGACTACATTCGGTGATTTGAACCTATAACCTTGTAACAAGAGGTGGAGTATGTTCATTTTTGTTTATCCTGTCGTAAAATAGAATCAAAAAGAAATTAGAAATAACATATAAAAATCTTTTTATCAAGAAGAAAAGAGTTCACTAAATACATTGTCTCTTTAAGTGAGCTATTCCTGTCAAGTAGTCAAGGTTAATGAAATATATTCGATCTTACTTAACGGCGAATCGATACTTATAATTACAATGTCAGCGAACCACTCAACGACAATATAGTACACGTAGAATACTAGATTAGTAATAGTAGAAGAAGTCTAAAAAATTGGTTGACTAAAAATAAGAGAAAATCTCTCTATTTATAGACAACAAAAAGGTAGTGCAAACAAATGATTACTGTGTCTTATAAAAAAAGACGCGATCTTTTGAAAAGTTATAATCTTTTATAAAAGTCACAATTTTTCATAAAAGTTAAAAATTTTCATAAAAAATAAAAAATTTCATGAAAGTCAAATTTTCATAAAAATTACAATTTTTCATAAAAGTACAACTATTCATAAAAAATAAAAATCACAACACTTCATTGTCTATTCACAAATTTTAAAACCCAATATTTATCACCTCAATGATTTTTTAAAATATAAAAATACAAAGGAATTAGCGCATGTTATATTTTCGCTATATATGGAAGCAACAACAAAACAGGTAGCTAAGTATGACATTATACATTCCATGTAACTGATTAATCTTTAATTTGGGTTTTGCTGTAAAATTAAACCAATATATTATTAGGATCATTGAGTTTGTATTTACTTTCACTTTTTCTAACTTATTTTTCCAAGCCATAATTACATGGTTAATTAATTAATTAATTAGTGGTGGGAAGTACGAAAGAATCAAAAACTTAAAGATAATCAAATTCTCACTCAACTAAGAGTAGTTTTTTTTATAGAAAATCACTTAAATATGTTTATAATTCAAAAGTCATTCAATTAAGTGTGATTCCATTCATTCTATATATTTAATCATTGATATTTCAAGCTTACAATATTTGGATTTTTGGCAAGTTCGATGTGTGTTTAATAAATTCACTATTTTTATTTATTTTTGAAATATATTGAACTTTTTAAACAACGGACTGAAGACCCTTTGGAGCAAATGTTAAACGATAATTTAATTAATAATCAGCTAAATTAATTAATAATATTGCATGTGAGTTGTCCGATTAATCAATTCAGTGTTTAATTTTGGTAGCCCTATGGTCTCTTAATTAGGGGAAATATATTGACAACGTTGATGTTTGCGTTCTAACTTCCAATAGACAATCGGTGACTGAAATGTCATAATTTGTATCATAATGTTACGAGTTTGAATCCAGCCTGTATCGCGATACTGTTAATGAAAAATGATATTATATTTAATAGTAGTAGAGAAATATATTTTTATCTATTAAAGTGGTCCTTTTTTTTTTTTTTTTTAATGTTGCAGATGAGTAGTAGTTTTCAGAAAATGATGCCCATATGAAACACACATATAATCACCACAGAATTAATTAAAATTCCCAAACAAAAGCGTTGGATCAATTATGAGAGAAAAGCAAAAAAGAAGGCAAGCTAGAGACACTAATTTCCCTTTGCATGTTCTATGGCTCTTTGAAAGCGATTCATATACCTATCAATCTTTTATTGCATGTCTTGCATTTCATTAAATTGATGTGTAGACATTATTTTATAAAATACGATACATAGTTATCTTGAATATATTAATTATTTTCAATTTATTATGATATCGAGTAGGATTGAACTCTGATAAAGTTGAAAGTTCTACTAGTTAGAAATTTTAATAAATTTCAACTTTTTTTTATAAAGTAATTAGAGATATATGGTTTTAATAACGTGGACAAGTGATATTAGACGGATAGAGGGAAAACACTAGATGAATTTTAGATGAAAAAGAGGGAAATGCACATGCAAATGCAATATTGAGAAGATCAGATAAAGGGTAGCTGAAAATGGGTTGTAATGAAAATGAGAGACTAATGATGATCTAACAGTAGTGCAGTAAATATATATGATATGAAGAGTGATGTAGTAAGTAAATATAATGAGTATGAATGAAGAAAACTAATGAAGAAGAGGTAAAATATAAAAAATATTAAAAATAAGCCAAAAACCGTTTCATTAGTAAACTAAATTATCAGTTGTGTGTATGACAATTATAGTCTGTTTGGAAAGCCATCAGATAATTGAGATTGATATGATTATGAGAATAGTAATTATCAGACTACTAGTTATATAACATAGTAATTACGCTAATCTAGTAATTACAAGTGTATTGTTTCGTTGCAAAAATATAATCATAAGGTTATATATATTGAATTTTAAAAATAAAAATTAAAAATTTATATTCGACAAAAAAGAGTCTTTATAAATGGCATTAAATTAAATGTTTAAGATATATATTGTCTCTTGAAAATATATTAATTAATAAATATGTGTTCTTAACTAATATTTTAAAAATAACTGATTTATATTTTTTAATTTAGTATATTTTAATTAAATTAAGAGAAAATTGTATATAATGGCAAACTAATAAACTAAATTAATTGCCATAACCATCCTTTGATTTAATTGTGTCCCGTAGTAAACTGTTTGTCAGTCACATCTCTCCCTCAAACTCTCGCTCGCCACTCTCCTCTCTCGCTCCATCTCTCGCTCACTTCCTCTCACTTTATACAAAGACAAGTGTATAAAATTTGTTTCTATTTGTATAAAGCAAAGGAAATTGTATAAATTATTGTTGTTCCCCTCTTCCAGATCTCGCTCACCACTCTCCCTAATCTCGCTCGCCACCCTCGCCTATCGCACTTATACAAACAGAAGCGAAATGTATAAATTGCGTTTCCGTTTGTATAAAGGATTGAAAATTGTATATACACATGCAAATACATATATTTTCGTCCTATACACTTATAACTATACAATAAAAATACTCCCTTACCCAGTTTCTTTTTCCTTTCTCTATTTCTCGTTTTATACAAATTCAAATTGTATATAAATTTTCTCTTTCTCGTGTTATACAATTCGATTCAATGGTATATTCCCTGCCCAAGTCTCTTTTGTTTTTCTCTCTTTCTCATTTTATACAAATTCAAATTGTATATAATCATTTTCTACACTTATAATTAATCAATTCGTATTATACACTTCATTTTTATACAATTCTATGCCCAAGTCTCTTTCTCTTTCTCGTTTTATACACTTCGTCTTATACAATTTGCTTCAATTGTATATATAATAAATTATACATTTATATGTTTGTTATGGAGTGCAATTATGCAAACTTTGCTATAACATACAAATATTGACTATATGTTTGCTATATGTGAAAGTTGCCCTTAAATTAATCATAAAAATAAAAAATAAATAATTTCTATGAACTTCATAATTACACCAAATCTAATTACTAGGATGAACTTTCCAAACATGCCCTTAGAAATTCGTTTGGTATTTAAGAATTAATTTTTTAATTAGTTTAATTCTAAATTTTATAGAATAAGGGGAAAATTCAATATTAAGCCCAAACTTTATTTAATATATTTAATTATTTGTATAATTAATTTATCCCCAAATTTTAAGAGCCTTACGTAGGATTTAAAACTGAAAATGAAGTTTGCAATAAGAAATTCCTTATGGAACGGTTTCGATTGGCCTCGGGAATAACCAATTGATTTCATTTCTTTAATTTTTAAACATATAAATTTTACTTTAAAAACTTAAAGTAAATCCTATTATTCTATTTGAACGGTAAAATATATTTCATTCTATTTAATTTGTGTGCTATACTTCTTTAGTTTATTTAATTGAAAAAAAATCAATTATTCTACATTCAAAAATTCTTTAATTTAGTCAAGAACACAATTTTTTTTAATATTTATTTTCTTAAATTTAATATCGAAATAACAAATTAATAGAACACATAATACATAAATATGATCCATAATTTGGTTTTTGAATGAATTAGACACTTAAACTTATATAAAATTGAACAAGTAGAGGCAAGTGTCCTACATGACACAATACACGTAAGACGCCATGTAGGATATAAAATTGCCATGTAGGATGTCATGTAGAACGAATTTGTCTATTTGCTCGATTTTATTCAAATTTATATTTCTACTTGTGTACACCTAAATTTAAGATTATAATAGGCCAAAGTCATATGCGGCCACTCAAACTTGTCCCGATTATTCATTTAGACACCTCAACTAGACGTACTACCTATTGAACACTTCAACCATTCTGAATTTGAACCATTTGAACATTTTTTCGAGAATAAACAAAAAAAGAGGGTGTGTGAAATACACTCGCGCTGACATGTCAATTTGACCAATTAAATAATGACATGTGTTATTTTTTAATCCAAAAAATTATTTAAACATTATATTATAAAGTAAAAAAATTTAAGAAATTATTTTAAAGTAAAAAAAATGAAAAAAAAAAAAACAAAACTTAAACACCACTTCCCTGCCCCTTCAACCGGAACAAAACATACATTTCCTCTAACTCCATTAATGGTGACCCTCCCCTCCCCTCCTTGTATAGTTCCATCTTTAACCCAACAATTTTTTTTTTCATCAGCTTTTTTATTAATTATAACTTTTTACTTCATCTCGTTTTTTAGGTAGAGAAAGATGGGCAAAAAAATCTCTCCGAAAAAATTTATAAATGAAACAAAATGTTAAGAATTTTAAAACCATTAGAATGGTGGGGGAAGAAGATAAACACTAAGACTAAGAATTTTGAAATCATTGGAATGTTGGGGGAAGAAGATAACCATTGGTGTATGGGGATGGGGGTTGGGTTGGGGTTGATAGGAATAGGGAAGAAGAAGAACTGTTCTTCTTCTTTTTTATTAATTTTTTTTTAAAAAATTAACTTAGGGGTATAAAGGGTATAAATTAAGAAAAAAAAAAGAAAAATATTATTTTTAATAAATTCACGCGCTCAAGGAAAGTGAATTACACGTTTTTGCCATGTCAGCATTTTATGTCTAATAGGAATGACTTTTGAACAAATAAAGTGTTCAATTGGCACAAGGATTAGTTGAGGTGTCTAAATGAATTATGCGGACAACTTCGAGTGGCTGGAGATGACTTAGGCCATTATAATAATTAACTGGCATTATATTAAAAATCATGTTTATGCATTATATATCGTAGTAGAGTGTGAATAAGGATGATATGGTCCCTGTAGTGAGGAGAGTACATAGAAGTGTACAACAAATTAACAAGAGAAGCAGAATTTGATGTATGATGGTGACCACATAGCACATGGGAAGCCATGTTACCCTTTGCAGTTTCACTCACAATAACTATACTTTCTACTACTATTAAACCCAATAATTAAACTAGGCCCTCTCTTCATTCATATCATATATATGTTGTTATTGCCATAAATATTACTAGTAGTAGTAGATAAAAACACACACTTCCAACAGACCAACACCATCATGCTTCTTTCATATTTTCATCCTAGTATGATTTCTATAAATTATAGTAAAACGTCAGTTAAAATTTTAAATTTATGAGTTTATGATTTTATTCCTTTCAAATTACCGCTCTAAAATTAATAATTTAAACATAGTCAGTGATTTATTTTTAGATAAATATGATATTGGACCAAAACTGCTATTATTATGTTCATAGACGAAATCAAGATTTTAAGTTTGAGAATTCTAAATTTTAGGATCGAACGAGAAAAATAGTACTATAAAACATGATTCTTTTAAAAAAGAAAATAATTTGTATTGTTGATAGTGGAGTTCAAACACATAACATTAGTGTGAAAAACATTTTCACCACTCTTTCTTATCATTAAATTTGTTAGATAAGTTAACAAATAATAATATCTTTTAAATTTTTTAATGCAAATACAAAATCTATAAAAAAAAAATTAAATTTATTCGAAATCACAAGCTTCCACCTAGCTCTGTCTCTGACTACATTCAAGTGAAATATTAGGGCCAACGGGAGAGTGAAGCCTCCTAGGCCATTGCTTTAGGTGTATGTTTGGGGTTAATTTTAAAACAAAAATGAAAAGAATAGTGTAGAAACTACCAAATATGTACTCCCTTCATATTAAACCATTATAATTGCTATGTCTTACTTTTCCGAGAATCAAATTTAATTAATTTTTTAAATTAAATTAATTTTATTTCAAAATTTTAAATTATTTTGACTAAAAATTATACAAAAGATACTTTTTAATAGCTCAGTTTGTTATCTCTCCTTTCCATACCTTGATTATTATCATTTAAAAAGGGATTAAGTATGGGTCAAAATTTATACTTATTTAATTTTTAAAATATTAAATTTTGATTTTAGGCCACTAAGATTTTAAATAATTGCATAAACTCTAATTCATGCCGTGATTACAGGTATATTCGTACTATCTCTATTCACTTTTAATCGTCATAGTTCTTTATTTATGTGAACACCTAATTTTTTACCAAAATATAAAGAGTCAAACATCAATATTTTTAAAAAAGGGTTATATTTAAAATAAATAAATAAATAAATAAATTGTGTAAATTACTTTAATAATAAAAATTATGAATTTATGGTATTTTTTTTAAATGTTCAACTTTTAATTAGTTTAAAAATAATGGTAGAAGAAAAAAAATTGGAGTCCTAAATATTCAAATTACCTTTCCCTTATCCTAATTATTCCCAACTTCCTAACTTATTTTACTAAAAAATCTCATTCTATTTATTTTTTTATTTTTTCTTTCTTCTCTCTTTGGACGTTTGTTTCACTTTTTTTTTATATATTTTTTTAATTTTCTATTATTATTATTTATTTATTTTATATCCATCCTTATCTCAACCCCAATTCCCTCAACAATATTTCAAATAAAATCCTAATCCAACTCTATTAGGTTCCTTTTAATTAGCACCAAACTCTCACCCAAAAATATTATAAAAAACACGTTCAGTTGAAATATAGAAAAAAGGACACAGATACACAGATATTGAGAAATACAGAGAGGAAAAGAGAGAAATACAGAGAGAAATATATAGAGCAAACACAAAGAGAAGAAAAGTAAGTCATTCTTTTGAGAATTAGGTCAGAGTTAGAGATTTTTTGTCATGGTTCCAAATTCGTGGCTCAAATCAGTAGATCATAGAAGTTATTTTTCGTGATATCCATCTTCGCAGCGAGGTAATTCTAAACTATCGCATTATTTAAATGTAATGTTATACGAAAATGTTAATCTAATAATATGAAGTTCTTTGAATCGTATGTTATTATTATATATCAATATGTGATGCATGTTAAGATTTTTTTTTCTCTTGATCTGAAAAAAAATGAAAAAAAAAAGAAAAAAAAATTGTTTCTTGCTAACAAAAATAATATAAAATAAAAGATGTATCATACATTTTTTTTTGCATTATTATTAGTGTCTGTTATTCTTTTTTAGATGCAATTTATATTAGAATTTATTTTGTGATATTTAATAGCTAATGTTTTTCTGGAGCCTAATTTTTCACTAAAAAATAAATAAAATAAAATTTATAAACTTGTTAGATTAGGATATATAAATAATTAGTATTTTTTTTATCTAAGTAGAATTGTAATTTCATCTATAGATTTACGATAAAATAATGATAATTACTATTAATAATTATAATTTTTTTTTGAGAAATTGTATAAAGAGAACAAAAGAATAAAAAAATAAAAAATAAAAACAAGAAAGCCTAAAACATAAAAAAAAAAAAAAAAAAAAAAAAAAAAAAAAAAAAAGAAAAATAACAGATATTTTTTTTACAAAAAAAAGGAAACAGAAAATAACCAAAAAGAAAAAGAAAAAGAAAAGAAACGTGAAAAAATGAAGAAAAAAAAAGAGAGAGAGAAATAGAATTACAGAAAACAAAACAAAACAAAACAAAAAGCAAATATATAAAATCTAAAAAATAATAATATTAAATTAAAAAAAAAAGAAGAAGAAAGAAGCAGAATGAAAAAGAAATATAAAACAAGAAATTAAAAAAAAAATGAAATGGAAAAAAAAGAAATGAAAACAAAAAAACGAACGTTTTAAAAAAAAGAGTTAACAAAATTATTTAAAAAAAAAAAAAGAGGAGAAGAAGACAAAAATTAAAAAAAGAGTAACAAAAATTATTTTTTTTTAAAAAAAGAGTCAGAATGTTAATTTGTTACGTGCATTAAAAAAAAAAAGAAGTTAAAACCTTTCTTAAAAAATAAACATAGTCCTAATCTATTTAGAATTTTTGTGATTTTAAAACTAATTTCAAATCTCATAAAATTTCATCTTTCTATTTTTAAATTAAAAAATAAATAAATAGAAAATCCTAAATTAACTCGAACTCTAAATTTTTTCTAACTATAAAATACTTATATAAATTCATCCCCATAATAACATAAAAAATATATATATAAAAAATGTAAAAGCAAAATAAATAAATAAATAATAAATAATAAATATATAAATATATATGAATGTTCAACTTTAAAATTAATGGACGCAAAAAAAAAATGAAGAAAGACCATTTAAAATAAATAAACCAGTTTAAAATAAGTTTAGAATAAATCTGAAAATAAATAACAATTTTATTATTAAGTTAAATAATACAGTGTCCAAAAATTAAGTTAAGTCATACTAAAATCAATAAAGCGACCGTGCTAGAACCACGGGACTCGAGGGGTGCCTAACACCTTCCCCTCGGTCAACAGAATTCCTTACCCGAATTTCTAGTTCGCAGACCAATAAAATAGAGTCAAATTTCCTTTTGATTAGGGATTTAAATAAGGTGACTTGGAACACCAAAATTCAATTCCAAGTGGCGACTCTGAATAATAATTATCCCTTTTCAAAATGTCACTTTAATTGGAAAAACTCTTTTTCTTTCGAAACAATAAAAATCAAAAAATATTAAGAGAGAGAAAAAAAAGGGGTGTGACAGATGGCGACTCCGCTGGGGATTAATTAGAATTCGAGCTTTAAATATTAATTTATGTATGACTATGACTTATATATTTACGCTTTTTGGATATTGTATTTAATTTAAATTATTATGTTAATTGTTTATTTATTTAATGTTTTAATAATGTTTGAATTGCTTCTCTCCCGAACCATTCCGAATCTTCAATAAAATATGATGGGAATTGCAACTATGCACCCCACTCCTGTCAAGATAGCCAGTGGATCTTCGGTCCATGGTGAAGGATATGTAGTCGCACCATTTTAGGATAGGGAGCACCCATGCACAAAGCCGGAAAGCGCTGCTACCGGTACGTTGCTACTCCCTGACTCGAGTTGTCCGCTCGTCTTACAGCCAGTCTAGATACTTTTCTCCATGAGTTTAAGCTTGATAACTGAAACCAAATGTGGTAATTCCTAATAGACTTCATTATTTGAATCATTTTACATATGATTTAATGAAAGACTATATATATGATCGGATCTATCTAGATAAATAACTCAATTTACCCTTTTAAATTAAAATCAGAACAATAGAAAAAAAAATTCTTTTACAATGTAAAGTTTACAAATAGAAATTTCAAAAGTTTTTTATATCACTTTAAACGAAGAAAAGAGTTGCATTTGTCAAAAAAATTTCTAACAAAAAATTATTAAAGTGTTTAATCTGAACGAACTACGCACACCTGATTCTCACCTTGATGAGATACGTAGGCAACCTTCCTTGGGTTCGGTGATCCTTATCTAAAAATTAAAAAAAGAATTCAAAAAATTTCTTAATTATTATTTAAAAATTAAAAAAAAAACAAATAATATGTGTATATATTAAAAAGGAAATTTGTCTTTAAGAAAACGTATTTTTACTTATATTTTGGAACTACGTTAAACCTGATTCTTGTTTTAACAAGATACGTAGGCAACCTTATTGTGAGGTTCGGTCCAACCAAAAAAAAAATTAAAAATTCGAGACATAAACTGGGGCCAAAAAAAAAAAAAGATTTTTCTTTGACTTGGTTGGTTACAACATACTTAGAATTATGTATAAGAAAAAATAAAGTGTTAAACTATTTGGTAAGACAGATCAACTTTGTTGTGACCTATAGACTTCTATTGGTATCTCTCAATTCATTTATGTCATACTTGAGAAATTATCTTGTTTAAAGTTATGGATAAAATAAATTTGACCTCATTGTTTCAAATGCATTGTGTGGTGAGCTTTAGACGTAAAATTCAAAGTCATGATTTGCTTATCTAGAACTTGGCCCAAATGTTGGTAGAGACAAAATTTTGAGCAACATTTAACTTGAGAAAGGATTATAGGCTTTCTTTGAATCGATTGTGCCTTTCAAGCCTACCAAATGACATGTTATCCACAGAACTCCCATTTCGACCTTGAAAGCTTTTATTGAATAACCACATCTTAGCATATATCTTTTGAGTGTATAAATGCACTAGTCCCTTTATCTCACCTCCTTGAGGGCACTATGAAATATCTACACAACATCAAAAACCTAAGTTGGGTAACAAAGTGAAAAAGATCAAATGTGTCCAAAAAAAAAGGATTGAATGGAAAAAAAAAATCTCCAACAAAAAGGAGAGAAGATCAAAAAATGAAAGAGAAAAAAAATGAAACAAGACCTTATAAGAAAACAAAGGTCAAATGCAAAAATGAAAAAAAAAAATATCAAAAGCATCGTGCGAATTCTAAGGATAAAATAGTCACTTTATCTCAAATGAATATCCTACCTTTCCCTAAGACTACCTTACAAGCCAATGACAAGTCCTATTTGATCTCATTTTTTATGTTCTCATATTAGTGGATGCTTACATGAGGGCCAAGCATATGGTATCTTAATCTCATGCATTGAATATCTTTCTGAGTGGGAGTGACTTTCAAAAATGTCCTACGATCTAAATTATTATATTGTGTGAAGTAGGACTTTCATATATTGAGAGTGCATTTGAAACATGAGGATACGAATAATTCTATCCTTTAATTTTTGACAAGATAAACTGATCTTGTAATTACTTAAATATATTTGAGATACAATTTGAAACTATATAAATTACTCAAAGTTGACCTCAAATTTATTTGAAAGTGGTTGAATGTAGTTCATATGCATAATACTAATTGTTGGTACCAACTAAAGTCAAAGCATTATCAAACATGAACAAATTCTTTTTCCAATTTTTTTCATTATATTTTTAAAAATAAATTTTAATAAAAAGAAAAATATTTTTTATTGAACTACGTTCGACCTGATTCCTAAGAGGATACGTAGGCAGCCCTTCATTGAGGTTCGGTCCAATCACTCAATAAAATAATGATCATGCTATTTTAAATCTCCAAGGGTTGAAACATGACATTGTAGCCTATGGTATGTTAAAAAAACAGAGTCTTATGAGTGAAAACTCTCGAGAGAAACATAAGACGACAGTAAAAAAATAAGAATGTCTACTTGGTAAAAAATCACGAATGACACCATTTATCAAATGATGACATTCCGTCTTGGCATGAGCACAATAAAGATAGAAATAAAGTTATAGACTGAAAGAGCTATAAAGACAAATCATGCAAGTAATTCGCTAGAGACAAACGCCGCGATGGTAAGTTTTTGAATCCTTGTCTCTCATATAATATGCAAAGAAAAAAAAGAATTATTTTTTTTCTTAATAAAATCTGGGGCATTTTATTTTATTTTTAAATTGGTCAATGTACTAATAAAAATAAAATAAAATAAAATAATATTAAATAATAATAATATAAGAAAAGAAAAAAAAACCTATCCTATATTTTCATGTCTTCAGAGGGCACAATAACCCCTCGCTGCATATAGGGAACAATAACCCCTATCCTATTTTCATGTCTTCACAGGGCACAATAACCCCTGGATTGCATATAGGGCACAATAACCCCTATCATTTTTTTTATGTCTTCACAGGGCAAAATAACACCTGGTTGCATATAGGGCACAATAACCCCTATAGTTTTTTTTCTTCACAGGGTACAAAAAACCCTGGTTGCATATAGGGCACAATAACCCCTATCCTATTTTTCAAGTCTTCACAGGGCACAATAACCCCTGAATTGCATATAGGGCACAATAACCCCTATCATTTTTTTTATGCCTTTACAGGGCACAATAACCCCTGGTTGCATATAGGGCACAATAACCCCTATCATTTTCTTCACAGGGCACAATAACCCATAGTTGCATATAGGGCACAATAATCCCTATTTTACTTTTCATGTCTTCACAGGGCACAATAACCCCTGGTTGCATATAGGGCACAATAACCCCTATCATCATTTCTATGTCTTCACAGGGCACAATAACTCCTGGTTGCATACAGGGCACAATAAGCCCTATCCTATTTTTCATGTCTTCACAGGGCACAATACCCCCTGGTTGCATATAGG
>CM064973.1:3288430-3361453 GCA_032847665.1 Solanum chilense | reverse complement strand
GTAACAAAAGTTATTATTTTTTTAAAAGGGAGAAGAAGACAAAATCTATAAAATAATAATAAAATAAAAAATAATGATAAAATAAAATTAAAAAAAAAAAGAGAAACAAATTTTACAGAAAACAAAAAAAATAATATAAAATTTAAATTCAAACAAAAACGTGCAGAAAAAAAAACGTGAAAAAAAATAATAAAAAAAAACAGAAAAACGTAAAAAAAAAATAAATAAAAAGATATAAAAGCATAAAAAAAATTAAAAAAAAAAGGAAAATTAAAAAAATGAAAAAATACAAATATAAAATTAAAAAAAAAGAGAAAGACAATTTAAAAAATAAAATAAATAAAAGAGTAACAAAATTATTACAAAAGAATTTGAAAAAAAAAAGAGATAAAAAATCTATAAACTAATAATAAAAACAAAAATAATGACAAAATAAAATTAAAAAAAAAAAGAGAGAGAGAAACAAATTTACAGAAAACAAAACAAAAAAACAAATATATAAAATCTAAAAAAAAAATAATAAAAACGTGTAGAAAAAAAAAAGATAAAAAAAATAACATTCCTAATCTATTTAGGATTTCTTGATAAAAACCAACTTCAAATCTTATAAAATTTTATTTTCCTATTTTTAATTTAAAATAAATAAATAAATATATAATCCTAAATTAACTTGAACTCTGAATATCTATTCCTACACAAACTCTAATTCTTAGAAACCAGATATATTCTACTTATAATAACATTAAAAAATAAAAAACATACAAATATAAGCAGAAAAAGATATACGAATGTTCAACTTTAAAATTAATGGACGCACAAAAAAAGAAGAAGAAGAAAGACCATTTAAAATATAAACCAGTTTAAAATAAGTTTAGAATAAATCTGAAAATAAATAACAATTTTATTATTAAGTTAAATAATACAGTGTCCAAAAATTAAGTTAAGTCATACTAAAATCAATAAAGCGACCGTGCTAAAACCACGGGACTCGAGGGGTGCCTAACACCTTCCCCTCGGTCAACAGAATTCCTTACCCAAATTTCTAGTTCGTAGACCAATAAAATAAAGTCAAATTTCCTTTTGATTAGGGATTTAAATAAGGTGACTTGGAACACCAAAACTCAATTCCAAGTGGCGACTCTGAATAATAATTATCCCTTTTCAAAATGTCACTTTAATTGGAAAAACTCTTTTTCTTTCGAAACAATAAAAATAAAAAAATATTGAGAGAGAGAAAAAAAAGGGGCGTGACAATAGGAAGAAAACTTTTTTACATAAATAGCATGGACGAAATAATATGTTACTAAGATTGTGAGATTATAATAATTTTGATACGTGATATATTATATGTTTATTAACTAAATTATGGTTAGAGGTTTACTTTAAAAAATTAAATCTTAGCTATTTATTTTAACCTATAATATGTGTCATTAATCCAAATAAAAACTTGAGAAAAATAAAGAGAAGCCGAATCCTAATATTTTCTCAATTGTTTCATGGCAAAAAGGAAAAAATATATATACAAATGAAAATAATATCAACGACAATGACATCTAACAACTTATAACGTACAATTTTTGTTAAAAATCATTATCATCACATATATAATATTTACTAATTCGATTAATTTATATTCGTATGATATAAAATTCAAAAAAAAATGATCCTTTTATCATTAGAGGTGAATTATTCTCATTGAATTTTCTAAATATATTATAAGATAAACTTTTTACTGTAAATATGAAATTTAGAGAATATGGTCTGCCCCCCCCCCTCTCCTCCCCCAATTTATACGCGAAATTTCAACTACACACTTTAATTTTACGAGTGTTTTATTATCCAAAACTTTATATTGATCTATTTTCTACACACCTAAGTGCTGACCTGTGGTATTGTCACCATTTCTAAACGCGTCAAAAGCAGAAATTTGATGAAAAATTTCTTCTTCACCACTTGTCCCCACTTATTAAGAATTTTTTGAAATTCGAAAGTAGTAAAATATTAGTAAGTTACTATTTTCTAGGGATGTTGAGAGGAACTGCTAAAACCTTTGTCTCCAAGGAATTTATTGTCACTATTTATTTTACTTTTAGTCTTTCTGGTCGGTTACGTTTAATATTTATATTAAAATTTAATTAAATTTGAATTGATATCAAAAAATTTAAAATAGATAAAGCATTTCTTAATGAAGATGATGACTTCGTATTTGAATTAAATTTAAATTTTTGAATTAAAAAATATTTATCACGTTATCACAACCGGAATCAATTAATTGTACTACTCACTAGTGGGAAATACTATTTTTTTCTTTTTTGATGTTGAAAGGGAAATTCTTTCAAAACTTAGTCTCCAAGGAAAGCTCCACCACATGGGAAAAAAGAAAAATGGACAAAGAACATTCTAGAACATATTAATTATACACATTAATAAAAATAATTTTGATATTAAAATTCATATATTATGAATTGTATTACTATTTTTTTTTTATCACAACATGCACATAATTTCTCTCTTATAATGATATGTAAAAATAAATTCTTTATTACAAACGAGAGTTTGAAAGTATTGATGTATCTGCTTTAATAAAGATATTCTTTTTTAAAAAAAAGTTTTTTCAAAGGCTATGAGTTTAGCTATAACGTTTAGTTTTAAATTTATATTCTTTAGTTATATCTTTATAATTTTGAATATTGATAATATTTCTATATGTTTTAAGTTAAAAATTAGATAAAACGAAAAAATTACTTTAATTATGAACATTAACATTCTTAGCAAAAAAAAAAGATGATCTTTTATTACACATTAGTATAATTTATTTTTGAGTAAGAACTCATTTAAGCAAAGCAACTTAAACTTTATCAATATTAAAGATATTCATTAAATATTTATTTAATGCTTAATGAAATAATTAAATATCGTTTAATTCATATCACTTAAAAATAAATTTGTGAGTAAATATTGAATTTATGCCAACGCGAGGTCTTTGTGACTGTTACTTCTTTGTCGCTAATTATTTGTCCATTATTTATTTTTTAGTTGTTTCTGATTACTTGTCATTTTTTATAAATCAAGAAAAAACATTTTTTTGCGTATTACACCCTCAATTAATTATTTTAAAAAGGATAAATCATTTTGAAAATTCGTTTTTAATTCATCAATTTCATAATTAATAGAGGTATAATAATAAATTCACTATGTTAATAATTAATTTTTTTAAACATATATTAACACAAAAATAATTAAATAAATAAGTAATTAGGAAAAAGAAGCAATTGATTTTAAATCATTAATCAGAAACTTTGGTCGAAAGGGTTATTGATTTTTGAATAATTTTGCAAAATTAGTTAAGTGAAATTATTTTATTCTAGTACTTAGTCCATTAAATGAATATTTACTCATTTAATAAGCATTAATGATTTGGTGATTTCGATGAGACGAATGTTTTATTACGAAGAAGTAAATCTAAAAATTATTAATGAATTTCAAGATTTCGATACGATAACTCTCTCCGCTTATCTTGTTTATTATTATTTTTACTTGTTTATATTGACAAATAAAATAATAATAATTTTTTAACCTATTACATTCTCAATTAATTACGTAAAAGAAAAAGTATTTTTTTTTAAAAATTCTAAATTTTTAATTTATCTACTTCATAATTAATAGTGATAGAATGATAAATTCAACGATTAGATGTGTTAATTTAAAAACTGATTAGTAATTTGAGACAGAGGAAGTACATTTTAAAACCTTTTGGGAACCATAATATAACAAATATAATAAAATTAAACACAAGAATTAATTTTAAAACCTTTTGGTAACCATGATATAACAAATATGATAAAATTAAACACAAGAATTAATTGAAATATAATAAAATAAATAAAAAATTAAAGACGTTCAAGAGGGAGGCTAATAAAACATTTTATTTTTCTTTAGGCCCTTCAGAGTTTTGGTTTAGGCAAAATTAAAGTTTTTTCAAAAAATGAAAATAAATAAATAAATAAATAAAAACTACCTAACCTTTAATGATAATAATTTAAAAATTAAAGTAAATTATTCAAATATTTTGCGTTAAAACAAAAGCTTTCCACCTCATTTTAAAGCGTTAAAATAAATAAATAATAAAGACATTTTTTTTAAAAAAAAATAGTTGTTGAATAAATAATTTCTAATTTTTATTAATACTAAATTCAGCAATGACTAATATCTTATCAAAGATAAATAATAATATTATCGTGAAATCAAAAGTTAATTATTCGCATGATAAAAAAAAGATAGATAATATTAATATTTTTTTAAAAAATGAATCTTTTATTTAATATTTTACTTTAGATCACTATTTTTATTACAATATGAATACGATCATAAGCTATTTATAATTTAAGACAAGCTCTAAAGAAGTTTTAATATAAAAAAAAAATATATCATTCTTATTAGTACATAAAAATGATCATTTTTTTATTAATAACCATTAATCCAATAGAACATTAGAATAAAACTATTGGTACATAAAATGAGCATTTTTATCAATAACAATTACAATAGTACATTCAAGGAAAAAAAGACAAATATATCCCTAAACTATCATAAATGATATTCATATATTCTTGATCATACTTTTGGATCATCTAAAAACTAAAACATATATATTCTTTATGCTAACGGACATACACGTGTCATAATCTTATCAGCCGATTCGACTCTTATTAAATATCGAATCGACGAATAAGATTGTGCCATGTGCCCCTATTCAATCATCCGTTAGAGTGAAGGGTATATATGCTCTAGATTTTGGACGGAAAGGGCACCAATGGCCCAGAAGTATGACGGAGAATATCTGCATACCATTTACGATAGTGAGAATCAAAACAGATCTCTTAAGAGTTCTGTCAACAGAAGTAGCAGCAGAAACAACTATACTGATGGATATTCTTTGAGAGACTTGAGCACATAATTGCTAGCCACCTTCTCAGCCATTTTTTTGTTTCGTCCCGAGTTCGAGTCCTTGTGAATAACACCATTAGCTTCAACCTCTACTGTAACATATACTATACCATTCTCACGAGAGACGACATTCTTCTTCTTTATATAACCTTTCTGGTGACATAGTTCGCGTAACTCTCTTGCTGGATGGAGTTTTAGCGTCTGAGGTGTAATCAACGGTTCCAAAAGAGGTCGTATGCACAGAAATGTAGTGTCTTGGTTGAAACCAGAATCAACAAATATCGCACCAGCAAGGGACTCGATAACATCTGCAAGCACCTATACAGAAAACACGCGTAACAAATTGGCTTATGATTAAGACCTTTCAGTAACATATGAGTAAAGTATGTAATACCTTCGGGTAAGTAGTTTCAGCCTCCCATCCGAATGTGGACTCAAGGTTCAATTTCTTGAAATCCTTGACAGTACTAGATATATGCCTTTGCAGAACTTGCGGGTCATAAAGAATGTGATCGTGCAGGCCAGCCTTAACTGCAGATAGAGCATAGCATTCATTGTTTACGGAGGCAGACCTCAAATCAGTAATAAGTCCTGGAGTTAGTCCCGGATATTTGAAATAGAGATGTGTTGTAACAACGTAATCTAGCACTGCATCTCCAAGAAATTCCAAGCGCTGCAAAGCCAAATGATCATATATATCAGAACAACATTAAGATGGATATATTTATATACAGGAATAACGTACCTTATAGCATCGTGGAATGTCAGGTAGCATGCAAGATCCATGACTTAGCGCTTCAACAAGCAGAGAAGGATCATTGAACTTGTAATGTAGCAGGGATTCCAAGTATCTGACGTTAACTAGCTTCTCTGCATTCACGGGTAAGTGCCTTGACGTAGGTGCATCAACAAAATTGATGTCCACTCCAAGCCATTTCATAAATGACAAAGCCGCTACTTCCCTACCCGAGCTGAGGTAGGCACCTATTAGTGCCTCCACCACATCAGCTACTCTCTTACTTTTAATCTTCTGCTTTCCCCTACTATACATTTTTACTGAGGACGTTAGTAGCTCTTCGTCGAAGCTGTGAACTTGAGAATTATCACCAGGAATAATCCATGCTTTAAGAACGAATGGTTCATTACGGATAAATCCCTGTAATCAAAAGAACTTGTTGAAGGGAAAACCAAAAGAAGAAATGGAGTTGAACACCAAGGAATACCTACCGGCATTTTACGAGCACATCCAAGCCTGCATAGTGTAGCGTTGGAAATGATTTGTTTTCTCTTAACGGTGAGAAGACCTTGATGATCGTTTTCATAAGTCTTGAAAAGCTTTTTACTGGCAGCATATTTGAGAAAAGAGTCTCCAAGTGTCTCAAGTGATTCCAAATGAAACTTCTCGAGGCATTTCTTATTTGTCATTGCTTCCAAAATCTGAAATAATAAAACAAAAGAGTAAGTTGCGAGTACAAGATTATGTAAAAGCTCACAGCTTAAGAAAGACTGATTTAATTAGAGCAAAGATCACAGCAGCACATACCTTAGCAGTTGGAATAACAACATTTTGTGTGCAGAAAACCAAAATAGTACCATCATATATTATTATTATTGATTATTATTATTATTAAATAGTAATTTAAGTTTCATAACAGAAAACTTTTTACATACCACTAAAATGTTACCTTAATAATTTGAAGTGCATTTATGAGTATTCCTTTTGCCATTATCTTGCATTAACAATTTTTCTTCTTAATTGCTAAATTTTGAGCACTTTAGATTAAAAAAACTTAAACATTAGAGCATATGAAGAGGGAGGTTAGAGCATATGAAGAGATTCATACTCTAACCTTACTTGCTATTTTGAACCAAAATATGACATATGGAAACAGGAAATCGGAAGCTAATTGCACAAACCGCTTTGTGTAGTGTTCTCTGTAGGTAATAGATTCTTCACTTCTCTTGGGTTTAAAGTACCTACAATTGAATTGAATGCCAGACCATAATGCAATATTTAACACATGAAATACTCAATGATACCAGAATCATTAACACATAGCAAGAGAATATGCAGAGTACAAACCTATCCGACGGTAGCCTTGAGCAATAGAAGTATAACAATTCACGCTAGAACTGAGGGTGACAATTGCTCCTGTGCTTTCAACTTTGTAGCACTCATCATACAATTCATCATGTAGAGTTGAACACAGAATAGAAGCATGGCGTAATGATTCTTGCCGCATTATCTCCACACTAGCTTTATAGTTTTGCATGCGCGTAAGGGTTGCATCATCTCCTCTAGGATATGAGTCAAAATGTGAATGATCAGTCCATTGTTATAATCAAATCTTCCAAATTTTATCATTTATACTTGCACAAAATGTCAAGAGCAAAAAGTAATTGTTTATCTCTTAGATTCTTCTAAAAGAATTCATTTTGATCTTTTTATAGCAATAACATAACAGCAAGCGGCAACAACAAAAATAGAATGTTTCAGTAAATAATACACCAAAAACAATAATGACAAAACATACTTCCTGACCATCAGAAGAAAGTCGGATTTTGCATTCGAACTCTTCCACGTGATTGTATAAAGCTACAAACAGTAGTTGAGGGATCAAATCTAATGACCAGGTTGCAACTTCGAACATCCAAGCCCTCTTCAAGAATCGATGTCGCTACAATAATGTTCACCTGCAGTGTTTGCATGGATATCAGACTTCAAATCCTTCAGAAACTATCTAGAAAGCCAAAAAAAACAACAAATTTTTGACTTACCAACCCCTTCCGAAATTCTTCAACAATTTTATTTTGTTTGAACGTAGTAATACGCCCTGTTGTGACCTCAGTTCTCCAACCACTTCGTTCCAGAAACAACTCATTCAATAGAGACCGAAGAACAATGGCTGTTATAATTCTCTCAACAAATATGATGCATCTCAAATCCTTTCGGTCCCTGTTACCAATGATAAGACTGTTTGTAAGTAAATCAGTAAATATAGAATCCGATTTCCATACATTAGAATGGATAATCTCACCTGTAATCAAGAAGAGACTCTAGAAGACAATTAACTTTGGATGACAAATATCCAGCATCCACATTTGCCTGAATATCATCTCCAATTGACCAATGTGGTCCTATGTTTACACAGACGAGTGGGTGAGTGACGTATAGCAGAAGGAAATCCAAAAACAATCTTACAGAAAAGGAAATGGATAGAGTTAACTATGATACCAGAAGGTAAGCGAGCCGAGAAAATCTTAGATGCACCCAAACAG
Organism: Solanum chilense; assembly: GCA_032847665.1. NCBI lineage: Eukaryota > Viridiplantae > Streptophyta > Magnoliopsida > Solanales > Solanaceae > Solanum > Solanum chilense. Next base: position 3,353,227 of record CM064973.1, on the reverse strand, counting down.
AAATCTTTAATACATGCATCGTCCGATGAAAAGAAATCATTTTCTTCACAGGACTTGTCCACCAAATTCAATACAAAGTCATGTTAGGAAAAGGATCAAGGCGAAAACGTTTATTTTTGAACCAGCAAGGAACAAAATTTACCTTGAAAGCCAGCCAAGCACCCATCTCACTCAAACAAAATAAGAAATCCGAATGAAGTTTTGATAAACGTCTTCTTGCAGATCCATCTCTCATAAAATTTGACTGTGAAATCGACCATTCATGCTGCAATGATAAAGAGAAGTTAAATCAACTAATATGTTGAACAAGCCAACGTGATTGCCCCAATTGCTACATTAGTAGTCTTGGTATTCTTTCAAGGCACTTTCGGATTTCAGGTTGCACACAATTATAGAGAAGGAACAAACATAAGCTTAATGATAATTGATATCTTTAGAGCAGGACGAATCGTTTGCGAGAACAATCTTCAAAATAGAAAGACAAAATCCAGTGGCTATACAATTGATGTTTACCTTTTCTTTCAACCTTTCCAGGTCATGAACTAATGTATGAAACAATTTGGAAGGAATATCCACATGTTCATATATTTTCAGCTTCGGATTTGAAAATGGGATATAATCCGCCAGAACAGATTCACTGCCACACGTGTATACCTTCACTTGCAAAGGGAGATCAAAATTAGAGGAACGAAATATATACATCTAAATGTGTGTGTATGAAGTAAAAACGATATGACAATCATCCAAGAGCTAAAAGTATCATGCTTGCACAGATTCGTTCTCTGAACCAGAAGAAGATTAATTGAGAGAACCTTGGAATGCATGAGATTCTCGAGGTCACGAATCTTTTGCCAATAACTATCTGCCGTGCTAGAACCTGCATAAAAAGTATAAACATGAGAATCTAGAGAAAGTGACGTAAACAGTTCTTTAATAGTATGATGCAGAAACATCCCAAAAGAATATGTTCAAAGATATAAGATCAAATCCCGCCAACCTTTAGACTTTATAGGGGAAGCAGTCATCCCAAATATTCTTGGAAGTTGTGCATTCTCATGAGTCAACTGGCGATGATAAAATTCCTGAAAGATAAGAATTGTTCAAGCAGGATTGTCCATATGAAGAAATTGCACTAGTTCAGAAAATATAATCTTAGCACAAACAATGTTACCATCATTATGCCGGCATAGGGGTGCTTGCCTCGTGCATTGTGACACTCGTCAAATATTATAACTTTTATCATGTCCATTTGTAAAAAACGGTGCCTCAAAGCAGCATATAATATTGCTGGTGTCATAACAAGTACCTGAGAGACGAAACCCTGCAGTGATTACTTATGACACATCCAAGTAATATATATACAACGCCTATTCGCTGCCAACTCAAGCAACGGTTTATAATCTATCACTGAAGATAAAACATGGTTCATACACACCTCATGATCGTCCACTAGTTGTTGCCACGTAGCAGCATTCCAGTAATCAACACCCTTTTCTCCCCAATATTTGCCCACTTTTAAGTCGGTATGCAACATCAGAGCATCTCCTTGCTTATAATTATCAAATCACAAGATCAACAACATTAGGATAATTCATATACACAGTTTAGAACCTAAAACCAAGCTACCTCAAACATATAACAACAAACTGCATAACATATACAAATTAAGATGATGAATTTTAAGGGACTAGATAAATTGAGAAGCTATAAGTACTACCTGAGTCACTAGAACAACAGTCGGAACCAAGAAAACAGCTATGAAAGGAGACGGTTTTCGAAGAAGGTAAGCATAGCTTCTAAGAAGCATAATAGCAATCAAGGTCTTTCCAGAACCAGTCTCCAAGTAAACAATTGTGTTCTGCTTTAATGCAATCTCAAGGGCTTCCAACTGATAACTACATAACAAAATCAACACATTCATTACAAAATTTCATTTTTTTTTCGAATAAAAATTCAATTTTTCAATCAATGTAAGACTCTAACCTTCTTGCAAAAGGCAAAGGGTCAGCAGAGAGGTGTTGGTTTTCAAAGACTGCTACATCTGTTGGCTCCATTGATTGTTCTCTACATTAACATCAGACCAAACAAAACTAAAAAATGAAACACAAACCCTCCAAGAAAATGACAAACCAACCTATTTTATCTATTAACATTTCAAGAAAATGCATAAAAGAGTGATCTTTATGTAAAACAAAACACATAAACTGTCAGCTGACTTCATTGATTTGCTAAACAAACATAAAGACACCAACCAACTTACAAGGGTCAAAAGAAAATACACAAAAGAAAAAACAATATCTAAGAAAAGTACACATATCAAATTAGAAGAAAAAAAAAGATTTTTGCAAGTAAAATAACATATAATCAAAGATTTAAACACCCTTTTCATAAAAATGCATAAAAAGAGTAATCTTTATGAAAAAACTCACTGACTAGAGTTGAATTGCAATAACTTTTGAGTGTTCTTCAGTGTTCAGTGATGAAAGAAAAGAGTGTTTATTCATTATACAGGAATCCAATTTAGACTTTAGGCTAAAAACGATTTATTTTTAGAAGCACCTTTTAAAATAATTTTTTTTGAAAAAAATAATTTATATTTGACTAATTATTTGATAAGTGTTTTAGTTAGCTAATTGCATTTGACTAATTTCTCTTTAGAAAAGTACTCAAAAAGACTAGTATCAATGTATTTTTCATGTTTAGATTATATAATACACAGAAACTATATTAAATATCTATTTTAAATTAATTTTATATGTTAAAATTAAAATGTATATATTCGTATTTTCAAATAATAATATTATACCCCTCCGTTCTATCTTATGTGACACCATTTTTATTTTGATCAGTCCTAAAATGAATTTTACATTTCTTTATATGATAAATATTTAAAGATAAAATTTTTCTTTTACCTTTGTTGGTCTTATTTTAATTTTAAAAATAATTCTCTAATACATTTATAAAGAGAGAGAAAAATAAGTTTAATTTTTTAAAAGAAAATATTTCAAAATCTTCATTATTTTTTAAAATTTGTGTACGATAAAATATTGTCATATAAAAGGAGACGGAGAAAGTATACGGATAAATAAAAATAAATTAAATATTGAGAGACCTGTTGAAACCTTAGTCTCCAAGGAATCAATTGTCAATACTCACTAGTGGAGAATACTATTTTTTTTTCTTTTTGATGTTGAAAGGTAAAACTTGGTCTCCAAGAAAATAACAAATAGACAAAACAACTTTCTAGAATATACTTGCTCGATCTGGTTTTATTTATCATAATTTTATTTTTTAGAGTTAAATTATAAAAAAATTGATTAATATTTTAAGATGTGAAAAAATTGCAATTTATAGTACTTTTCATATAGTTTTAGAATATCTAAAAATTACATAAATTAATACATTTCAAAAGATAATTACTAATTTTAGCGATATTTTTTGTTTATTACCATTTATAATAATGATTTGTTAATATGTAATATGTATTAAAGTGAATTTTGTATCCAATATATATGAATTATAATTGTTTTTTAAAATATATTATGTTTTTTTGGTAAAAATTTGATACATTGTATTATAAGTGTATTAAAATGTGTGATAAATGTATTAATCATCATTAAAATTTGTATTATATGTGAATAACAAATTGTTCTTTGTAATATGTATTAAACTTGTATTATAAATGAATTAAAAGTGTAAATGGTAAATATTTTTTTATTATAGTATATTTGTGTAAGTTTTTCATTTTTTTTTGTTTAAAAATATTGAATTAATGTGATCTAATTTAACTTTAAAAATTATCTAAATCGACTTTCGAAAAATACAACAATGACAAACACGGAGAATATTTAATAACCAAACACATTAATGTTGATGTTATTAATTGTATTACTAAATTTTATTATATTGAATGAACTCATTTATTGATGAGCTGAACAAATTTATGATTTCGATTAAATTATTTAACCTTTTAGAAATCATAAAATTTCAATTAATTGTTAAGTATAGGTGTATTATTAAGCAATCACTAGTTTTGTTTATCCTTTATGCACTCAATTTTTGGTTAGATAATATAAAAATATGTCAAAAAATGAACAATAAATAAATAAAGACTACCTGCCTTTTTTTTAATAATAAAAATACTTCCAAAAACTTTAAAATAAATTACTGAAAAATTATATATTGGAAAATAATTTCTGCTATAACAGAAACCTTCTAGCTCATTTTAAAGCGTTGGAAGAGAAATAAAACATTCTAGAGTTAACTGTTACGGTAGCGATTTCTAATTTTACTAGCACAAGATCATATAGTATAAACATCAAAGACGACAAAAAAGATACGCGATACTAATATTTAAGAAAAGTTAAAAAAAAAATTGTTGAAAATTTGCTTTACGACACTAATTTTATTGAAATGACATAGTTAACATACCCGTAAACGTTAAATGAAAGTTGTTTATAATCTAAAACAAGCATAAATTCTTGTATTGGTACATAAAATGATCATTTCATTCATAAGAAATGATATGAATAGTACATTACAACAAACTTATAACTAAACAATCAAAACAAACAACTTATATAAGCCTTCAAAACTAAACATTTCTGCAAATTTATGCTATGCATTGTATGAACATTCTTTGAGAGACTTGAGCACATTTTTGCAAGCAACTTTCTTGGCCATGATTTTGTCTCGTCCCGAGCACGTGCTCTTGTGAGTAACGCCATCTGCATCAATCTCCACTGTAATGTAGGCTACACCATTCTCACGAGAGACGACATCCTTCTTCTTTACGTAGCCTTTCTGGTCACATAGTTCACTTAACTCTCTTACCGGATGAGGTTTTAGTGTCTGAGGTGTAACTAACGGTTCTAAAAGTGGTCGTATGCACTGAAATGTAGTGTCTTGATTGAAGCCAGAATCAACAAAGATCGCACCAGCAAGGGACTCGATAACATCTGCAAGTACCTTTACAGAACCAGAAAGGAAAAAACAAGTTACAACGCGTAAATCAGTATCAAATTGGATTAGTTTTTGGTATGCAATACCTTAGGGAAAGTTGTTTCAGCCTCCCATCCGAACGTGGACACAAGGTTCAAGTTCTTGAAATTCTCAATAGTATTACATATCTGCCTCTGCAGATCCGGTGAGGCATGAAGGATGTGCTTGTGCAGGCTAGCCTTTACTGCAGACTGAGCATAGCATTCGTTGTTTACCGAGGCAGACCTCAAATCTGTTATTAGTCCTGGAGACAGTCCCGGATATTTGAAGTACAGATGTGCTGTAACGACGTAATCCAGCACTGCATCTCCGAGAAATTCTAACCTCTGCAATATAACCAGGTGATCATATCAGCAAAAAGGCATAAATACTAAAACTTTTTCGCGAGTTAAACATCACAACTATTAGTTGTTAATTCCCTTTTACTACCTGAACGATGATAGGAATAGGAATATTGAACTTAAAAGTACGAAGTAGAGAGAGTGAGTTTGAGAATAACCTGATAGCATCGCGGAATCTCAGGCAGCATGTAAGATCCGTGAGTAAGTGCTTCAACAAGCAGAGATGGATCATGGAACTTGTAATGCAGCAGGGATTCCAAGTACTTGACATTAACGAGCTTCTCAGCATTCAATGGGAAGTGCCTTTGAATCGGTGCATCAGCAAAATCGATGTCCATCCCTAGCCATTTCATCAATGATAAAGCGGCTACTTCCCCGCCTGAGCTGAGGTAGGCACCTATTAGTGCCTCAACCACATCAGCTACCCTCTTACTTCTAATATTCTGCTTTATCCTACTGTACATCTTATCTGTAGACGTCATGAACTCTTCGTTGAAGCTGTGAACTTGTGAACTATCACCTGGAATGATCCATGCTTGAAGATTGAATGCTTCGTTACGGATAAATCCCTGTAATCAAATGGTATATATTAGAGATATGGAGTTGATACTACCCAAACTCCAAATGAACCCAACAAAAAGATCAACAAGGAATACCTACCGGTATTTTGCGAGCACATCCAAGCTTGCACAGTGCAGCATTGGAAATGATTTTACTTTTTTTAACGCAGAGAAGACCCTCGTGATGATTCTCGTGAGTCTTGAACAGCTGTGTACTGACAGCATATTTGAGGAAAGAGTCTCCAAGAGTTTCAAGTGATTCCAAATGAAACTTCTCGAGACATTTCCTTGTTGTCACTGCTTCCAAAACCTAAAATGATAAAACAAGAAGTAAGTTGTGAGAACACGTGAAGTATGTATGAAGTTCAAAGATATGAGATAAGATCATAGCAGCACATACCATAGCGGTTGGGATGAAGACGTTTAGTTTGCAGTCATTCAAAAGCATACTATTTAAGTGTGAGGCCATAACCAAGGACTCAATCCGATGCATGATTGAAGGAACATATGAATACGTATAAAGGGTAGAAATAGAGATAGGTGACATGATAACAAAACAAAGTTCAGGAGGCAACTGAACAGATGAATCAGTTGAATCTGCAAAAGAGACCAAAGCTAAGTGATCATACGTAATTCGTGAACTTCATAACAAAATGAGAACCAAATGATCAAACCTTTAGCCTTCTGAGTTCTGTTTCTCTGAAGGTAATTGTGCACTTTCGAAATACGTTTTCCACTAAGAAGTGGTTCTTCAAAGCATAGTTCGATTCCTTGCCTGTAAAACGTGCAGACCTTAATATCTTGAAACCAAAAGATCATGTATGGTAAAAAGTGAACCAGAAACTCAGAAGCTAATTGTACATACCTCTTTTTGTAGTATTCTCGGTAAGTAATGGATTCTCCAGTTCTCACATTCAACAATGAGTTGCAATCCAAATTATCTAAAAAACCGGTAATGCAGTATATATTGCCATTATGAGGTGTAAAGATCAATGAATTCTCCAACAGGCAGCTACATACCACCCCAGTTTTGGTGTTTACACTGCGTTTACGATCTTGTGTAGAACACCAATCCATATGCTTATCCCCAAGAACTTGTGACGGAAACAGCAAAGAATTCACACATTTCCAGTTTATTTCAGAGGATTTACCCACAGATGGGAGCAAGAGATAATCGGAAACTGCAGAACCAATAGGAGATTGACCTGCAGCCAAAGCGTCCTGCAGTTTACTCAGATCACGGTCAAGAAGAATTTTGAATACACTAACTTGAAACCTTTGACACCTTCGAATCTGGAGATAGATAGATAGATAGTATCACGAATCATTTTTACGTATAGCGAGTAAAGAGATAATAAAAGTCATCAAAACTATAGTCACCTCTTCAGAAGTAAGTGTAACAACTTTACTATACTTAAGTTGAACTTGCACGCGTCGCCTCCTGTCAACGTCAAAGTCAAATGCCAATATTTCATCATCACACTTGAACTTTGTCCTAACAGCAAGTATAATCCCATGAAGCTGGAAATCGTCGTAAGTTTCATGTTGCAACTCAACTAGGTAGCAGTAGTACACTGCTTCTGTCTCATTTCCGAAATGACTAACAAATTCTGGTGGGAAGTATTTTGATTCTTCAACGGTATGGATTTGACATTCTGCAGAATATAATAGGTTATACGTCAAGTACCTCAGTATAAGAAAACAACATTACATAAAATATATTAGAGTTACCCAATTCTTTGTTGATAGCTTCTTCCTCGACGATATCTGGAACAAGATTGTCAGTCAACGCACCCACACGATGAAGCTCTTTACAAGCTTCCAAGCATGCAAGTTGCCTCAATATTTTAGTACTATTCCCCTGAACAGTAATAATTCTTTGCAATGGGCAACTTTTGGGAAGTTGTAGTGTGCACGTTCGTGATTCCTTATCAATCACACATCTAGGATACGATTTAAAGTACCTACAATTGAAATGAGTGTCAGTCGGAAATGCAGAACTAAAACGATACCAGATTCCTTAACACACATAGCAAGGAATATGCAGTACAAACCCGTCTGATGGTAGCCTCGAGCAATAGAAGTATAACAACGATACGCTAGAACTGAGGGTAACAATTGCTCCTGTGCTTTCGACTTTGTAGCAAGGCTCATCATACATTTCATCAACTAGAGGTGAACATGGTTCAGAAGCATGACGTAATGATTCTTGCCGCATCATCTCCCCACTAGCCATAAAGTTTTGCATTCGAGTAAGGGTTGATTCATCTCCGCTACGAGTTGAGTCAAAATGAGAAATGATCAGTCCATAGATATAATGAAATCTTCCAAATATTGCACAAAATATACCTTTTGACCATCAGAAGAAAGTCGGAGTTCTGCATTCGAGCTCTTCCACGAGATTGTATATAGCTACAAACAGTAGCTGAGGGATCAAATCGAATGACAAGGTTGCAACTTTGAACATCCAACCCTTCTTCAAGAATAGATGTCGCGACAATAATGTTCACCTGCAGCATTTGCATGGATATATAACGGACTTCAAATCTTCAGAAACGATCCAAAAACCAAAAATTGGACTTACCACACCCTTTCGAAATTCTTCAACAATTTTATTCTGTATTTTCCTACTCTGTGACTGAACCACGGAAGCATGTCCCGCTGTGTACTCAGTTCTCCAACCACTTAGTTTCGGAAGCAACTCATTCAATAAAGATCGAAGAACAATGGCTGTAATAATTCTCTCAACAAATACGATACATCTCAAATCCTTCAGATTCCTGGTGGATCACATACAAAAGTTCACATGAAGTGCCAACAAGTACATAAAATGGCTAATTAGTAGATTTAATGTTCAACCGCTCTTACCTGTACTCGAGAAGAGACTCTACAAGACAATGAACTTTCGATGACAAATATCCAGCATTCGTATTTGCTTGAATATCACCACCAATTGACCAATGTGGCCCTATGTTTGCCGCAAAGAGTGAGTGAGTGAGACAGATTTGAGATAACATAAAGAAATCGAAAACATGTAGAAAATGGATATTACTAACTGTTATACCAGAAGGTAAGCAAGCCGAGAAAACCTTAGATGCATCTGAACTGAAATCTCGAACAATTGTTTGAGCACATACATCTAACTCTCCCCACGAGAAGAAGTCAGTTTCTTCTTGAGACAAGAACTCTGCTGCCTGATTCATAACAAAAGTCATGTTCGGAAAATGATCAAGGCTAAACCGATTTTCTTTATAAACACTAGCAAGGAACAAATTTTACCTTGAAAGCCAGCCAAACACCCATCTCACTCAAACAAAATAAGAAAGCGGAATAAAGTTTTGATAGACGTCTTTTTGCAGATGCAGCACTCTTATCAGACAGAGTTGATTTTGTAATCGAACATTCATGCTGCAACGATAAGAGAAGTTAAAACAACTAAAGTTGGAAGAGCAAAAATGTTGAACTAACGTTTTACCTTTTCTTTCAACCTTTCCATGTCATGAGCTAAACTTTTAGACAATGTGGAAGGAATATCAACATGTTTATATATCTTCAGCTTCGGATTTGAGAACGGGATATACTCTGCCAAAACAGCTTCACTGTCACATGTGTATACCTTCATTTGCAAAGGGAGATCACAATCAGACGAACCAAATATATATATCTAAATATATGTTTATGTTATTACTACAACAAAGAACCTTAGAATGCATAAGATTCTCGAGGTCATGAATCTTTCGCCAATAACTATCTGGCGTGCTAGGACCTGCACAAACACGAGAATTCACAAAAATGAGAAAAAACAGTTACTTAACAGTATGATATACTACATCTCAAATTTCGTCAACCTTTGGACTTAATGGGCGAAGCAGTCATCCCGAATATTCTTGGAAGTTGTGCACTCTCACGGGTTAATTGTCGATGATAAAATTCCTGGAAAACACAATAATCAATCATCTACAACAAGAATTGCTCAAGCACTATACTAAGTCATGATGCTCAGACGAACAACGTACCATCATTATACTTGCATAGGGGTGTTTGCCCCGTGCATTGTGGCACTCATCGAATATTATAACTTTTATCATATCTATCTGCAAAAAGTTGTGCCTCAAAGCAGAAAGTAGTATAGCCGGAGTCATAACAAGTACCTGAAAGACGAAGACTTGGGGTGATTACTTATGACACCTACATACAAGTAATATATATATACAATGCTGAACTTAATTTGAAGAGAACCCCGCCATAAAAAGGATCGTAGAACAAATGATGACGACTCAAGCAACTATTATAGTTCGTTCATACGCACCTCATGGCCATCTACTTGACGTTTCCATGTAGCAGCATCCCAGAAATCAACCCCCATTTCTCCCCAATATGTTCCGACTTTCAAGTCAGTTTGCATCATCAGAGCATCTCCTTGCTTGTAATTATCAAATCGACAACATTAGTACAAGTCGAATAGACAGTTTTGGACCTCAAACAGTACAAAAAACTCAAAGCATGAGACAACTAATGGGAAACAACAGTTCTATGTTTAGACAAAAAGCAAAGTAGCTCGAAGATTTGTCGGGGCTTTAAGAGCAAGCAAAGTGTGAGCTTTATTGAGAAAAGACGACAAAAAGCAAAAAAGCACAAAGATTTGTCGAGGGTTTAAGCGCAAAGAGCGTGACCTTTATTGAGCAAACGCCACAAAAAGCAAAAAAGCTTGAACACTTGTTGGGGCTTTAAGCTCAAAGAGCAAATAAAGCGCGAACTTTATTGAGAAAAGGCTATAAAAAGCAAAAAAGCTCGAAGATTTATTGGGACTTTAAACACAAAGAGCAAATAAAGCGTGATCTTCATTGAGAAAAGACGACAAAAAGCAAAAAAGCTCGAAGATTTGTTATGGATTTAAGCACAAAAAGCAAATAAAAATCGCGAGCTTTATTGAGAAAAAGGCAAAAATGAAGAAAACATACAAATATATGAACAAAAAAAATGACTATTTTTACTATAAAGTGATCAAATATCAATAGTTTAGCGCCTTCGCCTCTTCAATATATCTTAGAGCCTCAATGACGACACTGAAGCACACGTAAAGGAAGTCAAAGCACTCAACGCCTCACTTCAAGACTTAAGCGCGCCTTTGCTAGAACTAAACAAGAAAGAAAAAAGTTTAAGTGTATACCTGAGTCACTAAAACAACAGTCGGAACCAAAAAAACAGCTATGTAAGGAGACGGTTTTCGAAGAAGATAAGCATAGCTTCTAAGAAGCATAATAGCAATCAAGGTCTTTCCAGAACCAGTCTCCAAGTAAACAATTGTGTTTTGCTTCAATGCAGCCTCCAAGGCTTCCAATTGATAGCTACATAAACAAAATCAACACATACATTACAAATATTTCATTTTTTTTCGAATAAAAATTCATTTTTTTTCGATCAATGTAAGACTCTAACCTTCTTGCAAATGGCAAAGGATCAGCAGAGACTAGCTGGTTTCCACAAACAACATCATTTGCTCGCGCCATCGACATGTTATCTACAAAATCATTGATTCAAACTTTTAACTTTGCGAGTCTGAACTGATATGCCACTTTTTTTTTTTAAAAAAAAATATATATATATATCATTTTCGACTAACGAAAGTCAAAATATAATCATTTTTAATAAAATCATGTGTGATAAAGATACTCCTAAACTTTGCAAGAATGGACTAACACACATTGGATTATAAAAAAATAAATTTCAAGAAAATCAATTCATTCACTTCTATCAGCCCAAAAAAAAGTATATGTAGACCATTTGTGTAACGTTAAGAATATATATATGAGTGAATTTTTTAACGACAGGTATATCAACTCGATAAAAACATAAAATTTTATATCAAAAATGCATAAAAAAGTAATCTTTATAACAAAGAAACCTCACTTGCTAGAGTTGAATTGCAAAAAAATTTGTTTGCCAAATTTTTTTTTGAGTGTTTAGTGAAGAAAAAAGAATGAGACAGAGGACTATTATATAGCAATGAAAAAAATAACCCCCCCCCCCACCCACCCACCCCAATATGATAACTAATAAATACATTTTTTCCTATATTACCCTTGAGAATATATTTAATACCAATTGATTTTCTTCTTTAACATATGGAAATTGTGATAATGAGAAGGGTATTTATGTTATTTACTATATGACTTATAACTATCAAAAATAAAGACAATATAAAATATATTAAATATTTTTAAAAGTTCAAAACAAAATTGTCCTCTAGCTAAAAACCAAAAATAAAATTTAATATTATTTGCCTGAATTTTTTTAATCTTGACTTCTTCATAAATGTATATTTATTTTATAATACAAAATGTTTCAAGATTGTAATTTGAGGAAAGCCAGTTATTATTATTCTGTAAGAAAAAATAATTACTGTATATTGTATTACTTATAAGGAATTTATTTAATTTAAATTAGTTTTGGTCAAAGATATAAAAGATTTATTAGTATCCTGTATTTATAATTTAAATAATAAAGTAATTTTATTACACGTGTCAATTTTTTTTTAATCTCTTTAAACCTCGAGAACGTAAGTAAAAGTTTAATTTCTTAAAAATATTAAATTTTGAATTTTTTTTTTTATATGTCATAAATTCATTGAATGGGTGGATAATTCATAAAGTTAGTACATTGACAACCATTTATATTTATCAAGTTTCATGAACATTTTTGCATAAAAATGTATCTATTTATTGAATACGAACAAATTCTTAATTTAGAATTCAACAATTTAAAAGAGTTAAAATTTCAAACAGATCAACTTCAACTTCTGATTTCGTCTCAACTGACTCAATAGTTTATTTATTTATGGGAAAAGAGTTTGATATAACCCTTAACTTTGTTATTTGGAGCTGATATACCCCTCGTTATAAAAGTGGTTCATATATGCCCTTACCGTTATACAAACGGCTCACATATACCCCTGTCGTTATAAAATGACTCACATATACCCTTCATTTAACGAAAGTTAAAAAATTAGTTTAAAATTTATATTTATTAATTCTAATTTTTTTTTAAAATTATTTAGGGATATATATGATTCTTCTATCAAAGTTCAAGGTATATTTTAATTTTTTTCCATACATAAATTATTTTTTGACTTCTTTTATTATAATTATTTGAGTTTCTTGTTCTTATTTTAATTTTTTCTTTCATTCCTTAGCTTAAAGCAAAAAAAAATTTAAACTATTTTTTTGTGTGTGTATTGTAATTTAATTTCTTATTCGAAGAAAAAATTTGGTCATCTACAATAAGTTTTACAAGAATATTATTGAAAATAAATTTGATTATCAAAATAATAATTATAAAGTAGTAATTGAAACAAAAAAAGTAAAAAAAAAAATATGTTTGACGAGGATTAAATTTACTCGTATGATATTATATTTACTAGAAAAAATAATAAAAATTTAGATTAAAATAATACTTTTTTCATTTCCGTTAGAGGAAAAGGGTATATGTGAGCCATTTGTTTACAAGTAGGGGTATATATGAGCCACTTTCATAACAAGGGGTATATCAGCTCTAAATGACAAAGTTGAGGGATATATCAGACCCTTTTCCCTTTATTTATTAAAATTTTGATTTTCCACCCAGACATGTCTAGTATCCATTATAAAATTTGACTGAATCTAAATTTGTGCTAAAAAATTTCACATCAAAAAATGAAATACTTTCTAACAAAATCAACTTGTATAATCAATAAAATTGTTATTAAATATCAAATTATATCATAGTAATTTCTAAAACCCATAATTATCTATTCTATAAGTATATATATAAATTGAAAACTTAAAATTAAATAAATTATAACTATCGATTTATCACACCATTAAATATGAAAATCAAGCTTAAAATGAAGGAAATAATTTTATTTTTTTAAAACAAACCCACGTAATGACAAATTTGTTGTCTGCTAAGTGTTAACTCTCACTTATAAAATAAGAGAAAATATTAATTAGCTTTTGAACACTTAAATGTTTATATCAACTACTTTTAATTTGCTAATACAAACAAATTCTAATTTATATGTATGTATATGAGATTTTTTTTTTGAAGCTATTAAATTCAAATGTATAATCAATATTGCAAACAATCATAAAAAGTTTAATTCGCGTTTAAATTGTGAAGCACGTACATACTGATTTTTTGATGTTTATTTGCGATTTATAAATCAAAATTTAGTCAAACAAAAGAATACATCATTTGCTAATCAAATATCTAAAAATAAAAGGAACAATTATTATTCTTTAATTATTCTTATACTATTAACTCCTAAAATATTTAGGATTAAGACTTTAAGATACTTCTTTATGGTAATTATAAACCAAATCAAATTTGTAATGTTGATGAATTAATACAATATAATCCTTAATCATAAGCTCTAAAATAAATCAAATAAAGTAATACAATGGCACAAAAAAAAATTAATTGATCGGGTATTTTAATCTTTCTTTCTCATTTTTTATTCTACTTTGTCATAGCAGATTTAGAATTTTTGAAAAATAAAAATAAAGTCTTGAAATTTGAATCTTTAACAACTGAGTCATTCTCTATAGTTGGATATTTTATTAAATTTGTCTGACCATTCTTTCCTGTTCTATCTAGTTTACGATTCATATTTCAGAGGAAGTACTAGTCGAAATCCTTAGCAGGTTATCTATATGGGCTCTTGCTCAATGTAAATGTGTTTCCAAATTTTGGACAATATTGATATTCGATCCTTACTTTATAGAGAAGCATCTCATGCATCATGCAAAGAACAACCAAGATTTCCAATAGGACTAAAACATACTATTCTCTAAAATACTCATCTCTCTCATTTCTTCATCTTGTTTCTTGACTGCCTTCATGGCTTCTTCATGTCCATCATGTAAGCATGAAAGAAAAAAATGTTCAGACGATTAATGACTTGTACAAACAAGTCGAAAAACTCACTCAAAAAGTTGTGGAAGCAGACAATCAGTCAAGGTACAAAAATTTCACCGTTTCCGTATAATTTTTTTTGGGTGTGATTGATTTGATAGGACTTGTATAAAGTTTGAAATTTTACAAACTTTCAGTTTTCTTGATTATCTTCCAAGTGCATTAGTAATAGCACTTATAAATCTTCAGAAGCTTGTCCCGTTCCAATATCTTCTCTAGATTTTTTATGTTGCTTATAAGTGCATTTGCATAGGACTGCATAATAGAAAATCATATGAGTTTAGACCGAGCGATCAAATCATTTTTTTTGCAGGACTGTACGAATTGAGATTTTCTTTAACACACTGACTTGTCACGGACTTAGGGTATTCGCTAAGAGTCCATGCGGCACTCGACAACTTACTCACGACTCTCTCACGATCTTGTAAGCTCAAGTAAGCCTTTAAGACTCGAAACGCTAAGAGAATGCAAAGAAAGACTTAGGAAGAAAGAACTTGTATTAAGCTTGAGAGCTTTGCTTACAACTTTGGTTGGATTGTTGGATGGATGATTTATAAATGAGAGACCCTCCTATTTATACTACATCCTAAGGGCCTAAGAGTAAATAAAATTTACTATACAAGTCCTTCTACTAACTACACTTTAGTCCATATTCTAGAATATGCTAAACTCTTCTATAAAAATCTAAAGTATTCTAGGGAATTCTCTAAAACTAGAAGGTTCTAGAGCTTTCTGCAAACCTCTTCAAGACTCTAGATTCCTCCATTCGGACGTAAAATCTGGCTGAAATTGTGGCGGGACGTCACAGACTGCTGTGGACTTTGAGCATCCCAGTCTCTTTCTGCTGAAGACCAATTCTCATGCCAGCTTAGTGGAACAGAAATGGAAGCTACAAATCTTGAGGGTTGGAAGAGTTATGCTGAAAGGGTATATGTGAGTTCATTTTGTAACGGCAGGGGTATATGTGAACCATTTGTATAACAGTAAGGATATAGATGAGCCACTTTCATAACGAAGGGTATATCAGCTCCAAATTGTTGAATCCATCCCATTTTTTGGTCAACTTTAGCTATTCAATTGGAACAAGCAATTGTTAAAAAGGAATAGTAATTGGAGTTGAAAAGAAAAGATTTGGTAGTTGGAAAATTGGTAAGATTTGCAACCATTTTTGACTTTGCTATGTTTACATATGTCATTAGTGACATAGGCATGGTTTTATCCTTCTATAAATAGAGCATTCTTGCTCATTTGTAGAACACACCAAGTTAGAGAGAAAAACCATTTTGAGAGCAAAGTGAGGTATTCCATAGACTATATAAGAAAATAGTCCGTGAAGAAAAATAGAGTGTGAGCGATATTTTAGTAAGACGGAAACCAAAAGAGTGTTGTTCCTTTTGAGTGTGTAGTAGTCACTTTGAGTATTGTATTCGTGACTACACAGTGTAAAATTCCTTACTATAGTAATATCAATTGCTCCTCTTGGTCCGTGGTTTTTTCCCTTATTCAGAAGGGTTTCCACGTAAAATTCTTGGTGTCGTTATTTTCCCATTTTATTTCCATTACTTTTACCATATATACTTTTGTGTTTGTCCGCGTTTTCCCAACAAACTGGTATCAGAGCGAAGGTTTTATCTGAGTATGCTCTGTGGTTGCAGCACAGTCTGAACTTCCATATCAGAAAAGATTTACTTTGATTTGCGATAACTATATTTTTTGGGGAAAACAATGGAAGCCAACACAAGTAGAATGGTTACTTTGAATGGTGTTAATTATGTCATTTAGAAAGGAAAAATGGAAGATCTGCTTTATGTTAAGAATTTTTACAAACCAGCATTTACCACTGTAAAGCCTGATAATAAAACAGATGAAGAGTGGAATCTGTTGCATAGACAGGTCTGTGGATTCATTAGGCAATGGGTCGACGATAATGTGTTGAACCATATTTCTGGGGAAACATATGCTCGAACCCTTTGGGAGCATCTTGAAAGTTTGTATGCTCGAAAGACTGGCAACAACAAAATGTTCTTAATAAAGCAGATGTTGAGTTTGAAGTATCATGATGGTTCTCCGATGACAGACCATCTGAATAATTTTCTGGGGATTATGAACCAATTATCTGCTATGGGCATCAAATTTGATGAAGAAATTCAAGGCTTGCTTCTACTTGGTTCCCTACCAGATTCTTGGGAAATATTTAGAACGTCATTGTCAAATTCTGCTCCAGATGGTGTGATCTCTAAGGATTCCGCCAAGAGTAGTGTCTTGAACGAAGAGATGAGAAGAAAAACTCAAGGTTCCTCTTCGTCGGATGTCCTGATAACTGGCCCCAGGGGGAGAAATAAAACTCGTGGTTCTCAGCATAGAGAACAAAATAGGAGCAAATCCAAAGGCAGACTTAAGGATATTGAGTGCTATCATTGTGGCATGAAAGGGCACACAAAGAAGTTTTGCAGGAAGTTGAAGAGGGAGAACAATAACAAAGAGGAAACTAAACAAGATGGCAATGAAAATTGCCTAGCCACCGTCACCACCGAAGATCTTGTTACCGTTCTTGATGCAAACATGATAAATATTGCTTGTGATGAGTCAAGCTGGGTTGTGGACACTCGTGCCGCATCTCATGTGACATCAAGGAAAAATTTTTCCTCTTCCTACACTCCTGGTGATTTTGGAACCTTGAGTATGGGTAATGAGACTGTTTCTAGGGTGGTTGGTATTGGTACAATTTGTTTGGAAACTAGTATTGGAACTAAACTAGTTTTGAACAATGTGAAACATGCTCCTGATGTTCGTATGCACCTAATTTCTGTTGGTATTTTAGATGATGAAGGATATGTTAGTACCAACGGTGATGGAAAATGGAAGCTCATTAAGGGTTCTTTGGTTGTGGCTCGTGGTAACAAACGTCGTGGTCTATACTGGACTACGGTCTCTGCTTGTGTTGATATGGTGAATGCGGTTGAGAGCGATAGCTCTTCAACATTATGGCACAAGAGGCTTAGCCACATTAGCGAGAAAGGACTTAATGTTCTAGCCAAGAAGAAATTATTGTCAAATTTCCAAAGTGCTAAATTAGAAAAATGTGAGCACTGCTTGGCTGGTAAACAAAATAGAGTTTCCTTTAAGTCCTACCCTCCTTCGAGAAAGACAGAGTTGCTTGAGTTAGTGCACTCTGATTTATGTGGTCCAATGAAGACAAAGACATTGCGTGGTGCACTTTACTTTGTCACTTTCATTGATGATTGCTCGAGAAAACTTTGGGTCTATGTCTTGAAGACTAAAGACCAAGTGTTAGGTGTCTTTAAGCAATTTCAGGCTTCAGTTGAAAGAGAAACTGGAAAGAAATTGAAATGTATTCGTACTGATAATGGTGGTGAATATTGTGGACCATTTGACGAATACTGCAAGCATCAAGGTATTAGACACCAGAAGACTCCTCCCAAGACTCCTCAGCTTAATGGTTTGGCTGAGAGGATGAATAGGACCTTGATGGAAAGAGTTAGATGTTTGCTTTCTTAAGCAAAGTTGCCAAACTCATTTTGGGGTGAGGCTTTATTGACCGTTGCACATGTTATTAATCTATCTCCTGTTGTTGCTTTGCAAAGTGATGTACCAAATAGTGTTTGGTATGGAAAGGATGTTTCCTATAACCATTTGAGAGTATTTGGTTGCAAAGCTTTTGTACATGTGCCGAAAGATGAGAGGTCAAAGTTAGATGCCAAGACAAGGCAATGCATCTTCATTGGATATGACCTAGATGAATTTGGTTACAGGCTATATGATCCAATTGAAAAGAAACTTGTGAGAAGCCGTGATATTATTTTCATGGAGAATCAAACAATTGAAGATATTGACAAAGCGGAGAAGGTAGAATCTTCAAGTTTTGATGGTATAGTTCATCATGATGAAGTTCCTCACACAGGTGTGCATGATGTTGTTGGGTTTGATAATCATGGTGATGCCCAGAATCATGTATCGAATCAACATGTTGATGTTGATAATAACAATGATATTGTTATTGATGATCCTGTTGCTCATGAAGTTGTGGACGAATCAAATATTCCGCTTCGGAGTTCCACAAGACAACGATTTCCTTCCTCCCGTTATTCACCCAATGAGTATGTGTTACTCACTGACGGGGGAGAACCTGAATGTTATAAGGAGGCCATGGAAGATGAGCACAAGAATCAATGGATTTAAGCCATGCAAGACGAGATGAAGTCTTTGCATGAGAACCACACTTATGAGTTGGTAAAATTGCCCAAGGGCATGAGAGCTTTGAAGAACAAGTGGGTGTTCAAAGTTAAAGTTGAAGAACACAACTTAAAGCCCAGGTACAAAGCTAGATTGGTTGTTAAGGGATTCAGTCAAAGGAAAGGTATTGACTTTGACGAAATATTTTCTCCTGTTGTGAAAATGTCCTCGATTTCACACAGTTCTAGGTTTGGCTGCTAGTCTTAATTTAGAGATTGAGCAGATGGATGTGAAGACGGCTTTTCTTCACGGTGACCTAGAAGAAGAGATTTATATGGAACAACCTGAGGGCTTCAAAGTAGATGGTAAAGAAAATTTTGTATGCAAACTCAAAAAGAGTCTCTATGGCCTAAAACAAGCTCCCAGACAGTGGTACAAAAAGTTTGAATCTGTCATGGGGGAGCAAGGCTATAAGAAGACTTCTTCAGATCATTGCGTATTTGTACAAAAAAAATTTGACAATGATTTCATCATCCTTTTGTTATATGTGGATGATATGTTGATTGTGGGCAAGAATACTTCCAAGATTGATGAGCTGAAGAAAGAGTTGTGTAAGTCTTTTTCAATGAAAGACTTGGGTCATGCCAAAAAAATTTTGGGCATGAGAATTACTCGTCTTAGAGATGAAAGGAAGATTTATTTATCCCAGAAGAAGTACATTGAACGCGTACTGGAGCGCTTCAATATGAAGAATCCGAAGCCTGTGTGTATACCTCTTGCTGGTCATATGAAGTTGAGCAAGAAGATGTGTCCTACAGCTAGGGAGGAAAAAAAGAACACGGCCAAAGTTCCATATTCTCCGTCGTCGGAAGTCTAATGTATGCATTGGTGTGCACTAGACCTGATATTGCTCACGCAGTTGGTGTTGTCAGTAGATTTCTTGAAAATCCGGGAAAAGAGCATTGGGAAGCTGTGAAGTGGATACTCAGGTATCTTAAAGGAAGCTCAGATGAATGCTTGTGTTTTGGAGCATCAAATCCAATCTTGAAAGGCTATACAGATTCTGATATGGCAGGTGACCTTGATAACAGAAAATCCACTACTGGATATTTGTTTACTTTTTCAGGGGGAGCTATATCATGGCAGTCAAAGTTGCAGAAGTGTGTTGCACTATCTACAACTGAAGCTGAGTATATTGCGGCTACTGAAGCCGGCAAGGAGATGATATGGCTAAAGCGATTTCTTCAAGAGCTTGGTTTGAATCAGATGGAGTATATTGTCTATTGTGACAGCCAGAGTGCAATAGACTTGAGCAAGAACTCCATGTACCATGCAAGAACAAAACACGTTGACGTCAGATATCATTGGATTCGTGAGAAAGTGGAGAATGAATCATTTCACATCAAAAAGATTCACACAAGTGAAAATCCTGCAGATATGCTGACCAAGATGATACCGAAAGACAAGTTCGAGTTATGCAAAGAACTTGTGGGTATGAGCTCTCTCTAAAGAAGTTGAAGATACCTTCTTCCAGTAAATGGGACTGGAGGGGGAGATTTGTTGAATCCATCCCATTTTTTGGTCAACTTTAGCTATTCAATTGGAACAAGCAATTGTTAAAAAGTAATAGTAATTGGAGTTGAAAAGAAAAGATTTGGTAGTTGGCAAATTGGTAAGATTTGCAACTATTTTTGACTTTGCTATGTTTACATATGTCATTAGTGACATAGGCATGGTTTTATCCTTCTATAAATAGAGCATTCTTGCTCATTTGTAGAACACACCAAGTTAGAGAGAAAAACCATTTTGAGAGCAAAGTGAGGTATTCCATAGACTATATAAGAAAATAGTCTGTAAAGAAAAATAGAGTGTGAGCGATATTTTAGTAAGACGGAAACCAAAAGAGTGTTGTTCCTTTTGAGTGTGTAGTAGTCACTTTGAGTATTGTATTCGTGACTACACAGTGTAAAAATTCCTTACTATAGTAATATCAATTGCTCCTCTTGGTCCGTGGTTTTTTCCCTTATTCAGAAGGGTTTCCACGTAAAATTCTTGGTGTCGTTATTTTCCCATTTTATTTCCATTACTTTTACCTTATATACTTTTGTGTTTGTCCGCGTTTTCCCAACACAAATGACAAAGTTGAGGGGTATATCAGACCCTTTTCCCATTAAAAAATCAATAGACAGGTAAAGCGTAAGTATCAACTCTCTTAAAGAATAAAATATGCATGTCTATGGGATTTTTTTTTGAAGCTATTAAATTCAAATGTACAATCAATATTTTAACCAATCATAAAATGTTTAAATTATCGCGTTTAAATTCTGAAGCACGTACATAATGACTTATAGAATAAAACCAATTATATTTGCTTACTTGAGAATTTTGATGACAGTGTTATTTTACTAGACATTGACTTATTAGTATAATTTAATTTAATTTTAAAAGTTTATCAAACTGACTTTTATAAAAAAAGCAACATGACAATTAAAAAAGAACCAAGTGCACTTCTTTACATAAATAGAATTTTTACTTGTGATGCTGATGTCCATTTGCGATTTATAAATCAAAATTTAGTCAAATAAAATAATACGTCATTCATTTGATAATCAAATTTTCTAAAAATAAAAGGAACAACTATTATTTAATTATTCTTATAATCTTACCTCCTAAAATATTTAGGATTAGGACTTTAAAAATACTCTTATATGGTAATTATAAACCAAATCAAATTTGGAATGTTGATAAATAAATATAATATAAGCCTTAATCATAAGGTCTAGAGAATAAAATAAAGTAATACAATGGCACAAAAAAGGAAAAATTAGAAAATAATTATGATTCTAAGAAACACAAAACTTTTGATATGTTATCTTCTCTATTAATTTTATTTTTTATTTTTTATTTTGATTTATCATAAAGAAATAATAATTTTCACGATGAACGTTCGAAAAAATAAAAAAATAGTCTTGAAATTTGAGCCTTTTAACTATTGAGTCAAACTCTAGTTGGACACTTGTCTGACCATTCTTTCTTGTTCTATCTAGGCCACGGTTCATATACCAGAGGAAGTACTAGTCGATATCCTTAGCAGATTATCTATACGTTCTCTTGCTCAATGCAAGTGCGTTTTCAAATCTTGGATAATATTGATATCAGATCCTTACTTTATAGAGAAGCATCTCATGAATCATGCTAAGAACGACCAAGATTTCCAATATAATATCTCATGATCCAACCCAAACCAAATGAGTGAATCGCAAGAATTGATTTGATATTATTTTTTATCGGCAAAATCACCTACTTATAGTAGTAGTTTTTATGTATTGCGAAGGAATTTTTTTAAATTTTTGATATTATTTTTTTATTATATGAATAATGTATAGATTCCTTTATGTTATTGTAGAGATGGATAAAATATCGAATAAAAATGAAACATAAATAAAGTTACTTTAACATTAATCCAAAATCAAATAATTAAACCAAGGGATTGTTTGGCTCTTTTTATTTATTTAAGTTGCAAAGTTTGTAAAACAAAAATAACTTGAATAGGATACAAAAAAGTTTTGAATAAAATTAGGAGATAAATGGTTAAGAATCCTACTATCATCCAGATTTTAAATTATGAAATCCTTCTGAATTGAGCTAAGAGAATCTTATTTATTCTCTTTCACATTTCTTAATTGAAGAAATAATTGAAAAATAAATAGCTAAGTATAAAAATGAATAACAATCTCCGGGAGATCAATATTCTTTTTAATTCTCTCCATTGATTTTTATCGTGTGAGAATCAATTGTACTTCTCACTCTAAATTCTCCAATTGAGGGATTTTTTCGTTTGAGATTAACGAGATTGTGATGACTGTAGGGAGTCAGAAATTTTACGAAAAATGTCCAAGTGTTAAAAGTGAACCTACTCGTAATTCTCCTGTTGAGGGATTCTTTTGCTTGAGATTGACGAGATTGTGATGACTATAAGAAGCCTAAATTTTCATGAAGGATGTCCAACTATTAAAGTAAATCTACTATTCTTAAAAAGTTATTCTCCTGTTTGAGAGATTTTTTTTGTTTGAAATTGACAGAGATTGTGATGACTATAGGGAGCCACCAATTTCACAAACACTTTAAGGCCTTAATAAAAGCAGCTTTAAAAAAATACTTTTGAAAGTGCTAAAACTTATTTTTAAAATAAGCAGTTATGCGTTTGAATAAAAGTATGCCAAACGTGAAAAGGGAAAAATAGAAGAAAGAAATGTTAGGGTTATATGGGTAATTTGGAAATTGTATAAAAATATTAAGGGAAAAAACATAAAAATGTGGTCAACTTAAAACAGCTTATAAACTAAAAAAAAAAAACACCCCTACCCCAGCTTTTAACTTTTGACTTAAAATAAATTTTTTTTAACTTAAAATAAGCTATTTTGAGTATTGCCAAACAGTCAAATAAGTCAAAAATCAGCTTTTAAGTCAGTTTGACCAGCTTTTAAACTGAGCCAAACAGGCTCTAAGTTTGTTTTCCTTTATCCTTTCAAGACACTTCAAATCACGAGGCCACATCATATTATTTTGTTAATAGCATCCAAATATTTTATTTAACCACTTTATTTATTATTTTACTTGTATACACGATAAAATTTTCTTGCAAAGGGTGTATAATATAAGGGTTACTATGCCACTGACTATAGGATCCTTTAGATTCTTCGAAAAGAAAAACAGTCAAAACTTAGTTACCTATTAGCTTTCCAAACAGACCCTTATTAATCTCTTAATAAAATAAAGAAAAACTAATTCAGGCAAATCAACCAAAACTTCGATATCCAAACACCAAAATTTCTTGCCAACACCATAAAGGGTTCAAAAATGAAGTCAAAAGCAACACAATATCTAGAATGAACAAAACTTCAGATATTCGACAGGATAAGAAAATGGTAAAGGAACATAATAGTTCTACGAATTCTCAAGTATCTTCTAATCAATCTTACATTAACTCTTCCATCTTCAAAGGTCTTGGACGCTCAAACCTACATATCAAAATATACTCGAAACAATGAGATTCATGATCATCGGAAAGTAGCAATGAAACAACTTAACTAACGTGAAAGTATACCTGGAGGAAGTGACTGCTTCAACTTGTCAGCCTTCTCAAAGTCAGACACACAGAGTGTGTAAAGGTACTTGGAGCAGCGAACCTTGAACTTAACCATGTCCTTGTTCTTCTTGATCTTGACAGATCGTGCATCCTTCCTCCTTGCTGTTAGAAGGAAATCCTTGATCTCGTGGATTTGCTTCGGCTGAAACCAATAAAAAAATGTTCAAATAAGCAGTCATCTCTCCCACAAGGATAAAACTTTTCACAAAATAGTCATACACAACCCTCAACAAATAGACATTAGTCTGCTTAGCAAGTGAGAACTGATGTATGTAGGATAAAACGAGGAAAAAGAAAACAAGGAATCACATTCCTCAAGACTTAAGCTATAATCAAACTTCATTTCTTTTACCAATAAAATACCAACTAGCAACTAGAAGATAAGCAAGTAGCTTCATCCACATTCCCATAACTGCTCAACATCTAACAAATGCACACATAAGCAGAGAAATAAGAGAGTAGAGACAAGAAAATAACCCCGAAAAAATTCCAGTTTTTTCATGAAGTAATCAACTTTATTGTCTGGGAGCTGACATAGTTCAGGGGAACCTAGAGGGGATAATAACCTTAAGCAACTAAAAGAGGGCTAAAACCTTGGATTAAATAACACTTCAAGCACCACTAAAAGAATCTAATATATCCACATCATGTATTCAATACATGAAAACTCTTTTTGTTGTAACAGAAAATTCGGAACTCAATGGACAATGAGCCCGTCGTCATGCCTTTTCCACTTAGATTTCTGTCAGCAAAAGCACAACTATCCCACCACTTGGATACCATGCTTTTGCAAAACAAGAGCCTAACCTATCCATCAGCACCTAAGCTCTAACCATCAGGTCAGAATTCCAGAGGCTCGAGAATAGCTTTACTATTCACAAAGAAAGTCCCAGAAAATAATACTACAAGCACCACCAAAAGAATCTAACATCTCCACACATCAGGATCGTCTTGCAAAGCAGAAAACACCTAAAAGTTTCAGTAGCTCACAGTTCAAAACTCGACGAATAACGAGCTTCCTCATCCCTCCACCGCTTAAGACACTACACTTTGGTCACAGACCAGTATCAACCATAAAACTCACCCATCACCACCTAAGCTTTCACCACTTAAGACACTATACTTCAAGCCACAAACCTGCATCAACTACTAAACTCACCTATGACCCATCACCACCTAAGCTCTTACCACTAAACCAAACCCTTCAACATTCGAGCTTTAGCTTTTCTATTAACAGAAAATTACTAATTCCAAAAGCACCTATACAAAATTAGGTTACATCAGAAAAACTAACACTTGAACAAACCCAAAAAACAGAGAAAAAAAAAACTTTAATCACAGAATCACCTAACAATCAACAAATCCCATCCCAAACCTCAACATTACCCTCAAACAACACAAACTAGTTTCAAAAAAAAAAAAAAAAACTACAACAACACACTCAATCATCAAAAACTCATCTAAAATCAAAACATCACAACAAAATGAACAAGCATACAGTAAATTCAACAATGTAAAAAACAAAAAAGAACACAAACCCACCATGATTAGGTCTTCAAATTAGGGTTTTGCTGCTATTCCTGCTGCTGCTGCTGCTGAAGGAGAAGACAAATGGAAAAACAAAGAGGCAGTAACTATATAAATGGGATCGCTAAAAAAAAACCCTAATTTGTTCACTTACAATTTTACCCCTAACCCGGAACCGGTACCGGAACCGGAACCGGTACCGGCCCAGCCCATTAATATCCCGTCAGGCCCGGCACAATTATCCACATTCCTTACAGGGCCTTAACTAGCCGTTGGGCAACGGCCCAATAACGGATATATTTTCTTACCAAAAATCCCAATTATAAATACCCAAAAAAATATTTCATTTTATTACACTCACTTTCTCTCTCTCTCAAATCATCTCTCTTAAGTTTATTTGCTACTCGACGGCTATCTGGTTTTGACTTGATACGACATTTCGGTAAACTCGTTCCATCTCTTTCTTTTTATTTTAACGTATTGAATTTTTGTTAGTTTTGTTGTTATGTCGTCGAGTAAAGGTATGTTTAAAGGAGGGCATAAGAATAAATATAAGTCATCTGTTTCTATTAATCAAATACTTCCTCGTAAGTCCGAAGATGATTCTTTCGAGGATAGTGAAGATTGTATGCATGATAATAATAATAATAATAAAAATAATCACGAAAGTGTATCGAGTGAGGAGGAAGAAGAATGTAAGGGGGTTTCTGGTATGAAAAAAATTATTGACGATGATTTAAATAATAAAAAATTATTTCGTGTTAGAAAGAAATACAAAAAAGAAATTATAAAATCAATAGCTAGTGAAAAAACTCTTCATTTTACTTCTCCTAAAGATTTTAATACATATATCAATAGATTTTATTCTAATCGTTTGATTAATGGTATTCCTAGAATAACTTGTTTAAACGACGTTACGAATTTTTATACACAATATCAACAATATTTACGTTTTTATTTTTCGAAACTCGATTGTAGAGTTTCTCTTGCACTTGATATTTGTCGTGATATTCGTAATTTAGATTATTTAATTGTTACATGTCATTGGATAAATTCTGATTGGTTAATGGAAAATCGTATTATTGCTTGTCGTTTTATCGAAGATAAAAATAATAGTAATTTTATTGTTGCATCAATTAGAGATATTTTGACATTTTTTGGTCTTAATAATAAAATTATGTGTATTTCTTCTAATAATAATAATTTTTTTAATGATATTTCAGCTTTAGAAATACAATCTATACCACCTTTAAATGGGAATTTTCATGTTAAATATGTATGTGAAATTTTTAATTTAATTGTACATGATATAATTGATCTTTTTAGTACTTATATTTCCAAAATTAGAGGAGCAATAATATTTATTTTTCAAAATAATTCAAAAACAAGAATTAAAGAATTTAGAAAAAATTGCAATGATTTTAACCTTAAACCTAAAAAAATACCAATAGATATTTCTAAAAATTGGAATTCTTTATATATTATGTTAAATGTTGCATATAAATATAGGGAGCCAATTTCTGTTACATATAATAATTATATTGAAAAAAATTCTGCTGATTTTTTAATTGATTCAGATTGGAATATTATTGAAATTATTGTAAAAATTTTATCAAGATTTCATAAAACTATTAAAGAATTTTTTAGTAATTCTGATCCTAATATTTGTAATATTTTAAGTCATATTACTAATTTTGCTTATCTACTTTCTAAATATAAGGATAATGAAATTTATAAAGACTTTATTATTCCAATAAAAGAAAAATTCAAAAAATATTTTATTCCTATGCCACCTATTTTTCAAATTTCTGCTGTATTAAATCTTGATTTAAAATTAATTTATGCAAAAGAATTTACAAGAGGATTATATGAATTATTAGGAATTGGTGAGGAAGTAAAACCAAATTTGGAAGATGCTAAATCTAGTTTATTTTCAAATACTGAAGCATTATTTAAATATTATAAGCAATTAAAAAAAGATAATGATAAATTTAAAAAAAAATCTAAACCTAATGATATAGATTCTGTAGATGATTATGTGCTTAAGTTAATAGGTTTAAAAAAACCATGTGAGTTTAATGCTTATGTGAGCCAACATGGTGAATCTACTAATAATAGTGTTTTGCAAAGGTGGAAGGATAGATCATTTAATCGAGTTATGATAAAAATGGTTCGAGATGTGTTTAGTGTTCCAGTTGTTTCGACTGTCACGTCAGAAAGGATGCGAATTCGGTCATTGTCTAGGAGGACAACGGAAATGCTAGTGTGTGTTGAAGATTGGATTAAAACAGAACGAAGAAAGCAATATGTCGAAGAAAAAACTCAACTAGAAGATGAAGATGAAGAACTTGAAGATGATGATGATGAAAGTTATAATCAAGATTATCAAACTCCAATTAATCCTTCTTATATTGATATTAAGGAGTTGATTAATATTTTTTAGAAAAAAATTGATCTTGTAGAAATTTCTATTATTATTATTTTTTGTATCAAGTCTATGTTCAGAAATGAAAGTAATTAACTTTCAATTTTGTATAAATTTTGATTATTTTGAATATCAAAAGTTATATTCAACCCTCTCTTACCATTGTGAAAATAATTAGAATCATGTAAAAAAGCAAAAATAAAAATAAATTGAAACTATATTCAGAATACACGGAGTAACTCTATTAAAATAAACCCTCTCTTACTATTGTAAAAATAATTAAAATTATACTGGGTAAAAAAGCAAAAAAAAAAATAAAAAATCGAAATTATTCAGAATACACGGAGGACTCTATTAAAATCAACCCTCTTACCATTGTAAAAATAATTTGAATCATACTAGGTAAAAAAGCAAAAAAAAAAATAAAAATTCGAGACTATTCAGAATACACGGAGTAACTATTAAAATCAACCCTCTCTTACCATTGTAAAAATAATTAGAATCATACTAGGTAAAAAAGCAAAAAAAAATAAAAATTCGAAACTAATCAGAAAACACGGAGTAACTCTATTAAAATCAACCCTCTCTTGCCATTGTAAAAATAATTAGAATCATACTAGGTAAAAAAGCAAAAAAAAAAGTAAAAAATCGAAACTATTCGGAATACACGGAGTAACTCTATTAAAATCCGAGATCTCTGGTTAACGATGAATAGGTTCAATCCTCATACCACTCTCATAAGGTGGTTGCCAAAAATTAAAAGATAAAATAAAATCCCTTGCAAATAACCAAGATAGAGACTATCAACTGAAGTTAAGCCTCTTAGTTTTAAACTAAGAAATTGTACAAGACTACTGCAACAGCAACTGCATTAACAATAAACAAGAAGTCGATGGAACGCGTACTGTACTCAAATGTGTCGCGTTTAAAAGCATTTTCGATGAACAACAGAAGGTCCACTCTCGTCGTAATCAGCTTTGGTTATGTGCTGGTTTTGAGGGAAGACAACTTTGGCAAGTATAGCACCACCAATCCATGCTGAATATGAAGTCAAGTTTTCTGGCATATATTCTGGAGGCTGTAAAGAATATCACAAATTCAAAATTCAATAAGTAGGTTATGTCATCGATGCTCGATTAGAGAAGCAACGTGGTAGCTCCTGATTCGGGATTAAAATTCACACTACCTTCTCTCGTGCTCCTAAGCACAAGGATGCTCTTCTTAGCACAACCTCTCTCGTGTTCCTAAGTTCGAGCCTTGTGCTAAGCTAACTAAGTCTAGTATTTAAATGGAGAAGGGTAGAGGAGTGGTTGGCTCCAGACAGATTTCTCGGTTATTAAAAACAGAATCGATCCATTTTCCTCTAAGTTGGGATTTACAAGAAAGATACCTTTACGAGCGAAGGACGAACTGCTGATGAGCAAAGGGTAGCTTCTCTCTGAAACCGATCTTCAAACCCTGCAACCACGAGCGACACAAAGGTTTAATTTATTTTGTAATGGTAACAGTATATTCATCAGCACAAATGCTATGCTGGTAGCCAAATTTACAAAGATCCAAATAGTTATCTATCCTGGTCTTCTTACAAGGACTCTTTAAGACCTGTAATAACGACTCTGCTTCAACTACGAAAGTTCTTTATACCACAAATTAAAAGACACATAGCTATCTTCTGTAATGTGTTTGTCTTCGAAGCACCTAGCATTTCTATCTCTCTAGACAGTGATATACAATCTTAATCTTCTGTAATGTGTTCGTCTTCAAAGCACCTAGCATTTCTTTCTCTCTAGACAGTGATATACAAGCTTAATCTTCTGTAATGTGTTCGTCTTCAAAGCACCTAGCATTTCTCTCCAAGAGCTCCACCATATACAGGTTTTATTCATATGTATGTTAGCCCGCAAGACCCAAGGAACACCAGAGTCTAGACTTTACAACAAATGGCCAGTGCAAACTTCAGAAGGAAGGAGGCAGTTTGAGCATGACCAATCTGTCCGTGCCAACTGACTGATTGAGGGTTTCGCGATCCGTTTCCCTCTTCACCTTACACTCATTCGTGATATATGTTAGCTTAAGTAGTGATGGGGAGGAGGAACAGATTTTACTTCTCTTCAATGTGATA
Source organism: Solanum chilense (assembly GCA_032847665.1). Classification (NCBI taxonomy): domain Eukaryota; kingdom Viridiplantae; phylum Streptophyta; class Magnoliopsida; order Solanales; family Solanaceae; genus Solanum; species Solanum chilense. The sequence goes on along the minus strand of CM064973.1, from coordinate 3,322,956 downwards.
CTCCAAACTGATTTACCTCAAGTTACAATTATTGTTGTTATGTTCTTGTTGTTATTAAAACAATCTCAAATGTATCAGTAGATAAATATTGAAAGCTTGCCAAACAAAATACCAATAACGGAACATTTAAAAGGAATAGTACACTTCCCAGTACATTAATTTGAACGAGAAAAGGACTGTCTGTAATAAAAGCCTTTCAAATACATACCATAAAATAGAACTATTTGAGATTAAACCAACCAAAGTCCAAACAAGAAGAGAAGTGTTAGTAACAAACAGACACGAAGAAATACAGGAAAATATGAGCATTTGTCAAATTATATTCAACTAAACAAAGAGATGAACAAAACTGACCGGTTAAAGTAGCAGTGCCACCACAAAGTACCGTGTTCTCTAGCAGCTGGCGATGATTTTCAGATGACACAGACGAAATACTATGAACAAGCTGCTCAACTATTCCATGAGTATCATTGCCTAATATAGATGGTTGAAACAATGCCTCTCCAACAGTGTATCTTTCTTTTCCAATTGTGATTACCTAAATCACAAAAGATGAAATGAGATTCATTCAGACATCAACAGTTCTACATGGTAGATAAGGATGACAGAACGACAATAAACGAATGCCAGCAGGAACTTTTTTTTTTCTTTAATCAAAACCACTGAACTGGAATACACAATGATCTTAAAATGCAACTCCCCTTACTGCTATTAATATAAGATGTTTAGTGGAATGCAAAAATCTCAGCCTGTAGTTTCTATATTATGATGTCTATGTAGTTCTCTAATATTCACATTGATGGTAAGACCCCATTTTCTCAATCTTTTCTAACTTTCCTGTATAGGATTCCCTTGTTCCTTCACCCTCCTATCCTGAAAATGAGTATTGCATATGGCAGCACTCTTTGGAACCCTAACTGGGTGACTTATGCTATTCCCCAGAAAGAGACAGAGGAAATATCTAAGATCAATCCTAATAATTGTTAATCAAATCAGTCTCCGACCTCATCAAAGCGCAGCGAAAGACGTCAATCCTAGAAATGTTAAAATCAGATCAGTCTTCAACCCCATAATAGGTCACCGGAAGAATTCACCAATGGAGGTTTTAAGCCTCTTTGCTGGAACAAGACAATCAGAAACAAGAGTTCAAAGGCATAATGTACTGGCTTGTTCTACACCACAATGTCCTTAGGAGAAATCTAAAGAAGGATTTCTTTCAGAGGTTTGAAAACAAAACCTTATGTTTACCTTAAGAAACTAGAATAAGTTCTAGAAATTAAAGATGTATTAACATACAACCAACTGGTTTTCTATCAACTTCATATAATGGTGCCTTATAAGCTGAAATGTAGAACAAAAACCTGGCCATCAGGCAGAGTATGTTTCTCTTGCAGGCAAGAGTGTTGAAGCTTCTCATAGGCAATATCATCATCAGCACAGCATGCATACTGCTCTTTCAATTTTTCAACATCAGAAATATTGAGTTTCACTGTGGGATTTGATTTACTAAGCTCATCTGCTAGTAGTTTTGTCAAGTCCAATCCCCCAACTTCCAACCTTCTTGATGCTATGTGCTGAACAGCACCCTCAATGACAGGTGCAATATCTAAAAGGTCATAAAAAAAGACATTTGGAAGAACTCTGAGAAATCAACACAGATGGGAGAAAAAAAAAAAAGGAAAAGTAAAGTAACATTTCCAAAATAGAAAACAAACAGTTTAACCTTTAGAAGAAGCACACGAAAAAATCTTGAATGTTCATATAGCAAAATAAGTAGAAGTCATATTTCTTATAGCAACCAGAGCGAAATCAATTCTCATAGTTCCTTAATCCAAGGCAAGAGAAGAAAACATCAGTGTTCTGCCCATACCAAATGAATAGAGACTACAAGATTCTTTTCTTTCTGACCATTTATTTGTAAAATGTAAGCATCCAAAGGGTCTCACTGTACCAACCCTGAGTAGTGATGAGCGATATAGATATTTTTCCTACTGCTCAGATTTTACTCAAAAGCAAAATTGTGTTACTAACTTACTATGAGCTCTCAAATTACAATACTTCTAAACTCAAATGATGAAGTCTCTAATTATACGGAAGAATATGTAGCATTTATATGCAAGAGTGATATTACAACACTGCAAACTAATATCCTCCTTGTAGAAGCCCAAAACCAACTTATCAAGATGCAAGAAGATGAATAGAAAGTATTCAAGGTCATGAGAATTATCATGTTCTATACAGATGTGCTGTCCACCAGCACACAATCTTCTCTTGAATATATGTCGAGAAAAAAAATTCTGGGGTGGTAGTGGTGGACATGACCAAAGAAGGTGGAAACACAAGGTAGACATGTGCAATGAACAGGAAGAAATGAGGTATCGCATCTTTTTGTCTTCAAGACAACTTGTTAGCTGCAGTTCTCAATATTTTACTTGTGCACATCCAGTCGACTAGAGTTTAAAATTAGGCTTCTACAACCATTGATCTCTTTCTTTACACTCTTCTTGTGGATATGCTTCTCATAAATTGAGATTGCACCTACCATGTGCCCCAAAATACCTCTAAGATGGGTGATAAACCATCCCACGTACTGGTTCTTTGTAAAAATTACCTCAGTCAGGGAAGCCAGTAGCTTGAAACCTTCCATGAGATACTCTTCTCTTTTCTAGAGCTCATATTTAAGGTTAGTGGTTTTTGTGGATGCATGTGTGATGCCGTCCCTGAGGGATATGGCTGCAGCAAGGTTGAAGTGCCCCATTTGTACATATATTTTTTTCATAAATCAGCATTAACTGTAATAGGTACAGCCTAAAAAGGCTCAACTATAAATAGACGAAGAAAATGCAGAACATTGAGGGACATATTAACCCTAGTAACCACAGACAGGATAATAACCCTGATCTGTTTCTCGAAACTAATAAACCAACAGTATTACTAAGTTTTTCCAACCAATACTGCAATGATAACCACATTCTCAAGCCTTCATGTCTCTGCTCACTTATACTTTGCCAAAGGAAATAGAAACAAAATTATGTATGCTACCTAATGACAAGTGACTAAATAAGTAGGCTAAATCTGATAACAGCATAAGTAGGCTAAATATGATAACGGAAGACTAAGTGACAGAAAAAACAAAGAATCTTCAAATACATGGATGTTGAAGGGTGATAAGCTTTAAGTAATGCAGTTACCAATTTTCCCATGACCAACATCAACAGTACAGCCAGATATGCGTCCAACTGCATAAAGCGACAGTACTGCCTGCTCAGAGGCATAAAACCCCGAGATGTTGAATGTTTCAAACATCAACTGCACCAATTGTTCCCTAATAGCCTGTTGACACAAAGGCAACAATATGTATATTAAATTACATTTCCAAACCAATACACAGAAAAGACACCAACTTGATGTTGCAGTTAAAAAATAATAAGCAAAATCTAGCATCCAGAACCAATGACTTACTATATTCTCTATATTTCAAAACTTTACTTTAACCTCATAAGACCAAGCCAATTATTAATCCCTGAGGATCCTCTTTAAGCTTCATAACTAGATGTGCTGAATTACAGAAAGGAAAGCCACTAAGGACATATTCACTTAGTTGCTATTCCTTTTTAATTTTTATATCGATGTTTCTGGACCAGCTTGTGTGCATCTAGATTAATCCATATGTCACGTCCACAAGCACATGTTTCCAAGGTAATACTAATCATGCCCACCAACCTGGAGTAAATGGGCTTACACCAAAGGTTGTAACTAGGATTTGAAACTGAGATTTCCAGGCTCTCTCAGTTACTATTCCCTAGTAAAGGAGTAAAGCTTTTCAAGTTGACATTACAGCCCATCCAATATGCAATTCTTTAAAACATTTTCTTGTCATGTGCATTCGCAGTTTGCATACTGAAAAATCATTCACGAATTTCTACGGAAATTTGGTACTAGCCCCCAAAAAATAAATAAATTACAGAAATTCTGAATAAGTTTTTAAAGAAAAATCAAGAACTCACCTTGGGAGTGCAGAGCGGGTCAGTGAACAAAATTTGACCTTCATTTCCAATTTCCCAACCAAGACCAGAATAAAGAACATGATGCAACAGGTCTTCCATTGCATCCCAATCTTTAACGAAACCCCTCTCAATGGGATCCACAGCCACTTCCTCCTCCTCAAACAAGGAGCCTTCATCATCTTCAGGAATGCGTTTCATTTGGGTTGGTATTACCTAAACCATACATTCCCAAATTTACAAAAAGCAATAAATATACCATTACCATCTTAAAATCCAAAAGATACAGAAAGTTTCAATCTTGAAGCTCTTTCCTCATAGGATTTTCTTGTTCTTCATTTCCAAAGTTACAAAAAGCATTAACTATATCATTATCATCTTAAAATCAAAAAGAAAATATCACACAAAATTGGGGCAAAATAACAAGTAAATCGCAGAAAATTCCGATCTTGAAGCTCTTTCCTTATGGGGTTTTCTTGTATTTCATTCCCAAAGTTACAAAAAGCGTTAACTACATCATTGCCATCTTAACCCCCCCCCCCCCCCCCCAAAAAAAAAAAAAAAAATACACAAGTTGGTAAAACAAAACAAATAAATACCAGAAAGTTCTAATCTTGAAGCTCTTTCTTATGGAGCTCTTTTATACTTCACTCCCAGAGTAACAGAAAGCATTAACTACATCATTACTATCTTAAAAACCCAAAAAATCCACACAAAATTGGAGCAATTAACAAGTAAATAGCAGAAAGTTTCAATCTTGACGCTCTTTCCTTATGGTTTTTTTCTTTTACTTCATTCCCAAAGTTACAAAAAGCATCAACTACATCACTACCATCTTAAAAACTCAAAAAATCCACACAAAATTAGAGCACAAGTAAATAGCAGAAAGTTCCAATTTTGAAGCTAAAATTCATATGGGGTTTTCCTGTACTTCATTCCCAAAGTTACATAAAACATTAACTACATCATTATCATCTTAACACCCCACCCCCCACAAAAAATAAATACACAAATTGAGGCAAAATTAACAAGTAAATAGCAAAAAGTTCCAATCTTTCAGCTCTTTTCATATGGGGTTTTCTTATACTCTGCCTATACACAACCAAAATCAAGAAAAGAGTCATAAATACAGTATAACCACAACAAAGCTCCAAACTTTCACACAAATTAAGGTAACACAGCAAGAAAACTCCAAATTTGAACCTTTTTTTGTTGGTGGGGTTCCTGTTTTACAGTTGAGTTTGTATAAAAAAAAAAGTACCATAGCAGGAGTTTGATCTGGAATAGCGAAACCAGCTTTGAGAAATTTAGAACCAGCATCCACTACTACTGCCTCCATTGTTGAAAGCTCTGAGAAATTGTTATCTCTCTTTCTCTTCTCTGAGTAAATTAAATTTCAAGAACTGAAAATTGAATTTGCTGCTATTCCCACCTCTTTTATTTTCTTCCCCTTTTCATCTTTATTCACTCTTCATTTTTATATTATTTTTTCCATAAGAGTTTTGGTGAGATTTTTTTTTTTATTTTTTTATTTTTAATTTGTGTTTTGATATGATAGAAAATAGTTTTTTTCAAAAATTCAATTTTAAAAAAAGAATAAAAAAGAGGGGAAAAAATGATATGAAATACACCCAAATTATGATGTTTTTATTGTTATACATTTTTTAATAGTTTTTTTTTTTATTGTTATACATTTTTTAATAGGTTTGACTGATTCACTAAAGTTATTATTGTTTTTAAATTTGGCTCTGAATTATCATGATTTGAGTTTCTTTTGAATATGCGCATTGAACTTAATCTAAATTCACGCGCATTAAAATGTATTTGTATCTACCTTATATGTGTCGTATGAATTGTTTGGTAAAGTTAAGGAGGCCACAAATGTTTATTTTCTTTTTAAAAGTGAGATATTTAATTGAAGTATGAGAGAAATTATGTGTTTTTGAAGAGAAAAAGAAATTGTTTTTCATAAGCTAAATAATTTGTTCGTAAAGTCACATATATCTAAAGTTGATTAACCAGTGGCCTCAAATTCAAATTTTAGGAACGGAGCAATCAATATGATAAAGATACATATCTTTCATATTTTTCAAATTTCTAGAGGTTTCACCCATAGAGTAATGAACAATTTTTTTTATCGTTATTAGGAGTTATTTGATAAAAAAACAACAAGAAATAAAAAGAGAGACACAAGTATCTCGTTCAACATTAGAAAATACAAAGAATAACAAGTATCTCGTTAAACATTAGAAAATACAAAGAATAACAAGTATCTCGTAACTCTTAGAATAATATTTTTTGCATATCAACGGTATATTACCTTCTGTCTACTTATTAACTAGATCTCTTATTATATAATAAATAACCGATAACTACTTTATAACTATTCAGGATAAGGATAGACAATTTCTAGTAACCATAAAAAACTACGGTAAAAGAACTGTTCATATTGCTCCGTGGGTAAAACCTCCAGGCATTTGAAAAAACGTAAATCAGTGTTGAACTAATCGGACAAATAAAATTTCAAATATCAGATGATTATATGCAAAATTTCCTCAATTTTTCATGCTTGAGAAGTATCAGCTTATTTACAAATAGTTCCAAAAAAACAAAACATGTAGCAACTAGCATATAATAAGTTGCCTCATTTCACTACCCAAAAAATAATTACAGAGTTTCCATTTACAATTATTTTGGCTGAAGCAAAACTGGATTGCTGCTTATTTACAAGCTATACACACAAAAAAAAAATGTCTTTCAGTTCTTCAAAACTGGATTGCCTCGAGAAGAATTCATCGATAGAGCCACGTGTTTCTCTGGAAAAAAACACGATACAATGGTCGTTAGTAAGTTAGTTAAAGACTAAAGTACCACGAAACGTTGTTATATATCAAGGGAGGGGAGGGGAGGGGAGTGTGTACTAACCTCCTGTCGCGATGAGTTTTTCAACACGAGATACAATGTGTTTTCCATAAGTGTATTTCTTGAGGGCAGTAAGGTGTATTCTAATACGCGAAAGAATTAGTTCACGACTTTGATCATCACATGTCTCAAGAACCTTCTGTACTACATAGTTTCCAAATGGATCCTTCATCATAGCCTGCATTTCGTTGAGCTTTAACATGTTAGATTTTGAATGACAATGAAAATGTTCAAGCAGAAAAAGAAAAAGAGATGATTATGTTGTTGTGGAGATGGAATGTATATGCAGAAAAGAGGCATTACGTGTTAGCAGGGTCCGAGAAAGACCAGCACACAAACTATCTGGAACGTATGATCACTCTCTCGATTAAGCCTTTTACCTGTCTTTGAATTGAACATGTTGGTTACCTATAGTTAGCGCTTAGTTTCTACCCGAGAAGCCTATTCTGTGCACTTACCTTGAGTTTCGTACTGAACTTTACTTATAGACGTGGAAGGGATTAGACAGGGCGATGGAAAAAGATGAGAAGGGACAGCATCACAGCAATTGTGAATAACAAAGTTAAGCAAATATCTTTTCTAACGTTGTTATGTGTTCCGATTACTAAGCTAAGGATCGAAGTACTACATAGTCCACCAATTCTACCATCATGATGACTAAGACTTCATCGTAAGAACAAATACGTTATATGACTTCTCCTGGAGGTCCTGATTAGAGTCCTGACGTTTGTAGTGTTGATTCATATTGTAGCTGATACGTTCTCTTCAAGACTACGTAATTAACAGGATTTTAAGTGTTTTCTAGTTCACGAAGTGAATGTTCATCGCACCAAGTATTCTTTCCCGTGCTAAAGCAAATGGCAGAAGCACGGATGTAGAACGTTCATTTAACAGATAGCATGTTCTTGTTTTTCCGCTTTGCAGCATTTTACCTTTCAAATGCAGAACAGAATGGTGCAAAATCTGTGTAAATTAAAAAATAGTAACAGACCTGTAGAGGCTCATTTTCTTGTGTCGAACCAAGCATTTCGTTCACCAGAATTTGACGCTCCTCTGGAGTTGCAAAAATCAAGCACTTTTCAACGACATTAGAAGCGTACTTGTGCTGACTCATCTTTACAATTTGTCCAGTAAGTTTGCCTATTATCTCAGACCTCTCATGTGGTTTACCGTGTTGCAGTACATGCTAGAGAAGTAAGAAGACGATCGAAATAAGAACCAATAACAGAAACACAGCAACTTATAACACAAAAAATCGAAGAATTCCTCATCATCTACTGCAGAAGTTTATCAGCACTCGGAAATACAAAAATAAAAGCTAGTACCTTAATAAACAGCAGCTGCATAAACACCTATTCATCGTTTCAGCAGAAAAGTAGATGTTGGAAAACAAACTCCACATTGTAACTAAATATTCAGCCAGGACATATACAATCAGCTAAAGTCGAGCATATTCAGACGTTTTATCAAAGGTGAATAGAACTTATAGTCGGAAACCTCTGGTGCCAGTTGGAATCGCGTATTAATCTTTTCCTGATTTTTTATCAGTAGGTGTAGTAAAGAGCTTTGTTCCTGTAACTTGGCGGTCTACATTGCTAAGAGCGTACTTGATTTAAGACAGCATTCAAAAAGGTGGTTTCAGGTCAAATGAGAAGTGCCTCGAGACAGTCTTAAGTAATAACGTAAAGTAATGATGACAAGAAGATGAAAATGTGGTAAGTCGATTACCTGAATGACATAGTTTCCATACTGATCAAGCACTAGAGTACCGGCAGCCTGCATTATTTCATCCATGATGGTCTTTTGTGTCTCCGGGTTATTGCAGTACTCAAGGACTCGCTGAAAATGAACAGATCCAAAGCAGTTGAGGGAACTCAACACATCAAAACAAAGAATCGGAAACAGAAAAAGAGAACATATCAGTACCTGAATGACACGGCAGCCATAAGGATGTGTTGATAGAGACACAACATGCCCGAAGAAGGAAGCTACAATAAAGTGAATTCGATTTTGAGGTACATACTCTATGCACTTCTGAATAACATGATTACCGTTCTGATCACGAACACATTTCATCACATAGCCATCTAGTTCTGTAGCCATTTGCTTCTGCAGTTCCACATCAAAGACTTCCAAAGCCTGTGATCATATAATATGTTTCATTCCGTAATCCAGAAAAAAAGGACAAAAGGATGAACTATTAAGCAAGGATATCGTACTCTATCTCTTCGTCTGACTTAACTGTTATAGCGGATAGAGTTCAATTACTTTGATGTGATAAAAAATAGTTTTTTGACTTTCTTAAACTCCGAGTCAAACAAAACCATACAAATAAACTGAAACGGAAGGAGTAGACAAACACATATGAATGCACAAGACGTGACTGTGCAGTAAAACTAGATCGAGTTATTGTACAGGATAAAGTAAAAAGATCAACCTTCTGAATAACTCTGCAACCATACATTTGAAGACTCAGAGGCAAAACATGACCGAGAAGTTGCCTTGCTAGTTCCTTTCTTTGACTCTCCGTTCCATGCTCGAGGAACTGTTTACATTGATTAGCAAATGACAATCAACACAAAATTCATCTAGGATAGTGTACAGTTTGAAGAGAGAAAAGAAAAAGATAACGATGGCTTAAACGACTATCAGTACCTTTTGTATGACATAATTCCCAAAGACATCTGTCATTAAACTGTGAGCATGAGGAAGAATTTCGGGGAATATCTTCATCTTTTCTTCGACAGTGGCAGTTTCCAGCTTCTTTTGAATAAATCGACTCCCGTACTGATCCTTACTAAGTAATAAAAAAGAGGCAGTAAAGGAAAAAAAGAGATGATATAGCTAAAATATATACGAAAAAAGCAGCTTAGATGCACCTGAATTCGACAACATGATTGAGAACGTCCAAAAGATCCAACGACCTGGGGTTGTTCTTGAGATCTTCCAGTAGAGACAGTGAAACATTTCCATCAGCAACGTTCTCCGAATGCCATGAACTTTTAGATTCATCGGTAGGATTTCTCAAGGCAGGAGGAATCTGTGGGAGAGGATCACTCTGATACATAGGACTTCTCGATCCTACTGTCACATACAATGAATTTGCTATTTTATTCTCTTGGCCTGAGCCAAGAGCATGAATCACATGATACCTATCCGTTAAATTGCAAGAATTACGTATTAAGGAAGGGCAATATTGTTGCTTCTGTTGCGGGAGTGATGCTGTATCAGCATACATTGTTCCAAGAACTTTTAAGTCTGTATTGCCATGAGAAGTTGCATATTTCGGATCACTCCTCAGATGACGTCCATTCCCATTGACACCATTTAAATGAGAACCTAACACATTTTTCAAACAGCGTGAGCACAAAAAGTAATTCTAATGCACACGATATCACGACTGATCAATAAATCTTACCAAGATTGTTATTCAACACCATCTTCGGGTTATATTTGTATCCACCAGGTAAATATCCGGTAGAATCAACAACGTGATTGTTATTGACATGGTGTTGGACTCTAGAGTTTTGACTCACAAACTCAGGACTGAGGTAATCCGTATGTCCATCAAGGTAGAATGTGGAATTATGGTCAGCATAATCGGAAACAGTACCTAAATTTTCAGCTCCATAGTATTCATTTAGTTGATGTTGCACTCCCTGCCTATAACCATTTGATAGTCTATTTTGAAGCCAAGTCTGCTGCATATTATCGTCATGTTGAAGCCGAGATAATGAGGCAGTAAGATCAGATACATCGGTATTGAGGCCATTTGGGCTAGTTACGTCAATTGAAATCTTGGGACTAGGTGATCTTGTAAATGAACGAGGGTCAGGTGTTCCACTCCTTCTTATCGGTGAATTGATGGCAGATGCAGAAGAATCAGGGTGATGTGGATTAGGATTCTGAATCTTCTCCAATCCAGAAAAGCCGGGAGGAACATTTCCAGTGTGTGATGTCTTTGTGTGTTCCGTGCTTTCAGCGTGTGAAAGATCAGCAGGCGTGAGTGCAGATTGGTCAAGTCCTTCCTGAAAAAGAAAAGTATATCTCAACTTAATTCAGAAGATTCGGAAGTAACATGAGAAGTGGAGGAGGAGAACGCGGTTGTCTTCATTAGAACTCATGGATTCAGTTACGTTTCTGCATTTTCTCGATGATTTAACTTGATAGATATTGAAAAGATGATAACGTTAATCTGTCACGAACACATGTCAACTTGAGAAAGTATTGGTACACGTCAATAGAAGCATTTCGATACAAAGTAAATATACAAGCACAAGTCAAGAGACATCACCTGAACTATGTCCGCGAAACTCTTTTTCCTCACACCAATTCCAGTGTTGGATTCCAATGTTCCTCGTGACAGATTCCTTGCAGCAGTCTTCCTCAGCTTTATCAACTCGTCTTCCGCCCTCTGTATAGGGAAACCAGGCTGCATCGCGAACAATGATGAACCACCACCTTGTTCCATCAAATTCTTGCTCATAAAAGCACATCCTCCTGCCTGAACCCTCTGAGCAATTCTCCAATCTTCTCGAGACATCAACGGAGGGGGCAATCTAGGATTAAGATTGACATTTGAGTAATAGTACGCTAAGTACGCAGGGTGTGATCGAATTTGCTCTTCTGTCAAAACGTCATTGCTTGAATTACCACCACCACCACCACCACCATTGTTACTACTATTAGATTGTGCTAAGTTAGAATTCTTAAACAAACTTCCAACAGCACTCAACGATCCTTCGACAGTAGGAGGAGCACTACCACTCCTCGATATATTCAAATCCCTCTCCCGTTCACCAACAACATCACGATTATGTTGACGTTGCTGTTGCCTCACAAGTATCGACTCGAGCTCACTCTCCAAACTGTTCTTTCCCTTCAAATTCCCATTATAATTTGGTGCCAACATCTTATCAACATTACTCACATTCACACTAGACAGAACAATGTTATCTTCCACACCCCCTTTAGTCATGTCAACTATACAAATCCCATCAAAACACAACAAATAATCACAAATTAGAGATCCAAATCAATACCAATAAAGATTTTAACACATCAAGAACAAGATACTAGTACCAAATGAAAAGTAAACAAACTTTGACTACACTAAAGTACAACAACAACGAACCCCGCGTAACTCTACACGCGGGATCTGGAGAGGATAGAGTATACATAAACCTCCCAGAAAGTAGAGAGTTAGTTTGTCTTTAACATACATTAAAAGTGCTTACTCATGGTCTAGCGCGCACTTGACAATGTCACTCTGTACTAGTGTCCACACATGTAGGTACCCCGTGCGTTGTGGTCTGGGGCGGGTAGAGTGTACACACATATTACCTTTATCTCGCAGAGGTAGAGAGGTTTTTTCCGAAAGATCCCAGATTAAGAAAATCAATAACAATAATATAAAAAAAAATCTCATTTCTCCACCTCATAATTGCTAAGAACAATTAACATACTAATACTATACAAACAGTGGCAGAACCAAAAATTTCAATAAAGGCAACCCGGTGAACTTGTGGGGTCCAGGGAAAAGTCGTGGCAGAACCAAAAATTTCAATAAAGGCAACCCGGTGAACTTGTGGGGTCCAGGGAAAAGCTGTGGCAGAACCAGAAATTTCAATAAAGGCAACCCGGTGAACTTGTGGGGTCCAGGGAAAAGCCGTGACAGAACCAGAAATTTCAATAAAGGCAACCCGGTGAACTTGTGGGATCCAGGGAAAAGCCGAACCACAACGAATTCTAACAAGGGAATTCAAGATTTCACATCCTATAATTTTGAATCGCGAATTCAACTATATAATATATATACAGCATAATTTTCAAACGAAAGATAATAATTCAATTACATAAACATAACAATCAAATTAAACACACAAAAAGATCATATCCAATTTTTTTTTTTAAGACATAACAAAACATATATTATATGAAAAAATTACTTACATTGATGGAAAATCTTGATTTTTTTTTTTCTTCTCAAGCTTCCATACGACAATCTAGTAAAAGGGGTTGGGGTTAGAACATGAAAGATGAGGAAATTCTTAGATTAAGACTTAATCAAACGTTAATTAAGCAATTATTAAGGTTGTTCAATTCTTTTATGACTGATAATTAATTACGTGTACTCCTATTGTTAGGGATGTGTTGTGGCTTTACGTGCATGAGGGATTTTTTTTTGGTTAATTAATAACTTGTGATAATAATTATTAAAAAATTAGTATTAATTAATTAAATCTTGTTTAATTTTTAAAAGGATAAAGATGTGTATAGACACGTGTTGTAATTATAAGACTTAAGACCTAGTTAGGAGAAAATATTGGAACCTAAAAAAAAGTGAATCTTGAAAATTGTAAAACACTAATAATTTGCTTTGGCCAATTCTTGATTACTTATATTTTGATATTATACCTAGTTAGATATTTAAATTTATCAAAATTATTGTCAGTGACGGAGCCAGAATTTTCATTATGAGGGTTCAAAATCTGAAGCTAAAAGGGGTTCGATATTTATTATATATACCTAAAAAGTTATTTTAACTATACAAAAATAATATAATTTTTCGACGAAGGAGATTCAGATTAACCTCTAATAACAATGTGGTTGTATCAAACAAATTGTGTAATGTAAACATAATTTATAATGATATTCTTGTTACAAAGTTAAGCATCCAATTACTAATGCCATAAAAAGAATCATTTGAAGCCCTATTTGTAAAAAAATATCCGAGTTCGAACGCACCTTGTCTTTCGTATTCTCAATCAAAACAGTTATAACTTAAAATCTTTTTCTTATATTAAACATCAACTCTAAAAAGAGACGTAACGTCAAGAGACTCCTCCTGAATCAAATGACACAAGAAAGTCTGTATTCTGTTCGATTTACGACTTCACGACGTTACACTAAAAGAATTAGCTATTTTGTAGAGATCTTCTTTCACCATTGGCCAAATTGATTGTGGAGATTGTGAATTCAAAGTGAATAATTTTCCTCCCTTAGCACAACAAACAGCAACATTGTGTCTCTCAAATGTAGGGCTTTCAACTTGAAATTCTAATGTGTAATATTTTTTATTAGAATCCTCTCTTAAATTTGCTTGAATTAATGTCCCTTTAACATTAGGTCTTTTGCCTGATCCTGTAATAATCTTCACTATAGCCTCACCTACTTCCTTTGGTCCTCCAAATGTCTCTATCCTGCCAAAAATCACGTCGAAAAGCGTCACACAAGAAGCTTAATCTTAAACGATGATAAATCAAACTTGTATAAATGGCACAATATATAAATGTCTTTTAATTTGATATTGACCGACGTTTATGTGCTCCAGTAGGCACTTAAACTTGTATAAAGTTGAATAAGTAGATACACACGTCCTACGATGTAGGACTTCAGGTAGGACGTATGTATCTACTTATTCAACTATATACAAATTTAAGTTATTTCTCGACATAAATACCAGATAAGAGCACGTTTACGTATTATGCGAAAATAATTTGACTAAAAGATGCATAATATTTTGATATACTCCTAATGATATTGTAAGGACTAACTAGCAACAACAAAAAGATTGAGGACATCTCGCAAAACCTAGCTAATTTTTAGAAAATTCAGAACAAAATCCTAACAAAATGCAACATCGAACTCGTAAAAATTATATGAAATGTACATCTTTTTAAGTAAGACTAGGGATGGAAGCTTACGAGAAATCAATAGGAACTTGTGAAACAATGACACTAACATTGAGTTCTCCATTTGATCCCGGAGGACCAAATGCAACAACTGGTTCATTCACATTTCTCCGTCTCCGATCACCATTGCCGCTCAACGATGGTGGATCGAGTGATCGTTCTACTCTCCCCGCGGCTCGATACAATATAGTTTGATCACCAACCCAATTTGAAGGATACACAAACTCTGTAACAGAAAAAAAATCCGTCATGAATAGTTTTAGTGGCAACTCTTATTATTGCTACGAAAAGTCGAATTTTTGTACTTTAGTTAAAAATAGCAATGATGTTAACTGCTTACTAACCAAATCCTTCACTTGTGTCAAGACATCGAGTATAACCTCCGATAGGGTAGATTACATCGAGCTTAAGACTCCGAGCACCATCGGGGGATAGGCCTAGTAAGGAACTAGTAATGCCAGTAAAATTGGCACCCAAGGCTACTATAGAAGCTGTTGCAATGCCTGTAAGTAAACGCCGCCTGAAAACTGATTCGAGTGGTGAAAATTGATTGGGTTGGATTGTGTCGTTTTGGTTATCTGAGGACGACTCATGAGTCATGTATATTTGAGTCCTTTTAGCGGATGTTCTGACTCTGTTGTCATGGACAAAATTCTGACTCCACCACTGATTAGACGTAGTATTCCCTGTACGAAAATAATGATGCATTGCCATTATTTGAGTCTTTTTTTTTTATCTTCTTGGTTGGGAGAATGACTATGGAAAGTTGTGAACTTGTGACGAAGGAAGAAAGATGATGAAGTATAAAGGCTATCCAAATCTTGTGGTCCTTATAGTTTCTTGCATTTTTCTAACTTATTATAACCACTCAAACTATTATCAAACAACAAACAATATATTTCGATTGAGCACATAGATAAATTGTTTCTCGTAGATAAATTACGTATGTACTCTCAAGCACACAATGATACTAGTTAAAATAAATCATCTCCTTGAATTATAGATCAAAACATCATGCATGTTCTACTTTTTGTCGAAGAGTGTATATAATAATCCGAGGGAGACATTTTATGTTATTAACTTATCTAGGTAATGAATAGTTGTGACCATTTACACATCATGTGTCGAAACATGTCATACTTTTGAACGTCTTAATGAAATTTACGTTCATCAAGAAGACAAATACAGAAGAAATGTCGAAATGCTCAGCACGATTAGAATTGTGATTTAAAGGCCAAAAAGGGATCAAGGCAACAGTACCTGTGAAGTACACTACTATTTTCATGTTACTGTGCCATTTAACAGAGGCATCACAATTGAACAAATTACGCCACAGCGTAGATAGAGTTTTATGTACAATTACAAGATCTTGTGCGTAAAGCAAAAAGGATATCATCTTCAACCGCGAGAAGTATACATTATTAATTTTTGGGCTTCTTTTGTGAGCTTCCCTCTCCTGGTTCAAACTTGCGTTTTATGCCCAAAAAGTGCTCAACCTGAAAGACGTTGCGATAAAAATTACAACCCTGAGAACTAGATGATGATCAAATAGAGGGTAAAATGTGCAAGCACTGAAAAAACATATCAGATAAAGCATGAGAAGCAATCCAGACTGCAAAAATTATGTGTTCAGGTGAGACAGCTAGTGAGCACAGGTATACTTGCATTGCTCGGACTCTTTGAAAATACTGACAGGTGCAAGTCGGGTACTCAAAAAGTAGTGCATTTTTAAAGGATCTGGTGTGGCAGTATTTTTGGAGATTCCGAGCAACATAAGTATAACAGCATCATAGCCTTTCTATGCAAGTATAATCACCAGCAAAAGACACTGACCTTCTTATCACCAAGCATAGGGGTCAAACCTCCAGGCAAGTCCTTCTCAACAGTAGCAAAACCACTTCGAGGATCACTAGTTTGCCTGAAAATGACAGAACACTTTGCAAATTACAAACCATAGAGAATGTTGGAGATAAATAAAAATACAAGCTTGCGACAGGAAAATATGAGAGATCTCTGACAAAATGTATCTCTAAGGCCAAACCAAAATTGATGGAACTTCAACACGGCAGAAGTATAAGAACCCTGCCCTAGGCAACTGACAAGTCAGCTGCATAGTTGATAGTCTGCGGGAAAAGATCTACTTTTTGAATTAAAGCACTTTAAAGAGAGTAAGGAAAAAAACGAACCCTGGTTTAACATTTCCGCTAAGAACAATATATGGAGTTCTTGTTTGAGCATGAGTTTCTCTCATCCTCTCCACAGACTGTGATGGAGTATCTGAATTTTTCATCTGTTTTATCTTCAGCTCCTCCTGGTATTGCCGCATACGCTTTTCTTGCTTCATCTTCCCAGGCCCCTTCCCATGAAATTTATGTGAAAGCAACCGAAAAGCCTCCTTTGGAGTCAGCTGAAGAAGAAGAAACCACATATCAATTGAAAGATGAGGCTACACTAGAATAAGCTCGTAGAACCAGAAGGAATTCATCAAATAGGTGCTCAGCAGTCAGACCCCACTCTACCCTCTTTTATTTGGCAAGTATCATTACAGTCATTTTCATTATATGAAATTAAAAGACTACCCCCTCTCAACCATCATATATACCAATCTCATTACAGCAAAATCAAATGATATGGGTGCACAAGTGGAATGGCGATAATGGACATAGTAGTCTTACAAGAGCAATCTCGCCATTCTTACCTGCTGTTCCTTAGGAATCCCCTCCATCCCATTTTATGTCCACACGCCAGTACTAAATTGGAGTTTTATGGTATATAAAGAGATGTTATTGATAATAAGAAACTTACACTGTTGAATATTATAGAGGAAAATTTTCCCTATCAGACCATACAGACACAGCAAAATTTTCCCTATCAGAAGGCAGTGACATCTTTGTACAAGAAAGTGTAGGACAGGAGGACAGCTTCCACAGAATTGTCGCGGGGGGATACATTTGGATAAACAGAATAATACTGGTTGAGGGGTTAATAGCACAAAACTACTGGGGAATAGAAGTTAGAGAATCCAAGAACTCATTAATTAAGTAGAAGTACTTACGATTCGCCCATACTCATCAGTCCTTTCTATGTTTATTTCCTTTTTCCCATCCTCGCTACGGATGCCTACGAGCTTGCTCTTCTTCTTGTCCATGTTTCGGCCACCCCATTCAATATCTTCCTTGAGAGTACCTCGTTCTTGCAAAAGTTTGAGAACCCCTGATAAACCCTTTCCAACTGGAACTTCACGTATCGTATCATCTGGAGTTACTTCCATTTCCTCCTCCTTTACAGAGGGCTCCTCTTCCTTGGTTTCCTTCACTTCGGTCCAACCACCATCCTCACTCTTCATTTCTTCATCAGAGGGTTTTGGCAGCACGTCTTCCTCCATGAAAACATCATCGCTACCAGGTTTTTGTTCCTCTACAAGAGCAAACAGGTAATAATATCAGATAACACCACCCTTGAAAGCCTTTGCCAAGTTCCAGTAAAGACCAAAGTAAAAGTTGAGTTAATGATAAAATAAAAACACAGCAAAAATGCAACATAAAAATGTGAAATATGATTGATTAACCATCGTGTTATGTCCTTCCAATTCTACCAGACGTCCCTGGGGGGACGTAGAGATATATGTTGAATAGGAGATGTATGATTCTCTTGTCTCAGAATCAATTGCAGTGACAAACAAGATTTTTGCTATTGAAAAGCTTGTATTTATCTTTCTCTTGAAGAACTTCTACAAGGTCTTTTTGTTGAAAAACTTATAACAAGGATAACTCTAAATGCTCATCACCCCCATAAGGCATGGACATGCAAGAAAAATGAAAATTCCATCAAAACAGCAGAACTTCTAATCACAAATAAACTGGAGAGAAGATTTATATACTATAAACCTCCAAATTTTGTTGCTTTCTTTTTCTTAATCATCTAAATTAGGAGTTGGAGTAAGAAGGACGAATGACTAATTGTAGAACATTTCAAAATTCTGTTTCAATATTGTATCTGGAGAGTCAACTGTAATAAGTTTCGGAATTTTGTGTCAATATATCTGGAGACTCTATTGCAGAATCGGTAGTTTGTTTCAATGATAACCCCATATGACATTACTCAACAACCACTAAAGGAGAAAAAGGGACTGTTAAATTGAAGGAGTGATTCTGTTCAGTGATTTGCCAACCTCAATATCCAGTGTTCTCTTCCCAACTCACAAATTACTCATAACTAGTTACACTTAAATTGTGCAAGCATACAAACCTATTCCAAAAACATGGCCAATCCACCACATGCAACTGGATAAACCTTTACCAATTACCTTGAGAAATCACACATAATAAAATGGCTATTATCACAATCAGTCGAGCAAAATTAAAGAGTAGATTACCTTCATCAAGCTGAAGCCCCCAGACAAACTCTTCCATCTCTGTGAAGACAACCTTGTTCTCTTGTGCCTCTCCAGATGCAGAACTTGAATTATCCGCCATTGAATCATTTGCACGGGAAGCAGCAAGCGAAGCAATTGACTCTGGAAAGGTTTTGGCAAGGCCCTCTTGCTTTCTCAATGCAAGTTTTCTGGCTCTTTCTAAGGATTTTCTAAGCTCCTCATCATCATCATCAAATACTGCATCATCTTCCTCTCTCTGGTTGTTATTAGTTTTATCGGGTCGAAGTGCTTTGGATGCCTCTTCAGCCTTGGCATAAGCAGCCTGGTAAGCATTGCTCCTCGTCTCTGCATCTGCTCTCTCCTTTTCTTCCTTAAGGACCTGCCTTGTCTTATCATTGCGAGAACCAAGATCACTGACACCCAATCCAGCAGATTTGGCCTCCGCTTCAAGGGCATCTAGATCCATCTTCTCTTTCTTCCTCAGTGATTTTTTCTTCTTGGGCTTCTTAAATTGAACCATTTCCTCTTGAGTATAGTAGTCGGACAATAATTTCCCAGAAGAGTTGAGGTCTTCCATCCGATTTATTGAGGAAGGCCCCTGAATCCTTCTCCGTAGCTGGTAATCAAAAAGGGTAACTCTGTTAACAAATGTAACCTGACATACAGTCTTGAAACCATACATGATTAAATAGATAAGAATGGCTTACCTCCTCCAGTTTCTTCTCTGCATCAAGACTGAAACCTCCAGTTGCATCAAGAATAACTCCCTAAAAGAAAATCTAGGGTAAGAAAGACAGATTGGATTCTTCTTAAATTGAGGATGAAATGCTATTAAACAATATTCAGGAAATACAATATTTTCCAATAATTAAAAAAGAAAGGGGAAACAAAGAGATAAACCTCCTCTTCTGCCGGGTCATCATACTTTGGTAATATTTTCCTTTCAAAACCAGGTTCATCATTGAACCTACATCCAATCATAACGAGATAAATTAGTCATTCAAACTTAACAAAGAAGTGGTGATTACAGGTATATTAAATCTCACTTGTCATCATAGATCCCTGTTTTATTTTTTGCAGCCTTGTAAGCATCATCCCTTCGCTTCTGTTCTCCGATCTCCACATTTTCAAGCACATCAACCTCTGGGGTATACAATTCAAGTCACTACAAAATCCGAATCCACAATACTGAAGGCTGAAAGCAGAGATAAAACAAGAGAAAATATGAACATATCACTTATTTGGTTACCTTGATTAACATCATCACCAGCAAGTATGCTCTGATCTTTGAGTGTCAAGACAACAGCCCCACCTTCGACTACTTTGTCAAGCCCATGGAGTACTTTCATCCCACCTAACTCTTCTGTTGAGAGAAATTAAAGACAAACTTCAGAGCATTCTTCAACTATTTCAATTAAGAGAATATAATAAAGACATTTATTCCGTTCCCAAACTTCACAAAAGCCAAATCATAGTACATGAAAGGAATGACCTTGGCTACTTTCATTTCCCCAATGACTTCAAAATTTTGGATTTCACATGCAACACCAGTTTGATTAGAGTTGGATGACAGAGGGGGGAATCCACCAAAAAATTTTGAATCATAAGACGACTAAAACTAGAAGTGGAATCAAACATACTAAGAATGAAGAGCAGGAAGCTTTGCACCCAAACAAGGAAATGCACCAAGTATACTATTTTTTTCTGTTCCAAAGACAATATATTACGACTTTGATTGAAGTGCATGGTCTTGTAAAACATTTGATTAGAAATATTAACCAAAAGAAATATTCAGAAATAAGATCCATACTTGCAGCTAGCCGAGCATTCTCCTCATCATCACTTTCTTCTTCATTCATCTTGTCCTGCAAGATTATAATATATCATGAAGACCTGAAGTCAAATCAATCCAATTCCTACAGATAATAGAGTCAAATGCACATCAGCAGACAACCTACCTGCTCTTCGAAAATCTTCGAAAGCTGTAAGGCTTTCTCCTTCTCAGCATTCCTTATCTCCTCAATCTTTCGGCTCTTGCTAACCCACGCCAACACCTCAGAAGCACCTTCTGATTTTTTCTTCAACCTCTCTTCCTTCATCCTGCAGTCATAAGCATTCCTTCAGCCTATAGCTATCAAGTACAACAAACATAACTTATCAAACCACATCTATATTCTAGTGTGTCAAAACATCTTTCAAGAATTCTGTACAGCTAGCAACCAATGTGCATGTCAACTGCCCTGGTTAAATTACTAAACCACCACCATACACATCATAGGAGCCAGTGCACACAGCTACAAACCACGTGCTAGCTTAGGACAGATGATAAAACGAATCTCTCAACAAAATGAATACAAATGGATAACCACTAACAGAATGGTACAATTACAGATTACATTTACTAAACTAGCACTACCATTGCCGACGTTCTCTGGTTCGTTTCTAGTTAAAGTTACATTGTTAATGTTAATAACATCATGACCACCAGACAGGTGGATACCATCATTGACGCTATTACTGAAATGTGTGACAATCTAACACAAAGGCTTAAGTCATAGGGAGAGCACACTTTTATTTATTAGATTATGTCCTCAACGCAATTCTCATGTTTTACTTGGACAGCCTGAAAAAAAGCATGTCTCACTCAAGACAATCTTACAAGAAGAAGATTCCAACTGGTCAATAGGTGTTACATGTGTCGGTAAACATCAGAAAGCATCAACCACCTCATGCCTCACTGCCCTTTTGCAACACACTTTTGGAACATGTTCCTAGCCCTTTATGGTATAAACTGGTCTGTGCCCTTCAATATCAAAGATGCTTACACTACTTGGAGCTCTATGAAAAATAGACACTACAGGATGCTTCAGAGTTAGCTCAGCTTATAAGCTACTCAATAAAGACCTTCAGCAGATGGACAACTGGCCTTGGAAGAACAATAGAAAGTTAAAATACCCTATAGAGTAGCATATTTCAACTGGTTGTTAGCCCGGGAAGTGGTGTTGGCACATGATGACCTTAGCAAGAGAAATTTCAACATAGCTCGAAGTGCTACATGTATGCTGAAGAAACTGAGACAGCCCATCTATTTCTAAATTGTCGAATCACAGATATGCTATAGAAGATCTTCATTAGGCACACAGACACTGTTCGGACAATGGCAAGAAAGATTATTGAGGTCTTGCTTAGCTGGCAAAAAGCAAGTACAAGATTGCCACATAGAGATAGATGGAGGTTGTACCAGCCTGCATTTGGTGGACAATCTAGGAAGAGAGAAATTCGAGATATTTTAAGTTGAACTGCTTTAGATTTTTCTATTCTTGAGCTAACTAGAGATACATAGAAGATACTGTTTCAGTGATAGAAGCCTTCGTTTTCTGATAGGTTGACGAAGCAGTTTGTTCTTCTTTTTCACATGTAAATATGGTTTCAGCACAACCTAGATGTTATATGGATAAATATATACAAATTGTGCCTTCTCAGAAAATAACTAATATAAACTATTACAACTTTTTTCTTTTTTCCTATCATATCATAAGATATTAGCTGAAATTGATTGAATGGTAAATGTTGTATTCAATTAAAACAATACAATACGATACAATAGAACACACTACAATATAATATGATATATTATGAAACAATGTAGTAGGATACTAGATAACAGAATACAATATGATACATTACGAAATAAAAGAGCCAGTAAAAAATGGGTTACTTACTTCAGAATGCGTTCCTCCAGCTCCGAAGCAGCAGCAGCAGATTGTGCTCCACCTGTTTCAACTGCATTGTTATGTGACCTATCCTCATCTTCATGAGAAACAACAATTTCCTGCTTAGCTGAATCGCGATAATCAGAATATTCATCCTTCCGTCTATCCTTGTCCTTACTCCTATCATGACCCTCATCTCGCTGCCTACGACTGCTCCTATCTTTATCTCTTGACCTCTCCTTATCATCCTCATCCACTTCCTTCCCCTTCTCTTTAGCTCTATCTCTCCCCTTCTCCTTCTCAGCTCCATCTCTACTACCTCTTTCCTTTTCCTTTTTCCTATCTCTTACCTTCTCACTATCCTTATCCTTGCTGCTCCTCACCCGCTCAGTCTCCCTATCTCGTTCCTTATCTCTTCCCCGTTCACTATCTCTCTCCCGGTCAATATCTCGATCTCGTTCCTTATCTCTTCCCCGTTCACTATCTCTCTCCCGGTCAGTATCCCGATCTCGTTCCTTATCTCTTCCCCGTTCACTATCTCTCTCCCGGTCTTTTCCACGATCTCTACGATCTTCCTTCCTTCTATCACGAGTTGACGAACGATCCTTCTCCAACTCTTTACTCTTCTCCCGATCTCTTCTATGCTCTTTCTCTTCTCTTCGTCCACTACTACTTTTCCTATCCTTATCCTTACTACTTCGATGCTTACTCGAAGAATCCTTAGATTTATCATACCCGCTTTCTTCCATATCATCTTCCCATCTCTCCGAATCAACACTTCTTTCACGTCCATCTATCTCCATCATTCCCATGGCAGGCACACCGCCGGCAGCTCTAGGGTAAAAGCAGGAAGAAATTGACACACTCCGCCGTGAGATGGAGGTACACCGGCAGTCAAGGGCGGCTTTAGGGTAAAGTAGCTAAAGCCCCAAAATATCTATGTAGTTCAATTTTACAATTTTGAATATATAATTTGAACAA
The DNA here is from genome assembly GCA_032847665.1 of Solanum chilense. Taxonomy (NCBI): domain Eukaryota; kingdom Viridiplantae; phylum Streptophyta; class Magnoliopsida; order Solanales; family Solanaceae; genus Solanum; species Solanum chilense. The sequence continues at coordinate 3,299,267 of CM064973.1, read as the reverse complement.
ATTGATATATATAAAGTATGTGACTTTTTTTTTTTTAGGGATACTATTGTATAAAGTTTTACGGATGAACATAAATATCAAAAAATTAAATTGCATCAAATAATTTTGATTCTTTAAAATTCGATGCAAGGATTTCGAAACTATGATATACTGAAGAATCAAAGTTTTATCAAATAAAATTTAAAATTATTTAAATTATATTACGTAATTAGTTAATAAACAGTGAAGTGTAAACCTAAAACCTCAAGGTCTAATTGCATCTTATGGTTTGAATTCCGTATAGAAGAAACTTTATCGAGCTATTTCGCGAAGAAATCGTTATGAAGTGTTATAGCTCAATTAAAAAGAAAATTTTTGATATATTTGTAATTGAGAACCAAATCCAAATATGAGTTATAAATTTCAGTTGATTATGTCTGATGTGTGTAGAACAGTCAAAAAAAATTCCACGTCTTTAATTAAGGGTATTTTACTTCGATATTTCAGTTCTTGATAGATAAGTTAGTTTGGATTGAAACGACCACCTTTTGATTCGGAATTACAATATATTGAAAAATGAAATTTACTTCGAACAAAACATCAGAACGAAGCTATTTCTTCCTTAATTCATCAATTCTCATTTACTACGAAGGACATAAAATTCGTTACAAATCACTAGGCCTCTTTTAAAGGATTAATTAGGAAAAATGATGTGACACAACAAATTAAGGCCATCTATTTATTCGAAACATCAATAATTTTTTAAAATTTACATAATATATATAATGACAATTTGAAATTTTATAATAGGTATGTGTAAATATATTTATTATCCATGAGGATTTATAATTAAACATATATTATATACGCGTGAATATAATATATTTTACTATTATTATGCGCATAAACATAACGTATTTTGCTATAAAAATATCGTATACACACGAATACACTTATTATGTGCATATACAATGTAATCTGATACATTTTGTAATTAAGCAAAATTCACTATGTTTTGTAAATCTAAAGTACAAATAACACTACAAAATTTCCATCTTTTTATGGGAAATTACTTTTAGTAGCTAATTTATTCCCTTGTTATTTTTTATACTGATATTTTTAAATAATTACAGAACATAGAAAAATTATGTAAAATTTCGCAATATACACATATACATATATTTGTGTATCTGCAAACCCTAATTGTCACTGTCAGTCTCAACCTCACTCGTTTGTTGTCCACGAAGTTCATCCACTCTTACTCCTACTTTATGAAGGTTGAGAGGTTGTTTGACCATCGGTCCAAGTAATTAAAAAAAAGTACGACAAGGAAATATAAGTCATGCCGAAAACAATGGAGAAAAGAACTATGATTAGTACATATAATAAAAAGTTCATCCAGCCTTACTCCTACTTTATGAAGGTTGAGAGGTTGTTTTCAATGAACCCTCGGTCCAAGTAATAAGAAAAAGTACGACAAGGAAATACAGTACTGAATAAGTCATGCCGAAAACAATGGAGAAAAGAACAATAATTAGTACATATAATAAAAAGTTCATCCAGCCTTACTCCTACTTTGTGAAGGTTGAGAGTTTTGTTTTCAACGGATCCTCGGTCCAAGTAATAAGAAAAAGTACGACAAGGAAATACAGTACTGAATAAGTCATGCCAAAAACAATGGAGAAAAGAAACAATAATTAGTACATATAATAAAAAGTTCATCCAGCCTTACTCCTACTTTATGAAGGTTGAAAGTTTGTTTTCAACGGATCCTGGGTCCAAGTAATAAGAAAAAGTACGACAAGGAAATACAGTACTGAATAAGTCATGTCGAAAACAACGGAGAAAAGAAGCAATAATTAGTACATATAATAAATGGACATTTGAGGACCTGCTGTTTTCAATAAATGTACAGGAAACAGAAAAAGAAATAAACATTTTCCTCTTTGAATGTTTGAAAAAACAAAACAAAATCAATCTGTGTGTATAGTTTACCTTTGCAAAAGTACATCTGAAGTAAATGTATATAGGATATGAACCAGAACAAAACTGGGAAAATGGATTCTAATGGAAGTATAGGATATGTCTTCAAGTCACAAATTATCTTCATTTTCAATCATATCGCGTACCTCACTAACGACTACATATGCTTTGTGGCCGCCAATTACTTCTGCTTGTTTCTTTCCATCCCTCCATAACTACAGAGAAATCACATTTACACTATGTTTTTACCATGAAAACAGTAAAAGCATAGAAGCTAAAACCAGATAAGAGCAGAATTAGCTATCGAGAAGCTAAGTAGGTCGTGTTTGTTACCTGTATGGTCGGCATTTTCTGTTTAGGTTTCGTCGCCACATGTATTTGGACACATGAAAAGTAGAATTTATCATCATTAAATGTATTACCAATAATTCAAACGACAAAATTTCCTATAACTAATCAAATAAGAACAATACTACTCTCTACGAATGAAAGAACAACAGCATTTTATGAAAGAAAAAGAGTGTTTCAAGTAGCAACGCGTCTTTTAGCAAGTAAAGGACTTGTGCATTGTATGACTGTTGCATGCTAGCTGTACATATGAAGTTAATGTTTATTATGGGGTGAAATCATCTCTCATGCTCTGCCGGATGGCCCGAAAATGAAAGGCCTACTTAAACGAACAAGGGATAAAGCTATAGTTCGGAAATCATGTGCACGTCCAACATTTTTTTTATGACCGTGGTGTCCAGATAACTCTGTCCATCTAGACAAGGCTAAGACAAATGGAAGAATCACGTATAGTGTTTTGGTCTCTGCTGGCGGATTTGAACCTGCGACCTCATGATTCTTAATTCACTTCATTGTTCACTAGGCCACACCCTTAGTTCAGCACGCCCGATATTTTCTACATACACTTCTTAAACTTTCAGAGGCACCCATGCCCCATCATCCTATTTATGATTCTCTGGCCATTGTCTGCATCAATTCATACTACCGATTCACAAAAACAAAAGTACCGCATCGATTGTGCGGGTAACCTATCTACCTCCTATGCAATTATACTGCAATTTTATCTACTTACAGAAAAGAATATCAGGTTAGGTATCTGACCTGACAGATAGCATGTACTGATCGGATACAATGCACCAGTCGTTGGATTAATTGAAGTGCATGCAAGTTGGCTTGACCCTACTGTTACTTAAAGAAAAAATATTATAGGATTGGTTTACCTATCATTGACAAGTCTGGAAAGGAATACAATTTTTTATGTTTTCATCAGAGGATGTTGCAAAGATGGTGTTACAATAGTCTCGCGTGCTTGAGATAATTTTATAAGTTTTACATGTTTAGCAGTTAACAATCATATAGCAAAAAGACATTAAACATATGGAAGGTGTTGGGAGAAAGAAACTCTTACAGTTACTCCAGCGCGAACCACAAGCTTGTGTGGAACATTATTGACATCAACAGAGTAAAAGCGTGTTCTGGTACATTAAGATAGTAAAAGATCTGGATCAGTACCCAAATTCAACTAAAACTCTTCGCGCTCAAGAAATTGATGTAACAATGCATTCCTAAGTACTCACAAGCAATTTCATGCTGCAATCTATAGTTATAAATTGATTTCTGTAATCTACTTTCAGGAGTAACAGCAACCATCTAATCAAGTTTATGAACTCAAGCAATTTTAGTATACTCAAACCTTCCCTGCTATCGAAATCACGGGGACTAATTCTAATATTATGCCAAAAGGTCTCGTCTGTTAATCAGAGAGCTCCTGGACCAGTGGACTGTCTTTCCCATACATAAGAACTGTTCACCAATCTATTATTGGGTCTTTCAGGAGGTAAATAAAGAACTACAAAATTCAGAGTACCTAACCCTTCTCAAAATGCTTATGAGATACGAGTAGTCTCTAAACAAATAAATTTCACAAGAATCTAAAGTTTTGAAATATCTCTGACAGATATAGAAAAGTTTGAAAAGTAGTGCGGAAGTTGATCAGGGAGTAGCACAAATGCTGCTTGCAAATCCTAAATGAACCAATAGTAAGTGCAACAAAAGTAGACACTTAAGGTGTAAAGCTTTGTATTGCAATGTGCTATATCTGAAGGGAAATGCATGAGAGCACAACCTTGGGAAGTAGTCAGCAGCCAGTTTTTCCAATTTTGGTTTCAAGTATATGCATTTGCGGCACCAGTTTGCCATCCTGCAGATTCAAAGAGCTATATACATCAACTAAACACCATATTACAACAACAGCAACCCAGTGTCATCCCATAAGCTCATCCACGAGATAACCTAAAGAACTTCAGCTTCTATCTTTTAGGTCATGGTAAAATGATCCACTAGGAAACAAGAGCCGTCATCTAATCAGATTAAATGATAACCATATGAACAATTAGAGGACAATTAAATTAAAATCAAGAGACACATGGAGATGGCAAATCAAATGACTTCCTAGGGAAGAACATTGGCACTAAATTTCAAACATGTAACCTTACAAGAAACTTTTGCATCTGCATATAAAACATAGTCAGAACTAAGTCGCTACCTTTAATTGGTATTTTCCTATATGCTTTCTAGATGTCAGCACTTCCAATTGAGTTTATCTTTTTCTAGTGGGCCTAGTGACTACACACTGCAATCACTGTAAATGAGCCAAACAAGGCATACATGTAAACTTATTGCTAAAACTACGGATTACCTCATTTTACTTACTATAATACATAGACATTATCAATAAGCTTGTTACACTAGGAACTGCTTCGTTAACTAGGAATTGATCTGTTAATCTCGATACACTAGTAACTGGTCCGTTAAGCTCGTTATACTAGGAACTGATTCATTAAGCTCATTACACTAGGAACTGATTGTTAACACTCTGGATTACATCATCTTACTTACTTAATATATTAGACATGATCATTACGCTTGTTACACTAGGAACTGATCTGTTAAGCTCGTTACACTTGGAACTGATATGTTAAGCTAGTTACACTAGGAAATGATTTGTTAAGCTCGTTACACTCGAAACATATATGTTAAGCTCATTAGACTAGGAACTTATCCATTAAGCTCGTTAAACTAGGAACTGATCCGTTAACCTTGTTACACTAGGAACTGGTCCGTTAAGCTCATTAAATTAGGAACTAGGAACTGATCGGATAAGTTCGTTACACTAAGAACTGGTCCAATAAGCTCATTACACTAGGAACTGATCCACTAAGCTAGTTACACAATTCATATCAACCTAGAGGAAGTAGACATCTCATAATAGAGGGACCCATTTATAGAGATCTCATCGAATCACTCTTATGCTCGAGCCATTCAGCCGTACTCACTGTTTTATCAATATAAGATGGCATAAAACCAAATAACAACAAAATAAACATACCATTTCCCATTCTTTGGTACAGAAGACAACTGACAAATCATAAACCAACAACCACAAAGTGGGGCTTGGAGAAGTATATATATGCAAACCTTACCGCTATCTAGAAAAGGTAAAGAGACTGTTCCCAATACACTCGACTCGAGAAAAAACAGTTCAAATCATATAGAAAGCATGAACAATCATTCTGAACAGTAGTACCAAGAAATTAACAGAGCAATACTACAACTACTACTAATAGAATGAAAAATCATAAACCAGTTAAAAAAAAAAACACAACTTTATACACCCCTTTTCTCTATATCCAATTTAAAGATGACCCTTTTGATTATTCAACACATTCCAACAAGAAAAACACAAAAACGCACCATAGAATCACAATAGATTCATCAAGCTGTTGTGCTTCAGCTATAACTCGATCAAATTGGGGTTCATCAGAAATGTGTTGTAGCTCAATCGAAGCAGGTGAATCATCAAGATCTTGTACAGAACTTTCTCCATCATGATTTTCCAAAACCTGAACTCTCACCTTAAAATCCAAGTGAATTCTTGAACAATTTAGGGAAATTGGCGCTACAAGTACCAATTTTGAAGCTTTAAAAGCTGAAATGGACGATGGGTTCGATTTTCTTGCGAATAACTGTTGAATAACTGGAGAAAATTGTGTTGAGCTAGACATTACTTTACTGTTCGATAAAGCTATACAGCGTTGACGGCTCTTGTAGTGGTTGTTTGGGGCATAGAGAAAAATGACAAAAAAAAATAGAAAAACTTACATAAATATACTATAATAACAAAATATTTACCATTTATAGCAATAATATTTTTTTTCACTTGTTCACTTTTAATTCATTTATAATACAAGTTTAATACATATTACAAAGAACAAGTTATTATTCACATATAATACAAATTTTAATGATGAATAATACATTTATCATACATTTTAATATACTTATAATACAATGTGACAATTTTTTACCAAATAAACATGATATATTTCAAAAAGCAATTATAATTCATATATATTGCATACATAATTCACTTTTAATACATATTACAGATTTAACAAAGCATTGCTATAAATGGTAATAAACAAAAAGTATCGCTAAAATTAGTAATTATTTTTTAAAATGTATTAATTTATGTAATTTTTCCAAAAAAATGTTGGTTTCTTTGGGGAAAGACTAATATTACCGTGGTGTCCGAGTTAGTTTACGTAATATATGCATCTCGATAAATTTTATAAAGTATATGTTACATTTCACTAATTTTATGCGGTATGTGTTACGTCTCACTAGCAATATCAAAACTAGGACAAATGGGAAAATTTGAATCATGAAATATATCGAGTCTCGAAAGTTGCTATATGTGTTACGTCCTACTAAATTTATGGGCATGTGTCACCTCTCACTAGCTATAGATATCAGGTAATTTTGTCAGTCAAGACTAGGACAAATGAGAGTAAAATTGCTAAAATTCAATCCTATATATATATATATCTATCGAGGCTCGATTAGAACCCTAGAACTATGAAAAGAAAAGGAGAACTCACATATATAGGTATAATTTTTGTAGTTATCCAATTGTTTTTATGTATAATGAGATGACATCTTCAAAATTCATATGTCACATCATCATCGAGTTTTCACGAGATATAATCCCAATGAGTTGAAATGTTTAGTTGGGTGCCTTGAAGAGGTAGAGAGAGACTGTTATCGAAAGATGTTCGAGTAAAAAGAAAATGAAGCAATCTATATATAGCCATATGCTTTGAGTAACAAGCAATCAATATGACATAAAAGTTTTTTCTCTAAAGGACATGAAAACATCACAAGCCTGAGACTAATAGCAGAACACACTGAGAAAATGAAATTTTGTTAAATCTAAGACTTGAAAACATCTATAATGGCCATTGTGTTTGTATTGCCAATTTTCTTCACTCATAAGCTGTTGATGATTTTAGATAGAGCTGAGTAAGATCCAATAACTGCTGATATGCTGCCTATTATGATGATAAGTACACATGTTACTACCTGCATTAAAACAAGACGGATTTAGGGCGGGTTCAGTAACGTATACAGATATATAATGAAGATCACGTTCATTTTGAACCTACTGACTATCGAAACAACAAATGATTTGAGATATAGAGTGCGTTTGGTATAGAGGAAAACATTTTCCTTCATACCGAACATACCTGAATGGGGCTTGTTTTTCCCTTCAAAATTCTCAAGAAGCAAGCACAAGGTAGAATCAGTGTCTGGAATATAAGAAAAGATCATATATCAGTACAAGTCTATAAATGGAAATAGAAAATCGAACTATGTAATGAAAACATAGAACTGGTTATAAAGGACTCACAACGAGCATGGTGAAAAATGATCCGATCAACGCCATCACAAATGCTGCAGGAGAATCAGTAGATCAGATTGATATCTTTTTGAGGGCAAGAACACAATGTTTGTTCAGGCAATATTGATAGGTTTAACTTACCGAAAAATGGAATTTTGAGAGCCACGAATAACGTGGACAAAACCAGTGCTGTTCTAATGAGGATACTGTACATGTGCGATTTGGTGTGGTTCGATGGTATCAACTCCTCTAAACTCATAGCCACAGGGGCCATGGTCAATGCATATTTTGTGAATGGATTAACGATCTGCAAAAGAAGTGTCATCACGTGTACAAATGGTTGTATCAAGGAGAGAATTCGATTAATCAGGTTTCACTTACCGTGGTCCAAAAAGCAATCTTGGAGGCAACTAAATCTGTTGGCAAGTTTAGAGTAAACTGGGATTGAGCTGAGTCCCCAAACATCATGTATCCCATCACAGCTGCTCCGGCATACAACACAGTCACAATAGCGAAACTGCATCCATATCACATCCACATTCACAATGAACATATCAGAAAAAGCAGGATTGTTATCTAAGGAAATCAAGAATGTTGACGCGGATAAGCTCTAATATAGCTAAACCTTGGCGTTGTTTTGATGTGTGTATATATTTACCTGGTGAAGAGGACAGCAGGGAATTGGCTACGTTTCTCCAATGATGTGTATATATTGGGAAACACTGCATGCCCGGAGTAACAATATCCATAAAGTCCAATAGCAACAGGAAGACTAGAAAGATTCAGAACAGTTTCTGTGCTTTGAGTGCCCACGTGATCGACTAAACCAAGCCAGTACAAGCAAATGACAACCATCACAGAAGCAATAACTCCTCCAGCTGAAAATTATAGGCATACAAATTCAGAATTTTCGTTGTCCAACGTTTTGTTTTATTGGTACTTCAGAGATGAAGATCTTCTAATAGGAAGTTAGCTACTAACCTGATATGTAACTAAGAACAGTGAGGTCTCGCAGCCAAACGGTAGGAAGAACAGCTAAGGTGGTTACCAAAGCAAAGAGATGTCGTGCATCTAATTGGCAGCCTCCTAAATTCAAATGTGCATTTGGAAATAAAGCCGATAGGTTATCTCCCTCCAAAATTATGTATTCAACACAACAGGACTGCGAATGAAGGGAAAAATTAATGAAGCATATACCAGGATGAGGCACAATATTGGATATTAATAAGCCGAAGGATACTATAAACAACGTGTAAGTAACAAACTTACATATAACTCCACGTACAAAATTATCTGCATCCACAAATACACAAAAGAAGAAAAGAATCAGTATCAGGAAGGCGGTGATTCTTGTATACTTATGCTTTTACTGTCAAATATGTAGATAGTTTAACATTATTCATGTATCAAGCATGAGATGATCGGCCAAAAAAATGAAAATATAGATATTTATTACTATAGTTGAAGTGCAAAGACAACTGTTAATCATTAGAACATACTGATATGATAATTCTTCCAACTGTACCGAATGCAGCCTGACCAATATCCGGGTAAGTTTCAAGCCCTGGTTGGCTGTCTAAGCAGTATCTCAGGAGAATGCCAGTATAGTACGAAAGCACACCGAAGATGAACAATATAGAAAGCCCTGCCCATCCACCTTCTTTCACAGCATAAGGTGTAGAAAGGATTCCTACTCCACATAGAACATTGATACCTGTATGAAAACAATATGCTCCTCACAAACCTTCAATGAAATATCTGTACGATCAATTCCATTATACTGTGTTTAGAGAACAAACCGTTTAGGACGCCTTGGCCATAGGAACTTTGACGGGAAACTGGTAATTCATGTGCCACCGATTTCTCATCAGGAAATTTCTTAATGGCAGATCTCCTTGACGGAAGAGGAGGCAGCAAAGTATGAGAGCTACGCCGCTGTGGTGGTTGATCCTCTTCTGCTTGTGATATGAGAGGCTTATGAAGAGAGGGCAACACTTCAGGAGTGTGTCTCCTTGTGAGTGATGAGGCAAGAAATGAGCTGCCTAAACGTGTTAACGAAGGTGTTCCAAGGAAGGTAAGACTTGGTGAGGGAACACTACTGTATATGTCCATAGATTGCCTACAAGAAGTGTTCCGCAAAGATTAAGAGGTACGAAATGTGAAACAGGAACCAGGATGATAGCGAAATGTAACTAGTAATCATTCAAGAACTCGAACAATGATGGCCCCCCAATGAGATTATGAGTCAATAGATTCATCTTCGGACACAGTTCATAATGCCTAAAAAGAATCATTCAATGAACATAGAAACCTCATCATGCTACCAAACAACTGCAATGACTCAAACCAAGCAAGTTGAGGCTGATTATATGAATCATTAATGCTCCGTCTAAGCCCACGTAAGACTAATATTATACAAATTGAAAAGTACTACAACAACAACATACCCGTGTATGCAAACCTTACCTCTACCTCATGGGACCCTCGACTCAAGTACAACAAATCAAACGACAGTGAAGAAAACATAGCAACTAACAAGGAAAGCCGTGCAGAGCATTCAGAAAAGGAACAGTAACAACAACAATATAGTGCGATAACTGAAACACAATAAACAACATAACACCAAATGATTCAAACATCTATTCCAACTCAAGATATTGAAAATCTTTTGAATACCTATAACTCTGAGGCCAAGCAGGGTTATAAGAGCTAGGCTTGCTCTCGAGCTGATCATTATGATTATCATCATCATCATCATTAGAGTAATTTGAAGAATCAGACTCATTTCCATCTCCATTTTCAGATTTATCCAAATGCTTCTCCTGATGATCATCCTCTTCATCACTTTCTATGTAAAAACTATGCTCAGAGACAGAATTCCTCATCTTCTGTCTCTCTTCAATCCTTCAAAAAACTCTGCAAAAACACAAAATCCCCTCAAAAATACAAAATCAAACTCTAAGTGGAAACTAAATGAATCGTCAACTAAAATCTTTACAAGAAAAATGTGTAAAACCCCTTCCTTTCGTCGAAAAATTATACTAATATATATATACAAAAAGCTTTCATGTTAGTCATACACGTAAAAAATTTGTACATCAACAAAATTAGTGGCACCCCATAAAC
>CM064973.1:2975330-3288330 GCA_032847665.1 Solanum chilense | reverse complement strand
ATTATATAAACTAGTTTTTTTTGTTATATTTAAATATTAAAATTTAATTAATTTAAATTTGTATCTCATAAATCGTAACAATCCTTAACTATAACTTGTCGTAATTAAAGTTTAAGATCTGAAAATATTGTAATAAATTATTAAACCTTTACAGATAAATATCAGAGCCGTGTATTATTTAAATACTAAAAGTGTTTAACAAATTTGTTATTAGTCTATTTTTTAATATTTTCAATAGATATGCAAATCAAAATATGTCAGAAATTGGATAAAAAAAAAAATTAAATGATTGTTTTTCTTTATCGACTCTCCGCATATATTTTACATTTATTATGTCTAGATTCATTTAATAATTATTGTACCTTATTTTCTGTCCAAATTCATTATTCAATTATTGTTAAAAAAAAACATAAATATCAACTCTAGATCTTGACCAAATAATTCAAAAGACAAATTAATTATGTTTTATTAGGTTTGAGGATGACTATGTATACGTATAGACAGATCATAGTAATATTATAAATAATATTTCAATTTTTTTCAGAGTAAAGTTTTGCTTGAAAAAAATTGACTCGTTAAAAGTTTGATTCCTTTATAAACAAAGTTCAGAATCGACACAAATCGATTTGTAAGAAACGAAGACAAATATTGTATAAGTATTTATGATAAAGTGATAAAAACGTTCATATATTTCACATTATATATATATAAAATCAAAACTCTTTTATTAATTGTTTCAAAAGATACATTATGATTTTGATGACATAATTGTCTCAACGTGTTGTTTAAATTTCCCTATTAATAAATGGATTAATGAGATCAAGAAAAGACACAAAGAATCCCATTGAATTCTTATAGTTTAGTAATAAAATAATATATAGTTCACACACCAAAAAAAATTAAAAATGAAGACACAAACAATTGTCTTATAAGTTATTATATTTATTTATTTAATGATATAGATCCGATAATTAACCAATATAAATAATCCGATCCAATTTTCTTCAACTTTTCACACCTCCGATAAAATACTATCTTTTTCTGAAATATAATAACATAAAATGCTTCATGCATCAAATTACTTTTTTTTTTTGTTATTATTATTAACTCTAGACATAATATATAAATAGGGAAAATTAGCAAAATAATCACAATTCCTGACTTAATTAGTAAATATATCTATACTTTAAAATAATTATTGAAAATGTCAAAAAGTCAATATTTTAGAATGTGATATATATTCAAATTTTATTTTTCAAAACAATTCAACTTTAAATCAAATTTTACATTCATTACCCATTTACACTTCTTCATATGATTTAGAACCATTAAATTTATTTTTCAACTTTCACTTTTTATTTTTTTTTCTCTTTCATCAACTTTTCTGTCCCATCATTCACTTTTCTTTTCTTCTTTTTTTCATCAAAAGTTCGTCATTATTCTCTCTCATTGTTGAGGCAGAACTTATTATTCAAGTTCGTAACAATTTTTTTAGATCTATCAAGAAATATCTCAATTGATAAAGGTATTTTTGAATTTATCATTTATTTTGTGAGACTTGTTTTTGAAATCGCACATTATGTTGAATTTTTGGATTGTATGTATTGAGGATTTTCCGTAATTGTTTTTAAAAAAATTATATATGAATTTGCTAACATACTCATCAAATATTTATGTATTTCAGATTTTTAGTATTTAAAATAATTTTTTCGATCTTTTTTTATGATTTATTTTTATATTTCAAATTAAGTAGAATCTACATTAGTATTTAGGTATTGAATTGTTTCGCAAAAGTATTTGGAAGTATTTTGAATGTTCTGTAATTTGTAGTCAAACTTGTTATTACAAAGTGATAATCTAAATACAAACCTGTATTTTGATTATTTAAAATTGTAAATGAATACGAAATCAAAGATAAACTAGTTGGTATATAATAAGCAAAATAAAATACAAAACTATTTGACTGATGCAATTAGGATGAATACACATATAACGAATACATAAATAAACTGTATTTTGGCTATTTATAGTTGAGAATGAATACGAATCAAAATATAAATACAAAACTTTATGTTATATAATTAGGACGAATATGAAATCAAACATAAATACAAATTTTATGGTATACATTATGATGAATACAAAATTAAATATAAACACAAACTATTTGGTATACAAAGTGATATTGGAAATAAGCAAAATAAAATACATATTTTAGATGTATTAATACGTATACCATGAATACATGAGTATTGTACTTTGAATACTGAAAAATTTCTTAAAAGGAGATACATATATTTCATAACCTTAGCATGATAGTCAAATAACTTCATACAATATCAGACATTTTTAAAGATAAATTATAATTTCATAACGTCAAAATGATGCCTTAGTAGAATAAACTGCTTCAAACATGATAATGTATGGTTAAAAAAACGTGTTTAGAAAAAAAAATTGAATATTGAATTTTTAGAATGATGGTGATAGGCATGTTTTTTAGAATATGATAAAAGAAGAAGAGAGAGATGGAAGTTGTATTTGAATAAATTGTCAATTAGTTCTTTATTTTTAAATTTTTTTAATTGATAAGACTTTTAAGCAATTATTTTTTTAAATATTTTTCTTTCCCCTTAATTTCTTCTTTCTGTTCTTAATAATTGTTTTTTTTTTTACATTTTTACTAAATATTAAAAGTATTGATAATAAATCTTATTAAATATCAAAATATTGAGAGTTTAAAAAAAATTCCATGTAAATATGCCCTTTAACTTGACTTCAATTTACATTTATGCCCTTCAACTTTGGGCTGCACAAGTAGACACTTAAACTTGTATAAAGTAGAACAAATAGACACACGTCCTACATGTCATCCTACATGTTATTTTTTGTCCTACTTGTCATTTTTATCCTACATGTCATTTTTAGTCATGCGTGGTGTCCTACGTGTATTTTGTCATGTAGGAATGATGTGTTTATTTATTCAAAAGTTGGATAGTTAAAGTGTCTGTTTGTGCATTATGAAAGTTGGAGGTCAAAGTTAAAATTTAAAATCAAGTTTAGGATTTAATATATGTACTATGCCATTAAATATGTAAATGCATTAATAATAATAAATCTAATTTGCTTTCTTAGATATATTTTTCTATTGTACCTAACATACCCTTAAAAATGAAACATCATTTTCACTTTGTTTATTAAATTCCTTTTGGCTTGCTTATTAGTCTCTATGTTAGTTGTCCTAACACTATCCTAAATAATTAATTTGATAAAGATAAAAGGAGAGTGTGTGGTTGGGGAGTCTGAAGAGAATAAAATATATCGTTATATTTATAAAAAAACATATTATTTCTATTAGATTTACGTCTACGAGATATAAAATTAAATTTTCATGATTGTGCCTAACCTAACCTAACGAAGAAACTATATAGTATCCACTTAACAATGATTTTATATGCAAATTAAAAAGAATCACATAAATCAATGGGGAAAAAAAGTGAATAAATTAGAAATGATTAAAATAACAATTATGGAATCTTACCTTTTTGTGATTTGGTTTATTAAAAAAAGGGTTAAATTAAGAGATTCTAAATTGTAGAATCTTAATTTTTAAAACAATAGTTTTTGCCACTTTCTTAGTGTTTTAATAACCTACTTTGTTGACTCTTTAACCTAATAATGACACAACCTTTTCTATATTATGAAAGGCTAAAATTAAGATAAAATAAATGTAGCACCTTATCGATATATTTATTTTTTATTTTTTCATTTCAAACTTGAAAAAAAGAATATCTCAAAACAGATAATAATATAATGTTATAAATAAATCTCACACACGAGATAATACCTCATACTATAAATAACTTTTTCGCTTAATTTAACATTTTTGAAGTTGAATTAGTGTATGGTTTAATACTTTAGAGTAAAGTTTGAGAAAAAAAAATTAGAATAAACAATGGAAGTGAAAAACATGATTTTAAATGTTATCTAAATATGATTTAAAGTTTTATTTGAATTTCTCATAGCAAATTTTCAAATAAAGTGAGAAAAAATATATGAAATATTATCCAAAATGCCATCCGCGAAGTTAACTCATAAAACGCGTTTCCTAAAATCGATTTACCGTTTAATACAAAAAAGAACTATTTTTTTTTATGTATAATAAATAAATTTTGATTTTATAAAATTATTTTAATGAAAATTTTATGAAATAACAAACTTTTAATTCATATCAAATGTTATAGGCATAGTTTATTTTATTTGTAATTCGCAGGAAATATTTTATTTTTTGTCATCTGATTCGGTATACAACTAGCTATTTTCGGTATACAATTAGTCATTTTATACATTTTGGTATAAAATGTGTTTGTATTTCTATAAAGTGAGATAAAAATGTATATACAAAATACAAATACATATATTTTCGTTCTATACACTTATAGGTATATAAATACAATTCTTATTATACAAATTAAAATGTACAAATAAGTTTACACAAAACTGAACAGTCTGTATGTTGAATGTATGTAGCAAATTATACAAAATAAAAAGTTTCATAGCAAACATAAAATTTGCTATTAGTTATAACATACGAATATAATTTTTATATTTGTTATATGTGAAAATTGCTCTTTTTCAGTGATATTAATTAAATAATATTAAATCAGACTCAACATTTTCTCACAACTAGAAATTTTCTTCCTTTAAATTTAAGCAATATCTTGAGCAATCAATAGTTTAAGTTAATAGCAAGAAATTTTATTGTTAACTAATTGATGGAGTAAAAGTGATGATAAAGATATAAAATGATTTTATTTGGATAAGATGAATTTCTAAGTCTATTATTTTATTGCATTATTGCACATGGATATTTTCTACTTTTGAAGGGATATGAAAAAAAAGTAAAAGTTTATGTTCTAAATTTTGTCTCTTATTTCAATTTTTTTAAATGGATGATCCAAGTTTAATCCCCACTAAACATTTTTTTATTTGGTCCTACAATTTTAATAATTAAATTTGCAAAATTAAAGCACTTTTATTTGGATTATTTTAGACTTTTAGTGGATCTATCAAATATTCCCAAATATAAGTATGCCAAAATAAAAAGGGCTTCGACTAATTTGAATTTGCACGACGTAAGATCGAGAAGAACCTCATACTATGATTCTTTCAATTTTCTGGACTCGAATTTGCAATCTAAAAAATAAAATTTTTTTGTTCATTTCATCACAATCCTCGATGATATGCAAGATCGAGACTTATAATTTGTTAACTTGACATATGATTAAGGTGGACCCCATCAATATAACGAGAGTTTAGTACATCGAGACAATATACATAATATGGGATTGATATGAAAAACATTGAGAAATTTGAACTTAAAAACTTGGGCCTCTAATGGTTTTGTTGGTTGCAACTAATTGGGCCTTTGGAATTGTCCAACTGATAGGCCCATAAGAACCTATAGCCCAAATTCAAAATGCATCTTTGGGCCTCTAACATTAGACTCGAGTTTGATGTTTGCTCATATATTTCGTTCGTATGTTCGCAATCAAAATATTAGACTGTCATATAACGTTTTATCATATAATTTTTGATTTGGTCAAAAGAAACTTATAGACCTTAGTCCAATAAGTTCATATGTTGCAATAATAATAATAAGTTGTTTAATAAATAATTGTTCAAAAAGAGACGATCGTCAATTTTAACATTCAAATATAGCTTCAATACTTATGGCTTTATCCAACAATGTTGCTCTTCTTACTATGTCTAAAATGGGAACGCGAACACAGTCCACCACTGAAACTTGCTTTGCTCACGCTCCGCTCGCTCCCACCTGTCTTCTTCCCACTATCGTGAAAGATCTTTCACTTCACCATAGCAGGAACCTCACTAGCCTTCTCGGCCAGTTAGTCTAACCACAGGGATCCCTTCTTGCTTATCCACCCACCGTAAACGATTACTAACGAACTTGGAATACGAATGAGATCAAAAAGGTCATCATTGGGGCAAACGATGCAATAGCTTCGGTTAGAGCAAAGTCCAAAATTGCATAACCAAATAATTGTTTTGCCAATGATGGATTTCGCGCCATGGAATGAATCGAGGAACTAAGGACGTTTCCAATACCGATAGCAGCTCCCGCTATCCTGATGTTCGATATCTATATAGTAACAAATCCTATTATTAAGAGACCAAAGTTCTATTAGAAGAAAAAAAAAAACTAATCTAACCAAGTGTCTATATTACTAATATACATCCACACAATGTTCGAAAATGGTATTATACCTCGTTTAAACTCGAATTTACATCAGAAAATATCACGTTAAAAATAAAACACATATAAAGCTCGAACTCAAGAAACCTAATTTAAGATGAAGAAGTATTTGTTACTCTGCTACTACTCTGTTGGTCATATTGTTATTTTATTGGTAATACTTTAAGGATCGTATTATATGCTGGATGATGATAAGGATAACAATCTCGAAATATAACGTGAAATTATTTTATCCCGCGTTTCTTTGTGATCGCAAGTTGCAAAGAATATGACTAACGACATTAACTAGTGGATAACCACTTCAAAGATAAGACTTTGGAATTAGATTAGATCTCCAATTTCGAAAAAGGCTTAATTAACTTAATAATTAAACTAATAAAATAATTAATTAAAGAGATTACTTTGTAGCTAAGATGCTTAAAAGATTACTTTATGCTAATTTATATGCTTAATCTACTTTACCAACGTAATTGAATCACACAAGTATATTATATATGTATATATGTTATATTAAAGTTGAAGAGCTACAAAAAAGATAAGAAAATGATCAATAAATACTAAGAAATGTATGGTGTTGAATACTCCACCTCTATAATAATAAGGGAGCAAGAATATTTTCTAGTACATAGTGTCGTCGAGTCAAATCATAATCAATAGTTTATACATCGACTTTATATCAGAAATAACAGATGTTAATTAGATATTATTAATGAGTCAAATTACACCTGACAAAGTATCATGTGTCTGTATTGCTTTGTGATGACGTTCCACATGGTTGTGGGTCCAAATAGAGAATTTAAGCTAGAATATTTTTTTTTCAAAATTTTTTTTTTACAAAAATAATCAAATATATATTGGAAAATAAGGTAAATGATAGGAATGGGGACATTTATCCAAAAAAGAAAAAAAAAAGGGAAAAAGAGAGAATCTTGCAACACTTTGTTGTGTTTGATTTATATTGATTTGACATGCAATTTGCAAAAAAATTTTCCTTCAAATTTGATTAAAATATATATAAGAATTTGCAAATATAAAAAAATGATTGTGCTAGTTATTATGAACATATATCACTTCAATGACATCCTATATTTTTATATTGTTCGATTGATATAGCAAAATCTTATTATAAATAACGTATAACATAACATAAAAGATCGATCATAGAGTCTAATAAACATAAGTATACTTCTGCTCATTTATTGACGTAATTATTTTTGAGTTTGTACTTTGAGGATATATAGAACGTTTACATCAAATTAATGAGTGAATATTATATGTATATTTATATATTACTATTAATTATTACCAATAATTGAACAACATGCATTATTTACTACATTAGATAAATAGTTACAGTTATTTGACGTGAACACTGGATATGAATAACTATTATACAAAAGAAAAGTTCATTTCATCAAACAAATGTTCGTCGTATATAGTCATTAATAACTCGATCAATCTTATACAATAATATTAGGTAGGAAGGTTCACAACAACTAACATAATGATCGACACCATAGGTAAGGAATGGCAGGAGATAACTCCTATAACATAGCAAGAGATTTTGAATACGAGATATGCAAAAAAAAAATAACTTACCATCTCTCTCAATTAAAATATCAAACTCGATTATACATATATGAAATGATTGAAATTTACATATACATGATTTCCACGTCATAAATCACTTTTATAAAGCTAAAAAAAACATTAAAATGGTATTCCACATCATATATTGTACGGATTGTTCCCCATTTTCAAATGGTTTACGTAAGAAAGCTCATTTTACAGATTTAATAAAAGGTTTAAATAATTAATTATTAAAAAAAAAAACTTATCCTTACAAAGATTCTTCAAACTTATATGAAATTTTTTTGACTATAGAGATAAAAAGATTTCCTAATTACAAAAAGGGACTTTTCATCAACTAGGGTTTAATCAGTTATTTGCGTTCGTAATGAAATAGATTATCGTCATTTATGATCAGGTATTTTGAATTCGAAATAATTTGAATTAGAAATAAAATAGTAAGGAGATTTCAAATTTTTTGAATTAAGATATTTTTAATAGGAAGCGCTTTCAACATAATAATCGTGTGCTGTGAATCTGAATTAATAAAAATAACCAATAATTTTGCTTACTAAATGATTAAACATAATAAAGTACAAGCAAAATTCTAGAATATAAGTTGAACGAAAAAAGATCAATTTTGTCCATAAACTTTGTGCAATGATCTAAATTATTCCTCTATTAATTAATAATTAAAGTCAAATATACCTTGTTGTTCCTAAAATCTCATACATCTTAGGGCTAATTATATTCTATTTAAAAGTTTTTCAATTATAAAATTTTTGTATTTTTTATTACTTTCGAATATATCTTTGATTGTCCAATACATTACAAAAGATACATACTTAATGGGAGGGATGTATTCGCGAGGGGACAGGAATAATATTCGAGACCAGACTTTTTGTAATTTTTTGTTAAACGAGAGAATATTTTAAATATTATGATATCTTAAGTCGTATATATATAATTTTTTTAATCTTTACGACTATCCTATTTCAAGAAACAAATAGTAGAAGCATTGTTGTATAATTACAAACTAAATAAATTTTTCTTCAATTGTTTGATCGTTTCTATTATTATAACTTGTTGTATGAAGCGTCGTGGGATGTATAGAATTTCTCTAATTTTAATTAAAGACTTTAAATTCGAGTTTTAAATATGAATAAAGAATTCTAATTGAAGAGCGTCTCCCTCTTAAATTGACTTTATGCGGCGCAAATTCAGATTAATACGTCAAATTCTAATGCGAATGATGAACACTAAAATCAAACAAAAGAACTTGTGATTCGAAACAAGATATGTTTGGAGGGAAACATATAAATTGACTAAAACAATAAATTATAAGACTAATTACATAATAAAAATTACTAATTATATATCATAATTGATCTTCATTATTATTCTCTTCTTAAGATTTGGTCTACTTGTTTCTCATCATTCTTCATTGATGTTGTAATCTTCTTTGATACATTTATAGCCACGAGAACGTTAATAACTTATTCAGTATAAATTCATAAGTGAATTTAGAAAAGATTGTAAAACACATACATAAATTTAATTACTCGTGTCATTTGAGGACCTTCAGTTCAAAAGAGAAGATGTATGAAGCATGATATTGTATATAAGACAAATACAACAAAATATCAAGATAGAAAACAGATGAAACAACAAGTAAAACACCACAAATTATAAAAAACTATATGATTAATAAATACTATGTACCACTAATAATAAGGCGATAATATTTTACTATCTACTAACCTGTCTACCCTAATTTTCAACTTCTTCAGTTTTTGCATATACAAACCATGTCAATTTGCAAGAACATCCATCATCAAAACAGAATGTTATATTTACCGTTCGTTTAAGATTTTCAAAGGGATTTATAATAGTTCTGAGCGACTCAACTCGTAACCTTAAACTATCGAGCTACTAACACTTGAAATTATCGTTTTAATAATTAAAATTCATAAAATTCAAATATTGATGAGTCAATAGTCAAAGAAATTAGAGTCATAAAATCATACCTTTCACCTATAATTTCCACTATATATGCATCTTTTGTTATTACTTTCCTTAGAATAAAACTGAAAAAATTTTTAAAATAACATAATTCTTTGTGACATTAACCAAGCATAATTAAATACATAAAGTGCAAAGTCCAAATTGCATACTTACCAAAAATATATAGTAAAGTCGAGATCATCCTTGAATTCTTTTAATTCGAGGGGAAAAAGTTATAATTTGCCGATGCAGCATCATCAAGATTCTCATTTTCGAAAAAATAATAATATGGAATTTAGAAGCAACTTTTTTTTTCTACTCCACATTATTTTTTATTTTATGTGAATCTTGATGATGCTGCAGCTGCAAATAACAACTGTACATGTGTCAATCAAAGACACGATTTGACCAATCGAAGGAGGGAAGTGAAGGGAAAATTACTATGTATCACTCACGAAATTTTGTGATTACTGAGATTCGTAAATTGATTTTTTCCTATTTGGGAAAAGAAAATCAATATAATAGCTAATAGCATAAAAACGAAAAGAAAATTAACAGAATAGCTAATAGCATAAAATGATTTATTTTTCCGAAAAATATGAAGGAGGAAAATATATGTATATATCTCTAAAGGGTTATGGAAAAATAGAAAGAAGAAGAAAGAAGACAAGTTGAATAAAAGAGGTTATGAAGTATAGTTATATATATACATAGTTGGTAAGAGCCTCCTTTCATTTGAGGTATTATTTAATTTTTAGGGTTTTATTTATTTATGATTATTTGGGTGGAATAAAATATTTTTTGGTGTTTATTTATATATATATATAAATCTATCTATGTTATTAGCACAAGTAAAGCATAAATCTATTACGTGATTGATCTCGCTATTCAGATAGAATAAATATTTTTTCAATGTATATTTACAAAATTTGCCCATGTTTGGCATGAGCAAGGCCCGAATCATCGTAATAAAAGGGTTAGGATTTTTTATGTAGATGATTTCACTATTGGGGTGGAATAAAATATTTTTTCGATCCTTATTTACAAAATTTGTCTTAGTAATTGGCACGAGCAAGGCACGAATCATCGTAAGAAAAGGATTGAAGGCTATTGTATATGTGATTGATCCTACTACTCAAACATAATAAAATATTTTTTTCGATGTTTATTAACAAAATTTGCCTTAGTAATTGACACGAGATAGACACGAATTATTATAAGAAAGGGGTTGAAGGCTATTACGTGATTGATCCTACTATTCGAACATAACAAAATATTATTTCAATGTTATTTACCAAATTTTGCCTTCGTAATTGGAACGAGCAAGGCACGATGAATCATCATTTATAAGGAAAGGGTTAGGGACTATCACGTGACTGATCCCACTATTCCAGCGGAATAAAATATCTTTTCGATGTTTATTTACAAAAAGTTACCACGTAATCAACACGAGAAGGCATGATGAATCATCATAAGAAAAGATTCGTAGACTATTATGTGATTGATCCCGCTATTCACCCGAAATAAAATATTTTTCTGTGTTTTTTTAGAAAATTTACCCCTTAAATATACACGACAATCGACATGGTTATCTCGTATCTTGTACATCTTTTGACATATCACGTTTGGTATAAATAACATCATATTTGATAACTGGTTAGGAGCTGAGTTATGCATGTATTAAATTATTTATAAGTAATATCTTAATCAATAATTGATTAAAGTAACATATGTTTAATCCATGTATAAAATACGCGATAAATCTTATATATGATAGGATAATATATTTAGATACTAGAATTTAACCTCTAATAAACCATAAATTATATCTAGTAATACAAGATTATTGTTAATGATGTTCAATCAAGTAATGATAAATAGTTGGACTATGGATCCACAAGGCAACAATATATAATTATTTCTCTTATTATATAGTAGTAAATTGATTTGATGTCATTAGGATAATTAAAAAAACAGACAAAATAAAAGATAAATCATCATATTTTTTTGTTTGTTAATTTGTTAGTTTTATCATATATATATATATATATATATATATATATATATATATATATATATATATATATATATAAAGAACGGATGTAGATTGTAGAGTAACGATATCGATATATTCAATGTAGTTATATCTAATAATACTTTTAACGTATAATATAAATTTATGAATATATTATTTAATAATATAAATATTTTTAATCGAAGGACTATACTTTTTAATTATGGCAGCTTTTTTCTGTTAACAATCAGGTAGTTCACCATGTTACGTTAGACAAAAGAATCTAAGGAAAACATATTATTTTGTTATATAATAAAAAAAAATATATATAAAGTGATTTAAAGGGGAACAATTAGTACATATTATGATGTGGACACTTGACACACTTTTTAAAAAAGATCTTTTTGCTTGATTTATGGGCCAAAAAAAAATTGTCTAAATTTTTTTCTTAATATTTATCGATAGATCGATGTTTTTTATATTCGTATGAAAATTTAATTAATTTCAAATTCAAGCTTTGTGAGATTCATTTATGAAGATAATGCTTCTAATAAAAGAAAATCATTTAGCTTGAATCCGAAACCTTATGTAACAATGCAAAGTGCAAAAATCTCAATAATCTCACTATGATGTAGTGTTTAAAATTCCTTATAATGTTTTTCTTTTTAAATTTTCTACTCGATGTTCGATGTTCGCATGAAGAGTATGACTATTTCAAATTTGTGTCTTGTTGGAACTCATTCGGCGAAAAGTGCTTCCTACCAATAGAGGCATACCCACCTTTGAGGGAATGGGTGCACGTTCGATTTTTCTGCGTGTATATTCACGTAAATTCTTAAATAAGGATTGTGTATTTAATTGTGCTCCCTAAAACATATAAGAGTGAGATTCGAACTAGAGTGAGTTTTATGTTGGATTTTGTTTAGTTTATTTTTTATATATACACTCAATTTTATACTCGTTTGATATAATATTTTTTGATGACTTACCCATATCCACCTTTAGCAATACTCCATTATCGATCTTTCGATCCTTGATTCACCTTTGCCTGTCAAAGATTTTTTCGTACATAATGCTCAAGTCTAAACTTCTGATAAAGAGAGAAATAATCACATACCACTACTATCGTGGTCGTACATGATAAAAAAAATTAATATAAATCTCATACATAATTAATTATAAAATTTTTGTCAAGGAATAATATGATTTGTTAAGAGAATGATGTTATTATTTTTCAAAAAATGTTTATAATTTTTTTTAAAACAAGTGTCATAAGTATTACGTGGAAGTTAATTAATCATTCATTTTTTTCAAACTGTTATAGGATTTTTTTATTTAACCAAAAACAAGGACAATTTCAAGAATAATTTCCTCAATTTATGGGCCATGTATGACCCTAATCATGGAAGACAACCTAGTACCCTTTGGATATTTTTCTTATCTTCAATCTTTCATTATCACGAAAGGGAGGTTTGACGAATCTTCGCTTTTAATTAGAAGTTTTAGAATCAAAAACTCGAAAATATATAGAACTAGACATATCGTAGATTTGACTATTTAAATGAATAGCAAATATCAAATAATTAAAAATAATAATTCATTTTTCACCTCAAACTGTTCTGGTAAACTCGACTTCGTAGCCAAATCGATCATATATGAAAATCTAAAAATTTGGAGAATGTATCGTAGATTTGACTCTTTAAATGAATAGCAAATATCAAATAATTAAAAATAATAATTCATTCTTCACCTCAAACTGTTCTGGTAAACTCGACTTCGTAGCCAAATCGATCATATGTGAAAATCTAAATATTTGGAGAATGTATTGTAGATTTGACTCTTTAAATGAATAGCAAATATCAAATAATTAAAAATAATAATTCATTCTTAACCTCAAACTGTTCTGGTAAAATCGACTTCGTAGCCAAATCGATCATATGTGAAAATCTAAATATTTGGAGAATGTGAAAAACGAGATAACGTATACTGATATTAGTAGACTATAATCTTTGAAGGAGAATCTCCAGCAACGATAAATATATCCTTGCTTAATATATAAATTACGAGTTCGAACCACAGTGACATCCATTAAAATAGACTATATACGAATCGCACTCCTTAAAATACACCATAAATTTGTAAGATTTTGATAGCATAAATATGTTGTGCATCGAGTTAACTTTTTTTTTTTTTAACAAAAATATCATTATTAGCTAGGCTACAAACTTTACTAATAAACAATTATATATGTATATATTTAATTTTTTGCCTTTAAAAATTACATTATGTAATAGTTGTATTCCATTTTTTTTGAAAATGAAGATGATGTTTGCAAAATCATTATTTGTATTTTCTCAAGGAATTTATTTTTTTAAAAAAATAAATGTCTTGTAAAGTTACCTTAGCATGACATAAAGATGATGTAGTGTTATTGTTATAGTATTTTTTTCTATTTATTTTATTTTATTTTTGTTTAAATTATGAATGGAGACCAGAAACAAGTGCTTTAGCGGGAACTGAAATAGTGACCATGTGTTCATGCTTTCGAAAAGAAAACAACTTCACATTTTCACCTTGTTTTACCTTCTTTTCCCCCTTGCCCAAGTTGTATTTGGGCTCCACCAAATTTTACAAGTGGAGTACCAACAATTTGAAGAGATTTTCCACTTATAACGTTAACTGATACGATCAAGATATTCTGTCAGTTGTGATTTAAATTCAACAAATATATTGTATTTTAAAAAAATTATTGCGATCCTATCAAAGCAACAACAATCATATCGTACCGACAACAAAAGGAGAATTCTATTGCTTTTTTTATATGTAATTTATCGACTGTTATATGACTCAGCAAATAATATAGTACGATAAAAATAATAATGTTCTTTTCCTATAAACCAGTGGCGTGAACCAACAACAATATCGATTATGTAATATTCCTTTGATTATTTGTGTGATACAACCTTGGGAAAAGTATATTAATTAACATAAAGTAATCCCTTAAGCATCTTAGTTACAAAGTAATCCAAATTTGAAATTCATATAGTTTGTTAAGTGGTTATCCACTAGTTAATGTCTCTTATAATCATTTAATTATTTGTGTTATGGTTTAATTTTGGGGATAGTTACGATTCTAAACACTTCGATCAACTAATTTACGAAATATGAGCAGAGCGTATATAATATATACATTCACAGTGTATATTATATGTATATTTCAACAATACTGATAAATTATCTGACTAAAACGATATATATAAATGTAACTTTTTCTTTAATTTATAGACCCAATGATGGATTTTTTTAAAAAAAATTTAACTTTATTTTATATAATAGACATCTTCAGATTTTTCATGTGATATATTCCAATTTGTAGTACGTGTAATGTCGAAAAATAAAAGAATTAAAAATCTTAATTTTAACGATGAAAAAGAATAAAAAATAGTAATAAGGTAATATTTAGTCTAAGGTGTAATTACTAAACATTTAAATTGGACAAACGTAAAATTCTAAATTATATGTTATGTTAATTAGTTAAAATTTATAATGTCAATGATCAATTAAACATTTAAATTGGACAAACGTAAAATTCTAAATTATATGTTATGTTAATTAGTTAAAATTTATAATGTCAATGATCAATTAAACATTTAAATTGGACAAACGTAAAATTCTAAATTATATGTTATGTTAATTAGTTAAAATTTATAATGTCAATGATCAATTAAATATCTGACATAACATATATAATATTGTTGCAACATGATTTTGAGAACTTACATAAATTTTCGCTAGTTTAGGAGTTAATTACTTAGATAACTATAGTTTGCAGTATTACGTATCTTACCATATTTTAATTTAGTGTAAGACGTCCAAATAATGTATATATGAATACATGAGGTCAAAATTACAAATTAAGTGTAATTTGTTCTAGATAAATTGAATTAAGTGAAGTTTAGATGTATATATATATTGTAATATATAATATATCTCACTTGTCTCTCTCTGATATCTCAAATATATACAAATCACGCTATATGCATACGAATAATGTTTTTGTTGTTGATATCTCAAGAACTATAAAATTCTTCGTTTTAAAATAATAAAAGTTCGTGAAATTCATTACGAATGAACCTATAAAATTTGAGCTCAAACTAAATCGATCACACATATTTCGATAAATATATAAAATACACACACAAAAAAAAGCAAGATAATTTGAATTCTTATTTCATAACTCATAAAATTCAAAAACATAATTTTCGTCGATAAAAATACATGAGTCATTTTTTTTTAAAAAAATGATATGACTCTGAATTCATATTTCATGACCCATTAACTCTTAAAAAGCAAAGTGTATTTCACAACATCAAAATTTTGTAATTATCTAAACTTCAATTAAATATTTATTTATCGATTAATTGCATTGATTTATCATATTTCATTAGTATTTGTAAAAATAAATAAATGGGGTAGCTATATTATCCTATATTTTCAAACACACGCTTAAAAGGTAAATATATTTTAACTCTTTAATTCTTATCTTACCACATGTATTATTATAATTAGGATTTCTTTAATTTAGTAATAAATTTTGAATGATCAAAATAGATAAACTAATAAGAGTAAAGGTTATAACATGGTGATTAAAAAAAAAAATCTATCATACCTTAAGAAATTAATAAGTAAGTGATTTTGGAGATATCAAACTTTCTGTAAAAGTTTGTTCACCTCGAAAGGTATCGAATCGAGGCCATGATCTAAATGGTCTATTGACCATCCTAAATGTGTGACCTCTAGTTACCCCATCGAGGCCATGATCTAAATGGTCTACTAGCCACATTTGAATCGAACAAGAGACCGCACAGGTAACCTGCTTAGAATTTTGACAAGTATTTCCTCTGGAATACAAACCGCGACCTAAAAAGGACAATTAAGAAAGAGCGATCACACAATTTTTATGAAGTATTTTTATAAAGTATTCAACATTTCAACTAACAGACAAAACGAGTATTTACTAACAAATAATAGAATTGAATATGAGATTTACTTAGCAATTGACATTGGTATCAAGTAAACAAAACAATATACTCAAAAGAATAAATAAATTACAGAGATAACATACATTATTCCTATTTACCAGAAAACATTCGTTACTCAATATTTTCAATTTGGTTTGGTTGAATTTTCCTTTTTATTTTGTAATTAACCAATAAATATTTATTATTTGTATAGCGTGTTCTGTTTTTTTGACGTTTTCTTATAGATATATTTGAATTATTTTAGTTTTTTAGTATTTGTGAAAATGTCAGGCCTGAAATCTCTTATTAAAGATATAGTTATATGAACAGTTATTTAATATTGTAGTGATTAATTACCGTCGTTCACTTGCTTGGACATGTCTAAATGGTTGCATAAGCAAACATCATAATTTTTTTATAGCGTAAATTACATAAATCTCATAGTTTTTATATTAAATTACAATCTATCCCTAATAAATTTTTAATTACACTAATCTCTTAAAAATTAAAAAAAACGGATACAATAATTGAACCTTAGATACATTAATATGTAGCTCGGATTGATTAATATGTAGCTCAGCTACATTAAATACTCTCTCAGATACATTAATATATAGCTCATATACATTATATGTATCTTAGATACCCTAATATACAACTCAAATACATTAAAGAAATACAAAATTTTAGATATTTTTAAAAATAAATAGAAAATAAGTGAAAGAAAAGATATATATTTCCGTAATTTTGTCTTTAAATATCAATATGAAAATGTCAGAACACTTTATGAAATTTCTAATTAAAAGGTATAATTGTTAGCAAGAGTATATAATAGACAAGTTATAACATTCATTAATTAGGCCCAACAGTAAAATGTCTCATGTTTTAAGGGGAAAAAAATTAAATGACAGAAATCACCTTTAAATTCTCTTATTACCATTGTCCCCTATTAGTTTTATAAATTTTCAAAATTTCTTATTTTCATACATCAAATTAATGTATCGGCGCTTCATATTAATGTATCTCGTGCATAAAATTAATGTATCTCGCACATCAAATTAATGTATCGTGTATAAAATGTACCTCAAATCTGTGTATCATGTATAAAATGTAATTTATCTTACTTAACAATTAATGTATCTCGCTCATCATATTAATGTATCAGCTCTTATACTAGTGTATCATTTGAGGAATTTTTGTCATTATAAACTTATAAGGGACAAATGATAATTTTACCTTAAATATATAATTTTTGTCTTTTGCCAAAAAAGAAAAAAAGAAAAAAAGAAAGCAATTAAGCAATTAATTTGTTGAGAAGTAAAATTAAGCCCATTAAAGGTTCTAAGAGAGACAATTCATTGTTGGGCAACTTTCACATATAGCAAACAAAAAATTCATATTTGTATGCTATAGCAAACTTTGCATAATTGCGCTCCATAGCAAACATAAAACTGTATAATTCGCTATACATATACAAGTGTGTAATTCGCTGGCCTAAATTGTATAATTCGCTGGCCTAAATTGTACAATTCGCTGGCCTATTTCGCTGCAATTGTATAATTAGCTTTGCATACAGTTGAATCGAATAAAAATGTATCATATTGCATAATTATAAGTGTATAGCAAGAAGCTATATGTTTTTCTCGCTTTATACAAAAACAGAAACACAATATATACACTTCTGTTGTATAAAGCTAGAAAAAATTGTATTTCACTGCAATTGTATAATTCGCAATTGTATAATTCTTTGGCCTTTTTCTCTACAATATTTGAAGTAAAATGTTTGTAAATTGTATAATTAAGTGTATAACACGAAGATATACATTTTTGCATATGTATATACAATTTTCTCCCGCTTTATACAACATATAAACAGAAATTATACACTTCTGTGTATAAAGCGAGAGAGGCGAGAATGAGAGAGTGGCGAGCGAGACTTTTGGGAGAGAGACGCCTGCCAAATTTTTGCCAACGTTTGCTATGGAGCACAATTAAATCAAAACCCTAGCTATTCCATTTAATTTAGGTTATTAGTTTGCTATTATATACAATTTTCCCTTCATTGTTCCCTTGAATTTCTGAGCGCAAATAATTGAATGAGCCCATACTTGTCACGCACTATCATCGAGTGACAAGTCATTAAAAAATAATACGTGATATCTTAAGTTGTCACGATAAACAGATAGATAAGTATATATAATAGTGTAAGTACAACTATAGACTAAATCGTCAAGATGTAACACTATTATAAATTTATTATGTCAATCAATATTCCCCTATTAAGTTTTATATTTTGAATCTCCCAAATAGTTATAGATATTTTGAATCTCCCAAAACGCAACTCCCTTTAAAGTTGAAAGTCAAGTCCACCCTAATGGGCTAGAGCAAGTAAAAGTTCATCTCTATCACTTTAGAGCAAGAATACGTTTATGTCTATCACATAAACGTTATTGCATATCTAACATTACGAAATTTAAACTTTTATTGCTATGCAAATATAGTATTTTAATAAATTCGATATCCAATCAATTGATTAACAATAAAATAACTATCCACATTATCAACATAAATATTATCACCAAAATAAAATGTATTATATAAGATTTTTATAAAGTAAAATAACATTTTTTTAATAAACAAACTTAATTAAGTTCTAGATAAGAGAAATAAGAACGTGTTAGGAAAGAGATATAAATATGTTTGTGTTTGTGGCTAAAGTTAGCACAAACTAACACTCACAAAAATCAGTCAACATTTTCTAACAAAGTTATATTAATTTTTAAATTTGTCATTTGCCTTTTTGACCGACCATAAAAAATACTACTGACTACAATTACCGAATCATCTTCTTATTAATCACGGTGTAATTGAGAGACGTTGAAAAATAATTATAGATTTACTCTTCATTTGAATTAATATTTTTGGTGACAAATTTTATCGATCAGAAACAGTTCATCAATTAAAAAGGAGTTAAAAGAATATAACACGACGAGCTCTCCTAGCTTTTATTTCTATTATGGGCTACTCTTTGCACGCATCATAAATAGGGTTGTATTATTATATACTTTAATTAGAGATATACAAGAGTTGTTAGGGTTAATGAATAAAATCCTTTAGCCGTTTCTTTGTGAATTGATAAATTTCATCTATATAATCATTGTTGGGTCTTTCACTTTTGCATAAATTATTAGGTTGAATAATTTTATTTTTTTTCATGATATATCTAAAGATTGAAAGTCTCAAAACTAGTAAAATCTTAGCCATTTGTTATAATACAATACACCAGTTTTAGTTCTAAAAAAAATATTAGTAGATAATAAGTTTTAAGTACTTTAATTTAAAGTTCTAAAATATCAAACAATATTTTACTATATATCTTTTGACTAAAAATTTAAAAAATAAAAAGATATGAATATAGTTGTTGTTATTATTCCTTTTTTTTTTTTAAATTCAATTTCCCAGCAGATAAATGTTTCATTCCCAATAGTTGTTACTATTCCTGTTTTGTTGTTTGATAAATGTTATATAAGGCTTTCCTTAGTATTTGTTGTGTCTTCTTTACTTTTGTATTTTCTTTTCATATGGCTTTGATGTGTAACCTGAGGCTTGGATCTTTCAAAAATAATTTTTGTATCTCTATGACTTAAATAATTCTACACAGTAATGTATTCAAAACTATAGTCTAAATTGTCAAGATGTAACACTATATTACACATTTATGATGTTGACTAATGTCCACCTTGAATCGACTAAACTTCATAACTTTTAAACGCGCAATATTTGAAATTTACGATCTTAACTAGAAGCTTTCATGTATTTTTAGAGGAAATAACATGATTTGTCTTGTGATTGAAAATTTCACAATATTAAGGGTGTGTAGAAAATGTTTTCTTGGAAAACAAGTAGATTTTGGACTTATTTTCTCATGTTTGGTTGGTGAGTAGAAAATATTTTTTGGAAATGATTTTTAGTGTTTAATTTATGAATGAAAAATATTTTTGTGGAACATTTTTTATTTTTACTAGAGTAGAAAATAATTTATGATATTGAAAATATTTTTTAAAACAATTTTTTTGGGGTGGGGTGGTTGGGGTGGGGAGGCAGGGGAGGGGGGATAGGAGTGAAAAAATAAAAAATTAAAGTTGATAGTATTTTTAAAAAGCAAAATTAATTTTTTGAGGGGTTGGGGGTGGGAGTGGGGGCTGATGGGGGTGGGTAGGTGGGTTGGCCAGGGGGGAGGTAGGAGTTTAAAAATAAAATTTGAAGTTGAAAAAATTATTAAAAAGCAAAATTAATTTTTTGTGGAGGGGTTGGGGAGGGGGGCTGGGGGGGGGAGGGTGGTCAGGGATCGGTGTTTAAAAATAAAATTTTGAAACTGAAAATATTTTTATTTTTAAAAAAATTGATGTTTTTCCAAAAAAAAAGAAAATGTAATTTGGAAATGGAGGAGAGATTTGGAAAATGTTTTCCTTAATTTTTGAAGGGAAGTCATTTTTCTTGATTTTGAGGAAAATGAGTTGATTTGGAAAACATTTTCCAAAACTTTTGCCCCAACTAAACATGAGAAAATTGGAAAACATTTTCCAGAAAATGTTTTCCTTCATACCAAACACACTCTAAACCTTAAAATTAAAACTAACCACGTTTTTAGGTGTGCATCACTATTTGTAGTGGAATGAACATGAACAATTGTTTGCTCGTAATTTCGAAGTTTGTGTTTGAAAAAAAATCATAACAGATAGTTTTTTCTCCTTTAACGTATTTTACATGATGCGAATGAATTTTTTGACTTGGACTTATATGATCTTAGACAATATCCCCTTCAGCTATAACTTTTGGGTTGAATTAAACACAATTTATTTAGGATGACCTTAAGAGTTAGACCTTCTCGAGATCCACACCATTTGCGAAATCATATTTTTTTTAAAAAAAAAGAATGTTTTTTACTTTGAATAAACAAATGAATTCGCATTTATTATATCAATAAACGTAAAATGTATATAATTATATAAATACAATATAATTTACCGTCAAGAAATTTGTCATGAACCTTTAACGCCCCTAGCTCAGTCGGCTACCCTACCCCACCCCACCCATCCACAAGATTTTGCATAGGTGGTTAGTTATCCATAAAGGGAGATTTTACTTTAATTTTATGTTAGTTGGGATCTTCCAATATCCTTGGGCATGACTTGGATTCTATCCTACTTGGCAAATCTTGGACAGGTTTACTACGTGGCAACAAATAATGATTACACGTGGCGTCGATAATGTTGGCAAAATA
This sequence comes from Solanum chilense, assembly GCA_032847665.1. Classification (NCBI taxonomy): domain Eukaryota; kingdom Viridiplantae; phylum Streptophyta; class Magnoliopsida; order Solanales; family Solanaceae; genus Solanum; species Solanum chilense. Next base: position 3,266,164 of record CM064973.1, on the reverse strand, counting down.
GGTAAGCTACTAAATGACATGTGGCACCATTTACACATATCCAAATTTCTACTTATTATTGGTGAGGTAGACTCAATTTAATTTAATAGAACAATAATTCTTTACCCTTTTGTGATGGTCATGGTCTTACCTATACTCCCTCCGAATTATATTAGTTATTATATTTTTCTTTTACACGTCGTTTAAAAAATTATGAATGATAAATATTTTTTATTTACTCTTTTCGACGTAGAAAATATATTTTCTACTTTTGAAACAACAATTTTAAGAACAAAATAAATTTTTAATGTCCTTAACTTTTTATCCCAAATGATGGGACAAATTTTATTTTTGATAAATATTTTTCTATTAAAATTGACTTTATCATTCACAAAATTTTGATCATCACAACATACCTTCAATGGATAATATTTAATATACAAAAGAATATTTATATTTTTGCATTTTATGTGGATGAGCTTATTTACACGTCTCGTTTTCTACTTTTAATTCTAGACTATCGAAGTATTAAAATACTTTTTTCTTATTAATCAAAGATGTTGAGTTTGAATCCTGAATATCAAATAGTTTTTAGGAAGGAATATTTATTCTCAAAACAACCTCTCAACACAAATTTAAATCGATTAAATTTCATAATAAAAATATCGGGTGAAAAAAAAAGGAGAACACTAGAATGGAGGAGCATTTATTAAAATCCCATGAATTTATGAAGTACAAACTTAGCAATATTGTGATCCACATCTTTTTTCAACTTTGCTGAGTTGTTTGAACTAAATTGGTGAATCAAAACATCAAAACAAAAAAAAGGGAAACAACTAATATACCTTTATATATATATATATATATATATATATATATATATATATATATATATATATAGCATAATCAAACATATATGAAATATACACTGGTTATACACTTATCTATATAAACTAAATATACACTAATAACTAAGTTTTGTTCCACCATTCTATTTGCATGGTCAATTTATAGAAACTAAACTTAAATACGTATGGCTTAGAATTATAAGTTTCTGCAATATAATATTTTTTAACTTCATTTTTTAAATTTTAAAATTTTTGTGTCTACAATATAATGTTGGCTCTATATTGTATTTCGTTCAGTATTTGATGTTTATATATTGAGATCTAACTTAATTCGGAATTTCATTGAAAAATTTAGATCTTTAAAAGTAAAACGCTATCTAAAAACAATTTGATACTTAGCAAAATACGAATTAAAAATATCTGATTAACGAGCTTATCAAATTAAGGAGTTTGACTTTTCCAAAATGAAATTAAATTTGCCAACTAGCAAATGAAGTACTAGTACACGAGCTTCCTCACTTACATTGTCAAAAAGTAAGTTTCAACAACTTTCAAAAAATGAATTAATTGGTCAAACAAATATTATTATACTCCCTTTCGTTCGGATTTGTTTGTCATGTTGCGCTTATCGAAAGTCAATTTGACTAATTTTTAAAGGTAAATTAAGATTACATTAATTTGCTATTTTAAATAAAAAAAATTATATATTCTAAAACTACATGAAAAAGTACTATAAATTATAATTTTTTGCATATTAATATGATGAAAAAATACATCTTAAAATATTAGCCAAAGTTTTTGTAGTTTGACTCTAAAAATAGAAACCATGACAAACAATTCTGGACGGAGGGAGTATTATAAAACTTCTATATATAGTGTCATTTCTCTTCTCATTTTCTCACATCTCAAAAAACAAACAAACAAACAAACATTATATTATATTGCCTTAAACACAAGTATTATTAATTATTACTTCCAAAAAAATGTCAAGTCCTAATTCACTTTCCATACTACTAGTTATTATTATTTATTTTCTCATCTTCTTATCTCTTACAACAATTCTTGCTACCAAATATAATGAAGCTTCAACAAGATTTAAACCCAAAATCAATGGTGGAAGAAAAGAAGGTAATTTTCATGGTGATCAAGGTGTGGAGGATTGTTTACCAAAGGGTATTCGACGATCGTCTGCGCCTAGTCGATACATAAATGATCAAACTTTAGGTACAACAACTTGTTCATCAATCAAAAAGGTGAATAAACCATGATGTTTGATCAAATTACTTCACTTATACATGAAATATACAATAGAAATATGTAATATACATGTATTTCTTTTCACTTTTTAAATATATATATATAGTGTGATATGTATATAATATACTTATGTTGCAAAATGAAAAAAAAAAATCAATAATATTATTAAGTATATATACTAATAATGCATCTCCTTTCATTTTAAGTTCAAGCTATTGCTTTTAGCACTATTTGAAGAGCAAGACAACCATGCAAAAAAAAACTAGATGTAAATCTTATCTGTTTCGAGTTTTATTGGTGAGATTATATTGAATATATTATTGTTAAAATTATAGTTCAATGCGCTTGGACGAATTATCTTACAAAATAAGAATGTATATATAAGTTTGTATATTTTAAGTATAATACACCTATACTATACATATAATATACATATAGGTATAGTATACACAAGTCCAAAAGGTGGCACGGGGGGCTTTGATGTTGGAAACAATCTATATGTTAGAAAGCGTTTTTCTCTTTAATAGATTTTACGTAGATAATATTTTGAATTAATGAAGCCCCCCGCCAAAATGTTACTATCTTTGATCTAATTCTGAATTCGAGAGCGAGATCAAATAATTCTCTTTTTAATTTTTAATTTTCATTCTTGTACAATTTTCCAGTTATAACATACGAGTAAAAGAGAAATAATCGAAGGGTATATTAAAATTAAACATCTATCCTTTTAGTGGTTTAAACACATTAACGTTATAGTAATTCAATTCATTTAAAAAATAATAGACTTCCAAGCTATCATCGACTTTAGTTTTAGAGGGCTCTCAAACTACTATCGTGGTCCTTCCCCTATCGAAGAGCCACGTATTCAGAGTTAACGATATCATCCCTATTATATCGAAGTGTATTCACAATTTTTATTGAATCATCTTTAGAATGTCCAAAATTTAACAATAACTATCGATATTTTGAGTACCCAAAGCGCAACTCCTTTATGAGTTGATTGTGAGGCTAGAGCAAGAAAACACTCACGTTTATGTAAGTCGTAGTATATTTAAAATTACAAAATTCTAACTTCTATAACTATACAATATTCTTTTTTAAAATTCAATATCTAATCATGAATCGAATAACAATAATAATAACATTCCACTTTATCAATATTAGTAATATTTTCTTCAAAAGTAAAATATACACGAATCTTCTAAGATCTTTACGAGACAAAATAACGGTTTTTAATAAACGCTCGAATCAAATAAGTTCGAGATGATAAATTGAAATAAAAATGTGTTAAAAGAAAGAGACATAAACGTGTCATTTTGGAAATAGAAATTTCTAAAAATTGTTTATCTCTCTTCTTTCTCTCTCCTCTTCCTCGAAGCTTAGAATATACACAAAGATTTAACACACAATTTTTGATACAATTTTTTACAAATATTTTTTTCTCTCTCTCTATATATATTGCAGATTGATCTTGTTAGGTTATGGGTTGTGCATCTTCAGCTGCAGGTATTTTTTTTAATTTTTTTTTAGGTTCAAAAAGCTTTAATTTTATCTGGGTTTGTTAAATTTTTGCTTAATTTTGGATATGAATTGAGTAAAAATTGAATTAGTTGATTCTTATTGACTGTTGAAATTATATTGATGTTCGGATCACTTTGCACGTACCTCGATTAATTACATGGATATTAATTAACTAGTATTTGAACCTGAGACCTCGTAGTTCGTAACCATATCATTGACTACTAGGGGCCATGATTTTGTTTTTGTTGTTGATTTTGGTGTTTGGGATGGTTTGGGATATCTATTCAACAGGTACCAGATAACTTTGTTCACTAAGGCGAGAACAAATGGGAAGAAATTATTTAGTGTTTTTTTTGTTGTCGATGCTAAGATTTGAACATGAGACCTCAGGGTTGTCAATCTACTTTATTGACCACTAGGTAACACTGTTGGGAATAGCTGTGATTTTATGTTTATTTTTATCTTTTTGTATCTATACTGAGTTTTGGTTAGTATGATGATGATATGAAATGAATTTACATGAAGAAATGGGGATTTATGTAGCTGATTGTAGTTTTTTTGGATAGAGGTGTATCTGTTGTTGTTGTTATTGGGTTGTGGTTGGCAGTAGGATGGGGAAGGTTATACTTTTTTTGGCTATGCAGATAGGAATTCGGGACGGGCTGCTGGACTTAATCCTGATAATGGTGGAGCATATGACCCTAAGAATCTTAAAGTGAAGGTGAAGTGTGAAACTTTGAGTTTAGCTCTTTTATGCTATGGCAAAGTATTAGTTTCATATGTTCCAATTTATGCCACTCTTCCTATTTTTGACAACTTGATATGTTTGACACCATTCTAGCAAATGTTATTTTGTACAAATTTCTCGAGTTCTCAAATTCATATAACTAATCAAGTTTAAATTTTGATGCGATGGGTTTCAGCAAACTGTTTATATAAGTATAACATTAGTAGTTGTTTCTCCAGCTGCCTATACTGTATGTTCATCAATTTTAAGTATCTTAAAGTCCATGCTCAACAGATGGTGTCACCTAAATTGTGACAGAGGTAGTTGTTTCTACAATCCTAACACCTAGGATATTATGATGATGACAATTAGTATACATATGACATTGCTTATGTTAACTTTTGATAAAGTAAATAGTTTAATTAAAGCGGAGATATTACCATATAATAAAAAAAATCTTTCTCCAATTACCAATCTCTGTATTAAGTTATTACACCTTCCATCTCTCTTTGTCGCTTCACACTTCTCCGACTAAAGAGATCATTCTTCAACCTTGCTTTGCTTCACGCTGAAGAAGCGCTTTACTTTCACTTCGCTTCGCTGCTTTAAGTGATGAAGCGCTCGCTTTTCACAACTCTACCCACACTCTACTGATATTGGTTTATGATCAGAAAACACAATTAATTAAGTTGTTCTAACGACCTCGTCCTACTCTGTGGATATTGGGGATCTACCAATTCGAGAAGCTTGTATGCAATTGTCTCCCCTTTCCTACGTCAATCTGGTTCCGTGCAATGGTAGGTCAATAAGAGACATTTCCTGAATGAACTTGGAGAAAACCTGCAAGTCCTTGTTCATGTTCTACAGTGTTTGTACTTTGTAGGACAAATTTCTCATTTGGTGAAATATTCATTAGGCCTATTCGGTTTTCAACTTTAAATTCCTTTCATTCTCATTTTTTGATATTTTTATGTCACGTTTCATAGTTATATATATCGAGAACATGATTAAGTAAAAAAAAGGAAAATTCTCTCCAACGGTTTGAACTTTTCAGTAGGGTGTCCGAGACAATTCAAATTGCTTTTCCATGAAAAAGAATCAAGCCCGTAGTTTAAAGGGAGTGTTGAAAACACAATTAAGTAAGTAAAGTATATTTTCTTTGCCAACTTAAGCTCTTAGATGGGACGGCTCACGGCTCACAAAATTCAGATAGCAATTCATACAAAATCTGTTGCATTACTGACTCAAGTTAATGAGATTGGGGAAGGGTTGAAGTGGCTGGCCTTTTCAGTTCGTATTGTTCATTTAGAAGTGAGCTATCAGTGGTGAGGTTTCTTGGTTCATAGGCTCATGAATCTGATTAGTACATAGTATCTTGCGTAGACATTGTAGTTAATCTTTGAATACCTTAGTTCTATTTGAAGCATAGTTTATTATCTTCTAATATCACTCTGTCTAATAGATATACATCAAAGAATGAAGGTTCTTGATTATCATGATGATTTCCACTCTTTTGTTTTTGTCATTCCTTATTTTTGATAAAGAATGGATACTAGTTTAATTAGATGGTTAAGTGGATATTGTTGAAGGTCAAATTTTGAGTCAATATATAATTTGAGCTAAATGGCGAATATATTCCTCATAATAATCTTACTTATCAAAACGACAAATAGGAATATACTCTTTCATGTTCATTAGTGACCTTTTAAATCTGTATCTGAAGTTAATGCTGACAAACTTTAGAAAGTGTAGTGGCTTGGAGACATAGGCCTGAATGGGTGTTATGGATATTGGGCGGGAACATCTCAATGAGCATTTCAGGGTCATGGCTTTGCTTACTAGATTAGTGTCTGTCAAGTAAGAATATGAAGTTAATGTACTGCTAGGCTTTAGCCAACTTATCTTCTTCCTGTATTAACTTCCAGTACTGTATGTCTTGTTTGTGAAGATTGGTCCGTCTGAAACTTTGAGATTATGACTATGTATGTTCAATCAGTCTCTTGGTTGGAATCTGTATGTTCTCCTGAATTGCAGAGATTTTCTAAATGCACTTCTCTGCGCAGGCACGGCCTGCAATCTTTTTATGGTCTACTTTCACGCCTTCAAAAGTGTGTTATAAGTCCCTTGCACCATATTTGTGATACTGATATTGCCTCCCCCCAAACCTCATTTGCAGCTGGTACTCTTGGGTGATTCTGGTGTTGGTAAAAGTTGTATTGTTCTGCGCTTTGTACGTGGTCAATTTGATCCGACATCTAAGGTATGAGTATGTTATTATAAAATGAATGTGTTCTTATTATCATGTGACATTTGTCTATTGATTTCGGTTCCAACCTCTCACCTTTTCCTTTCCCTTTGGTGTGTGTTTCACAGTTTCAGTGGACTGTCGCGGTGTATGTAATGTATATCATCTTTTCTAAAAATTTATAAATTGTTGCTTTGATGATTTTAGGTGACTGTAGGAGCTTCTTTTCTGTCTCAAACAATAGCCTTGCAGGACTCAACTATAGTTAAATTTGAAATATGGGACACAGCTGGTCAAGAAAGGTATTGCAAGCCAAGTTTCATATTAAATTTATCTCTTTCTGCTCTTGAATCCAAGTAATTTTTTCCAACAACTGAGATTCCCCTGTGAGTTAGCTGACCCAACCCTTGACTGGGAATAAAAATGAGAAGTCCCTAATGGTTGAAAAAAGATAATTGTAAAGAAGACCTTAAAGTTGTGCTGTCTGCCTTGCTTTCAGGTATGCAGCTCTTGCACCATTATACTACCGAGGTGCTGCAGTTGCAGTGGTTGTGTATGATATTACTAGTCCTGAGTCTTTTGCCAAAGCACAATACTGGGTCAAGGTATTTCTCTTAAATAATGGAAGTCTTCTGTCCCTTTTGTTTGATTTTCGTGTTTGCATAGATGATAGCAACTATGTAGCAGTCTGTCATTTGATCTGATTTTCATTTCTTCTTGCAATGATCTTCTTTTCTTCCTCGATCTTTTTTTTTCTTTTGTGGAAATAATTTGCTTGCCGGTTTGTGTTGGTAACAATCGCATTTTAGTTCTCTATTTATCCACTTTTTGTCTTTCTATTCTTCTTCTCGAGGGGGTAGGGGGACAAGGGATTTTTGTTCTGCTGCACTGAATTATGAATGTGTTAATGGTTACCCGTTGCTGTCTTCCTTTTCAATACTTGTCCATATCAGGGGATTGCTTTATTTATATCTTTAGAGATTGTTCCTTTTCTTCTGACTTCATATGGCAGGGGATTTTCTCTGTTTGAGTAGAGCCGAACGTTTATCCGTGAAATAATCCAATCCCCTTATATGATGATTCAGTCATTCCATCCTCATTTACTAAAAGCAAAAAGTAATGTTTTTTCTACGGGTGAGGGTACTCAATAAGGGGTGAGGATCTACAAGCCAGATTTATCATCACTTAAATCGTAAGATTCGGGGACATAGATAGGCGATGTTAACAGGTGTTAAGACAGGTGGAATAAATGTAAAGTAATTGTTTCAACAAAAACGCCACAGTAAGTAAGATGAGAAGTCATTGAACCAAAACAAGTCATTGTAAATATCTTTTGAAATATATAATATTTCGTTCATAAACATAGGTTATATGATTGCAAAATCTGTGATGAAAATATGTTTGAAAAATGCAAGAAAAAAATGTGTGATGAAAATATTGAAGAAATGAAAAGTGTTGACAGTTAAAATAATAAAGATACTAGAGTACTTTTTGTATATATCCAAAACAACAAACTGCAAGAGAAGATCCACCCAGATTGTGTTTCTCTGCTGTAACTGTAGTCAAAGCACCTTGGGTAAATTGACCAAATCCTTTCTGTTTCTCACAGATGCAGCAGCCATTTTTGATGGATCTGAGAACATACTTACATTGAAGCAATTTAAATTGCAATAAGATGTTGATAATAGTTCATTAGAGCATCATAATTTTTTAAGCAACTTAGTCAAAGATCGTTCTTTCTCAAGTTCATTACTTATTTGAGATTCCCTTTTGATTGTTTCAATGGAAGCAATGAGAATTCGCAAGCTAAAACAAGATCAATGAGAATCTCAAAAATGTAATTGTCAATACCCCTGTATCAAGAACAGTTAAGTTTGTTTCCCCTAAAAGAAAAGTTTCACCAGCTAGTTTCCCTGGGGGTTCATGTGCAATATAGATTATCCTGTGTGTCAAGTGTTTTTGATATGAATCAAGACCACAGTGGTGGGGGACCACAAATAAACTTGCTCTAATTGATTGATAAACATCTCCAGAAGATCCTTCAAGGTTTATTTAGGGACAGGATTTCAAGTTTACCTACTTTTTGGTTTACCATCTGGTGTCCAGTACCCGAATGGGAGCCGACTAATCTGGATTTGTGCATTGTAGGGCCCATTTCTGGGGGTGATGCTCCCAACATGATTTATTCAATTCCCATCATTGCTCAACATGTTGGTTAAGTTCAACTGTTATCATGAATTAATATGCATGAGATCCATATCTTAGACTTGTCGATCAAGCATAAAGGATAACATCACGTTTGCCGGTTCATGTTGATTGCTGTCCAATTTATTTGTATTTCTTCGTTTTCGAAATGAGTCAGTCTGTCACGACAATAATAACTATTACATCTCGATCCGAGCAGGTGGGTAAGCTTTACGAATCTGCAGTTTCCATGTGGCTAGTCATCTTGTCGGACAAGCTTGTGCTAAATGATTGCCATTTTGTAGGAATTGCAAAAACACGGGAGCCCTGATATAGTCATGGCTCTGGTTGGCAACAAAGCCGATCTCGACGAGAAAAGAGAAGTAACGACACAAGTGAGTATCGTCAACGTCTTACCAGCACTGTTAGACATGAAATTTACTTCTGGCATACTGATCCTTTTGTGGTACTTACTTTTGAAGGATGGAATTGACTGTGCTGAAAAGAATGGCATGTTCTTTATAGAAACATCTGCTAAGACAGCTGATAATATCAACCAGCTGTTTGAGGTATGTTCCTCTATGTCATTTCTCAAAAGCGCAACGTCAACCTTTTTAGGTGTATAAATTTAATTGGAACCCTTATATATGTGAGTGCTATGAATTCCCATGCTATTAACCTACACTGTTTCTGGATTTCGCCTGATAGAACGTAATCCAGTTGTTGGAAGATTATAGTTTGTTCATTTTAGTCATCTTCATCGGGCTTTTCAGTTCTCTTGCTTTTCTTGCCCTCCTTGTTTATTATCGGAGTTTGGTGGATTGAGGGAGCAACACTGCCTGAATGTTTTAGTCGGATCAGGATCTTGAGTTCCCGGAGATCACTAATCTCATATCAATATGATACAAACTAAAAAGAAAAAGTACAAGTAGTTCTCTATATTTCCTATCAGCATATAAATCTCCGACATGACTAAACGAGTCCTAGAGAACAGTAAAACGGAAAGTATAGCATACTACTTATCTTCCATTATGCGTTTATGTTTCTGTAGGCCTGCATTTGAACTCGAATATTAGGTAATATTCACTTATTAACGACTTCACTTGTAGGAAATCGCAAAGAGATTGCCACGCCCTACTGCTGCTTGACCATGAAGATTATGCTAGTTGCTACTGTACTGCCTGTAATACTATGTATATGAAGTCATTCTCAGTCTCTTTTTCTCTGCAGTACTCTCTCTTGTTACGTTTTCTGATCTCGTGATCGCGATCCTCTTCAACGAGGCATCCTGATATATATATAAACTGTGAGAATTGAGGAGACTAATTAACTCACTTCAACTTTGTGAAAGTTTGAAATATTTGAATGATTCAGTGACATATATATATGTTTCCAGTTCAGTGAAATTTAGCTATCTGTATTAAACATGAAAAATCTCTAGTGTTAGTATGTATGGTAAGTTTCCAAAAGATTAAAAATCCTAAAATTTTATGTTTGTATGACACAGCTTCTTTGAGGTCTCGAGTTTGAACTTTAAATGACGGAAATATCCTTCGTAGAGAGTGTTGCTCTCGAAATATGGATAATGGACGCCGGGTGAGAAATTAAAAAAAAAAACACTTGTTTGCATAGGTTTATATATCTAATTAAACAAGTATCTTTAAAAGTTAATAAATCAAGTGTGTATACAAATATATATTCATTAATTCGATATAAATATTTAGCGTAGATATATAGAAAGAATAAACAAACAAACATATAATTTCAGTAAAGCTCCGTTATTGAAAGACACGTAATCAAATAAAACTTTGTAAGTCGTAAATATTAAAGGATCTAAATAAAATAAAATATTATAAAAATTAAATATAAAAAATTCCTACTTTAGTTTAACAAGGAAATACTTAATAACTAAACTTTTAGTTGATTTCAAATTTTTAAATATTTTTCCTATTATAACTCAAAAAATAACTTGTTCCTAACCAAATTAAAACAGAAAAAACCAAGTTTAAGTTTGCAAAGGTTTAGTCAAACATTATCTCTATAAATATACTATGTCTTCATAAGTTTTTAATCTATATACTGTTCGTTCTAGCTCTGCCTTATAAGTTTTTAATATTTCTCTCGAAATCAATGACATCATCATCGAAAAAAATGTTGATCTTGAAATCATCGGATGATGATGAATTTGAGATTGAAGAATCGATTGCGGTTCAATCTATAACGATAAAAAATATGGTTGAGGACGATTATACCCTCATCCCATTGCCTAATGTGAATACTCAAAACCTAATTTTAATTATTGAGTACATGAAAAAGCATGGAGAGGAGACGGAAGAAATTGAAGAATTCAATATGAATTTTGTGAAAGATATGAGCTATGAACAATTGTTTGAAATGATATTTGCAGCAAATTATCTTCACATTAGTGATTTGATGGATTTATTGTGTATGACGATAGCCGATCGAGTTAAGCACAAGTCTGTGATTGCTATTCGTCAGATATTTGGTGTTACCAATGATTATACTCCAGAGGAAGAAGAATTGCTTCGTGAAAAACATAAGTGGGCTCATGAAGGAGAAGAAATTGATGAATCTCTTGATTAAATTTATTAGGTTTATAATTGATGATTTGATTATTAGTTTTATGTAGGGTTTGTATTTGTTATTAATTGTTTCGTGTTTTAATTTAGATTATCTAGCTAATTTTTGCTTTTAATAATCAAAAGGTTATGTTGTCCGTTAAGATTAACATTAATATTATAACCTTTTTGTAGCTTGCATAATGGCTTACACACACAAAAAAAAATATTTTGCATTGATATGAGAAAATTAAGAGTTTGATATATATTGTGTTTCAATGATATTAGAGTCATAGGCTAGGTCTGATGGGTCTGGCCTAACTCGGGATTTAATGGGATTGTGCTAAAATTTTTGCAATTCATTTAAGAAAATGATTTTTTAGCCAGTCCTGAAATATATGGAGGGCCGGCCCGTGGCCAATATAAATTAATTAAAAATTAATATAATGTTAAAATCTAAATTAATTTATATTTATTTTAAATAGATTTAAAGAATGATTCCAAGAAAATAGAAATAAGGGAGGTAGACGTAATACCGTAAACCACAAGGGAGATGAGTGTTATAGAGCAAAACCTTGAGGGACCCTAATTTTATTTGTGGATTTGCTTCACAAGTAGTAACATTAGTATCAAGTAATATTATTTTGTCGATATTTATAATAATATTTTTAAATCACAATTTATAATATAATTTAATAATTATTAAAAAAATGTAATTTTAAAAAAATGGGTTGGCCTGTCAAGCCTGTAGCCCCGTACTGGGGGGTTGGGCTGGCCGTTTCCTAGCCCACGCCAAAAATGGGTTAGTCCTGCCTGACCTGTAAAATGTCAAAGCCTGTATGAGTTAATCCGAATGGAATAAATGAGATAGAACTTAATTTTCGTTTTTCACATAAACTATTTATTTTAAATCTTCATAAATAATTAAGATTTGATATTCCATTATTAAACATGAAAGTGAAAAAAAAATAATCTCGACCATAATTTAAAATAGTTATTTATTGATTCCAATATATTTGTCATTTGCAATGATAATAAATATATTTCATATACAAACATATTTTAAAATCATAAAGTTCTTGAAAATATAGATTAAACTTATTGTTCTTCTTTAAAATAATTTTCCTCGAATAATTATTAATATATGGGAAGTAGTTTTCTTTAAATTAATAAGGATTTCAAAATATAAAATATATGGATTTTAAACTACTCCATATATAGAATGTGTATTTTCTTTTTAATATTTAATATTAGAAGAAAAATTAATTTTCCTTTTAAGCGTAGATAGGGGGTGACAAACTAGGTTTGCGTATTGGTCAGTTTGGCTTTAAAATTTATTGATTTGACTTATTATTTATCGATTTATAGAGATGCTAAATCGTTATAGAATCATTAAGATATTGACTTATTAGCTTTTGATTTATCGGTTTGGTTATCGATATACATGAGTTCAAGTTACATCCTCAAAAACGAACACTTTTACACTGTATGATAATAAAGTGTTTGAGACAACAAAAAATAAAAGTAGAAAATCAAACTCGAAGTCAAGGACTTTATATATAAAATTATATAAATATAATTATTTAATTTATTATCGGTTAAGAAAAAACCTCAAACCATTTAAGAACCGATAATTTGATAAAAAAAAATCAAAACCGCTAAATCAATAACCCAATGCTGATAAAATCAAGAAAAAAATTCTGTTTAAATTATCGATTATGATTCGATTTTGAATAGTGAAGCGAGTCTAAATATGTATTGTTCAGAAATGAATAAATTTATCGACTCGATTCATATTTTTGATATGAATAAAAAAAAGGATAAATTCAAGTATTTATGAATATTCCATATTAATCATAATATTAATTATTCTTATTATGAAAAAAATATATAATTTTTTTTTCTTCTAAATTTGTTTTCTCCAAGTTCATGAGAAGATTCTAGAATTGTGAAAGAAAAATCACTCACTATAAATACAATTCTCCATTTCTGGGGGAGATTTTCTAGGGTTTAGTCATTTCTCCCAAATTCACCATCAATGTCGTCTTCATCATCGGAGCCGGAGAGCAACATTCTGACCTTGAAATCCGCCGATAACGACGAATTTCAGGTGGAAGCATCCATCGCCGTTCAATCTACAGCTATCAAAAACATGGTAGAGGACGGTTACACAGACATTCCGCTGGTGAACATCAGTAGCGAAGTCCTTATCAAAATTCTCGATTACCTGAATAAGCACGCGGAGGATTCCGGTTGTAGCGAAGAAGAATTGAACGAATTTGACAATGAATTCGTTAAGATGAGTATCAAAAAAATGTCTCTGTTAGTATACGCTGCTAGTTTCCTTCACATTCCTGGTTTGACGAGCCTGTTATGCCAGACGATTGCTGATAAAATTAAGAACAAATCGGTGAATGCTGTTCGGAGGATTTTTGAGATTATTAATGATTATACACCGGAGGAAGAAGCAGAGGTTCGTGCTGAACATGACTGGGCACATGATGGAGAGCTTGATGATACTGTTGAGGAAGACGATGAGGTTCGTGATGAAAATGATGGAGAGAGTGATGATAACGGAACACCAGAGGATGAAACAGGTGAAAAATGATAACGACATTGTTGAATACTTAGTTTGTGTTCATGTTTTTTTAGCTTCTTCATCAATGGAGTAATTTGGGGATTTTGATTAGTTTCTGGAAACTTGAAATCTGTTACTCTATTTCTGCTTCATTGATGGATGAATTGGATTCTTGTGATTTGCTTCTTTTGTTTTTGTTTTTCAATTGGGATTTGTTGAATCTTCCTTTTGTTGGTTATGGGAGCGGGTAGAGTGCGTCGTGACTCGTGATCGCTTGACCTCTTTTGTGTGTAAACAGGAAACTCGACTCAACTTTCTCGATAAAGGCTGGTTCCACGGAAATGGTGGGGTGTAAGCCCCTCGCAATCCTATCGAGTGAAGTTTTTATGAATGTGCAATCTTAGCGAGTGAAGTTTTTATGCGTTTTTAGATTGTGGGATTAGTGGTTAAAGAATGTGCAATCTTAGCGAGTTAAGTTTTATGCGTTTTTAGAGTGAGATTAGTGGTTAATGAGAATGTGTTGTGTCCGAGTAAAGTGTTTATGCCTTTATAAAGTATGGAGTTTAGTTGTTAATGAATGTGCAATCTTAGCGAGTGAAGAAGGGTTTACGCCTCTTTTAAGAGTGTGGGGTTGGTGGTTAATGAAAATGTGTAATCCTAGCGAGTGAAGTTTTTATGCCTTTTTGAAGTGTGTAGTCAGTGGTTAATGAGAATGTGTTGTGTTCAAGTGAAGTGTTTACACCTTTATAAAGTGTGCGGTTTAGTTGTTAATGAATGTTCAATCTCAGCGAGTGAAGAAGGGTATACGTCTCTTTTAAGAGTGTGGGGTTAATGGTTAATGAAAATGCCTAATCCTAGCGAGTGAAGTTTTTATGCCTTTTTGAAGTGTGGGGGTTAGTGGTTAATGAGAATGTGTTGTGTTCGAGTGAAGTGTTTACGCCTTTATAAAGTGTGGGGTTTAGTTGTTAATGAATGTGCAACAGCGAGTGAAGAAGGGTTTTTACGCCTCTTTTAAGACTTAAGAGTGTGGGGTTAGTGGTTAATGAAAATGCCTAATCTTAGCGAGTGAAGTTTTTATGCCTTTTTGAAGTGTGGGGGTTAGTGGTTAATGAGAATGTGTTGTGTTCGAGTGAAGTGTTTACGCCTTTATAAAGTGTGGGGTTTAGTTGTTAATGAATGTGCAACAGCGAGTGAAGAAGGGTTTACGCCTCTTTTAAGAGTGTGGGGTTAGTGGTTAATGAAAATGCCTAATCCTAGCGAGTGAAGTTTTTATGCCTTTTTGAAGTGTGGAGGTTAGTGGCTAATGAGAATGTGTTGTGTTCGAGTGAAGTGTTTACGCCTTTATAAAGTGTGGGGTTTAGTTGTTAATGAATGTGCAATAGCGAGTGAAGAAGGGTTTACGCCTCTTTTAAGAGTGTGGGGTTAGTGGTTAATGAAAATGCCTAATCCTAGCGAGTGAAGTTTTTATGCCCTTTTGAAGTGTGGAGGTTAGTGGTTAATGAGAATGTTTTGTGTTCAAGTGAAGTGTTTACACCTTTATATAGTCTGGGTTTTAACTAGTTAATGAATGTGCAATCTTAGCGAGTGAAGTGTTAACGCTTTTTTAAGAGTGTGGGGTTAGTGATTAATGAATGTGCAATCTTAGCGAGTGAAGTGTTTACACCACTTTAGACTATTGAGTTAGTGGTTAATGAATGTGCAATCCTAGCTAGTGAGGTTTTTTCATGTTAGAGTGTGGGTTAGTGGTTAACGTAAATGTGTAATCCTAGCTCGTAAAGTGTTTACGCCTCATTAGAGTGTGGGTTTAGTAGTTGATGAATGTACAATCCTAGCGAGTAGAGAGGTCACACCTATTTAGACGGTGGATTTAGTGGTTAATGAATGTACAATCCTAGCGAATGAAGTGTTTTACGCCTTTTTAGACGGTGGGTTTAGGGGTTAATGAATGTGCAATGAAGTTTTTTCACCTTTTTAGAGTGTAGGTTAGTGGTCAATGAAAACGTGTAATCCTAGCTAGTAAAGTGATTACGCTTCATTAGAATGTGGGTTTAGTAGAATAGTAGTTAATTAATGTGCAATCCTAGTGAGTGAAGAGGTCACTCCTCTTTAGACGGTGACTTTAGTGGTTAATGAATGTACAATCCGAGCGAGTAAATTGTTTGTGAGCTTAGTGATTAATGAAGTACAATCCTAACGAGTTTTTAGAGTGAGTTTTTTCTTTTAGTAGACATGTTGTTTTTGCGAGACTATAATGCTTTTTTGTCTTTCGAATGTACCAAAATATACGTATAATGTTAGTGAAATATTAATTAGTTTAGTATATAACCTTCGATCATCACGTAATCATTTTTTTAGCAACACACAAATATCTAATTAGAATATACAATTGTGTTTAATATATTCCAATGAAATTCTAACAGATAGCACAAAAATTAAAAGAAGTAGAATTTAACTTATTCATTTTTGTTGAAAAGGACCATTAATTCCACGTTAATATTAAGAAATAAAACTAAATTCCAGTCCTTGTTGCCTTTTCTTTGTTCTTTTCCTTCTCACTAAAACAAAATTGTACTTACCACCAAGGGTCGTGGACTCGTGACGAGATAGATATGACCGATCCTTTCATCATTAATTAAAAATCTCAAATTCATACCCAAGGGCAGAGTTTTAAACACTCTTTATTGGAAAGTATAGCGTATATACAAGTGAATTGATAATTGAAGACACCTTGAAAGAGTCGACACACGTAAACTTTAAGTGTTTATGTAAGCAAATCTTACTATTTCGAGTAGAGATACACTCATTTTGTAAAACTTCTGGCTTCGTTTTTTTCCTTTCATATTTTAAGTACATTCATTTGTCCAAAAAAATGTACTTAATCAATTCCTGGACACTCTTAGTGAAATTTTTGGCTCCGTCACTGTTCATACCTAAATATTGAAGAAAAAAAATGTTGATAAAGAGTGCTTCCCCTTTAATAGTCCTTCTATGGCGAGATTCAAATTAATTGAACCTCAATAGGAGTATCGAACATCGAATGAAATCCGAAAATAAATAAACTAAACAAGTACCACTAGTACAAGAAGGAATAGTTTCAATTTGCATGTTACTAAGGACAAGTCAATTCATCAAAGGTCCAAATTTAATATTGTGGCAATGTACAACAACAACAACAAAAAAGTTAGTCACAACTTTTTTTTCTGCTTATAACTTTGTACAAAGAACAAACATAACACATTACCAAAGTTTTCATAAAAACAATCAAACAAACCTGGCAATGAACAATATGAATCGATTTTCTTCGGGAGAAATTGAACATGGCGTTGGTGATGGTGCAAAACGCGAACCAGGCATTGCCCCTTTCGTAACAAAAACATATGATATGGTAGAGGATCCGAATACAAACTCTATAATCTGTTGGAGTTCATCTGGTACTAGTTTCGTTATTTCTGATCATAACAGATTTAGTTTCGAACTTCTACCAAAATATTTCAAACATACGAACATGTCAAGCTTCGTCTATCAACTCAATAACTATGTAAGTTATCGCGTTTATACTTTCTTGATATCATCATGTGCATTTTTTCCCCTCTTATTAATACGTATTCGATGATAGGGATTCAAGAAGATTGGACTCCAGAAATGGGAGTATGGACATTATTGGTTTCAAGCTGGGAAAAAAAACTTGATATCTAACATAAAAAGACGAACAAAAATTCTAAATGCTCGTAGAGATTTTAATCAAGAAAATTATTTTTACGGAGTAGAGGAAGAGATGAGAAGCCAGAGAGATCTCAACATTACGTTGAAGTCAGAACTCGAGAAGTTGAAAGAGAGACAAGATGATATGATTAAGGGAATCGCGTCTTTAAAGGAATATCTAGAGAGATCAGAGGCAGAGTCAAGGAAATTCCTCTGTTTTTTGGCAAAAGCAGTTAAACAAGTTGTTTCAACTAAACGTGGTACGAAACGTGATGTAGAAGTTAGAGATGTAATTACGAGTAAACGTAGAGCTGAGGATGTAACGGGGAGTAGTAAGAGCTCGGAGAAGAATTGAAGATAGAAGAATGAAACTATAACATCTAGTATTTCCATTCTTGAGAGTCACTTAACTTTCTTTTGTTTTATTTTCACTTTTGTTGCTTCATTTTCCCCGAATCATTCAGGAAATGTTATTGTTGTTGTCTGGTTTCGAATTTTATAAATCGTGATTTATGTTTATTCTGTGTACGTAATACTGAACTTTTATACAAGTCTAGTTGATGTTAAATTTCTTTAGCTTCTTCATATGTGTTACTTCTTTATATTATGAATTCTTTTAATGAAAATCGTTAATTCTGTTATAGTTAGACGATATATACAGATAATCCTCAATGTCATAGGTTAAAATTGCATCATAAAAATAAATAACTCAATTATTCAAAAGTGCAAAATACACTAAAACACCATGAATAACAAGTAAAGTAAAAGAACTAACATTATATCTAAAAACTTCCATAGACCCTTTAGTCACTACTTATTAATATTTCTATGATAACTATAGTATCAGGAAAAGCTTGGACACACCTCGACTTCTAACTTATTAGTGAATGATACGATTACTATAACCTAGTTAACGGTATCATCAATCTCAGGACCTTCAAATGCCCACGGAGCATCGTTGATAATTTCTTTCTCTTCTTCCTCGGTGAGATCATTCGTGATCTTTAACATCTCGCGAACAGCTCTAACACTCTTGTTCTTCAGCCTATCAGCTGCAGATTGGCAACACAACTCCATCAACTCGTGAATGTTCAAATAATTCGCGGCCATTATGATATCGAAGAGCTCTTCCCAATCCACACTCACGAATTGCTCATCGAACTCCTTGAGATCGTCTTCCTCACCTACAATAAGAAGTCGAGTTGAGTTATGACTTGATCTAACGGAGAGTTTAAGTTCATAGTACTTCCATTTTCGCTTATATGATATATTAGTTAATGAAGGTACATTGATCTATCATCCCTTCCTAAACCAAACATGAATCTTTCGATACGTTTACCTCTCGTGCTCGATTACTTTAGGTCAAATCTCGAATCTAATGAGTCTATCGAGTGCTCAAAATACTACTCTCAGTCTGTCGTACCAACAAAAGAACCTATCAAAATATCAGGTCAAAACATATCATACGACAAGTCAAAGCTCAAGAGTGATTTGGTTAATGATTATTTATTTTTCTATATAACATGATTATTTATTTTTCAATTATTAGATCGAAAAATGACTTTTTTATGAATTTTACCCATTTTGCCCTTCCCTAATATGACCCCACTCACCCATTTTACCACATTCTTATTACTCACCTGTTTCCACATCCTTTCCTTTATCATCAGCCTCGTTCTCATCCTCGTCCTCGTCCTTTGTAATGTGCTTATTCAGATACTCGATTACTTTAGTTAACGTCTTACTATCGATATTTGGTAATGGAATTACACTCGTAGCACATCCATCTTCGATCATATTCTTAATCATTTCCGATTGAATAACTGCTGCTTCTTCAACTTCAAATTCTTTATCGTCGTTTGATTTTAATGTCACCATTTTCTTTGTGTTTTCGGATTCTGCCATCGATGAAAAATTTGAGATTTTTTTTATTCCAAAAATAAAAATAAAATAAATGAAATAGTGTTTTAGTTTATTTGTGTTAATTTTTTTTTTAAATTAGGGGTATTTATTGAGGTTAAAATGGTCCGATTAAAATGGATCAATGTTTAAATTTGGGATTGAAAATGTAACGAATTTCCGTAAAGACTAATTCTTTTTTGGTCTTAATATAAATAAATAAAATGATTTGTCATTAATTTTTCTTTTTCTTTTACTATTGTTGTCCGTTATCTACGTAGAATGGTATGACTAATTCTTGAAATGAGATTTATGTGGAAAAGTTTCACATCAGGGGTACACATCTTTTTAACAAAGAAGACTTTATATTTTGTATTTAAAGATCAATTCGATTCGATGCTGAAGTTACTCGATTCAACTTAGTAATTATTGATCTGTAGATTTACTAATCATTAATGAATTATTAATTAATAAAATAGTATATATGTCAAAATATTTATCATAATTCATACGAATTTTTTTTAAATAAAATATGACATGTAATTTAAAAAATATAAAATTAACATCTATATTTCTACTCATGTTTATGTTAGGATAACGCGTCAGCCATGACAATCTTCTACCTTTGATCACAATAATAATAATAATAATTATAATAATAATAATAATTTGGAATGTAAGTCAAACTATCAATTTCTGTAAAATAAAAAAAAATTATTAAAACATTGCAACTTCATTAATAAAGTTACGAGTAGAACGTATGCAGATTTTGTTTCTATTTTTTGAAACGTAGATTCTCAGTTAAAAAATAAATTAAAGTGTTTCTTTTTTTTGGAGAAAAATACGTTAATCATAAGTCATTGAAGAATAAGAAAATTAAAAGTCATTCAAAAACAGAAAAATATGTGACTAATAATAACGGGCTAGCCCTTACCTCTTACCACATAAGATACGACAACACTCGGTTACCAAATTCTTTTTCGGCCTAAATCTACATTACCTCTCTTCTAAGTACTCCTAACTACTATGACAACAACCTTTCACACCTTTTTACTGACGCATCTGTGCACCTACGTCCAAATCATCTCAACTTGACTTTCCTCATCTTGTCACATACACATCGGCCAAACACACCTTATCTCTTATAACTTCGTTCGTAATCATATCTCTCATAATAATCAAAGCATTCTCATCTAAGCTGCCTTTATCTTCTTAACGTGGGCGTTCTTAAATGTTGTACAACAATCTGTCACATACAATAATAATGTTGGTCTACTCTTTACTTTATACGACCCCTTTCGTGACACATTCTTATCACACAATACTTCATAGGAGATGCAACAACATCGTCAATTTTTCCATCTCCTTAGGAAAAAAAATTAGCCCATAAAATAATAATCCGCTCAGCTTGCATGTTTTTCATTCTACTTTAAACTTCTTTCGTAGGTGAAACGTATGCATTAATCTTCACTTTCACCTCAACTTCATATATTACGTCATGAAATTTACATTTCGAATACAAATCTAATTCAACCCTACTTAACCTGAAACTTTTAGATTCGAATTTGTAAAATCCATCTCCAAACACAATCTTTTTAATGTCTTCTTTTTCTATATATTCAAAGTATATAGTTGGTAGAGATTATTTTCTCTAATCCACATCTTTTTTTTTAAAAAAAAGAAATTATAATAATTATTAATGACAATAACATAACAACAATATTATAATTAATAAGAGTAATTAATTAAAAGTAATATGCATGCCGGCAGACATGTCAATATATATATATATATGCCAACAGTCTTATACACATCATTTTTCATGCTCCCTATTTTGACCAATTCTGTCATGCCAAGTCAGCCTTTTCGAGGCGGACCCACATGGTGCAACGAGTTCATCTGAAATTTTTTTAACAAAAAATTATATTGTATATCTAAGATAACAATTATTTTTTAGGTACATATTATAGATCAGATATTAAACCTTCTCGACTTTTTATGTGTTTATTTTTCATAATACATTAAACTGTTTATTCACTGTTAATAAAATTTCTAATTCTGCTATCGGTAATTGAATTTGCTTCATTTATAAGGAGACGTGTGTTTTGAGTGATAAACTTTTATTACACTTCATATTTCTATTATTTAATTAATAAAACTAGGTCAAAATTTTATTATGAAATATTGTTTTTTTTTTGTGATTTTTTAAATCTTTTTTTATCTTAAAATAAGATTAATGACCAAGAGACTAACATTTTCTCATTTATCTTAAAGAAAAAAAAAGCATCATAGTTTTGATGTATGACATGAAAGTAAGCTTCTATCACTTAATTATATATAGTTATTTTACTAAATTAGGTAATTATATATAGTCAAAAGTTAATTAATTTGAGTATGTACATAGTTGATTTTAGTGTGAACCAATATTGAACATTCCAATAAAATTATTAAGCATATGACCATTGAACAAACTTAAATGACAAACGTAATTTATTAATCTACGATCAAGAAATAAAAATATACATATACGATACATATCATGGATTCATTAGCTTGATACTAAAAGTATAAATCATGAAATTATATTTGTATTATTTCACCTTTTTCTAAGTTAATTAAATGTTGGTAATTGCTTTAAAAATCATTTTCTATCTTAAATAGTCTTTAATAAATTTGATTAAATAAAATAATATATTAAATTGATACTCAACTAACAATATAGACCAACTTTTCAAACAAATTTGATAACATCTAACAATATTGACTAACTTTTCAATCAAATTAAATGAAGTTGACTTTCTCAAATATAAAAACAATCTCTTAATCTTACATTAGTAAAGTATAAAATAATTGGAGAACTTATACAAATATACTATAATAAAAAAATATTTATCATTTATAATAATAACATTTTTTTTTACTTGATCATTTTTAATTCATTTATGACACAAGTTTAATATATATTACAAAGATAAATTTATTATTCAAATATAATACAAGTTTTAATGATGGATAATACATTTATCACACATTTTAATACACTTATAATACAATGTGACAGTTTTTTACCAAACAAACATAATATATTTCAAAAACAATTATAATTCATATATATTGCATACATAATTCACTTTTAATATATATTAAAAAATTTATCACAATATTGCTATAAATGGTAATAAGCTAAAAGTATTGCTAAAATCAATAATTATTTTTAAAAATATATTAATTCATGTAAATTTTTCATAATGAAAACTAGATAAAATTATGTATAGATAATTAACTCTTCAGACTTTACTTATGAATATGTATGTTATTATTGGTTTTGTAGGTTACAAAAGATTATTGTTAACATATTGAAGTTTGAGATTTTTTTGCATTTTCTTATTAAACAAAAAAATAATACATAAAAACTTAATCAAAGACATCAAGTGATAAAAGTCAAAACAGTTCATTTCTTTGTGCAATTCATTATGTTTCTTTAATTTCTTGGTTTGGTAAAATGCAATAAACCCTATTTTCTTTGGAATTAATACAAAGTTTGAGCTAATGGAAAAAATACATCATGATTATATTATGAGTTATGGCGAAATTAAAATTTTAATTTTATATGTTTTTTATTTGATAATAACAAGGTTTTAAATCAATCTATATATATTTTATAATATATTATTTAATACAATTATATTATCTAAGCAGAAATTATTGGATTCGATCGAATTGATATTTGAGATTTTAGCTCCTCCCTGTTATTGAGGGTTGACGTGGATGACTATGATTTTTCTAATATAGTAGTAATATACTTGTTAGGAGACTTGAAAGTTTCTTCATACTGAAAATGGATTGTGTCATCGATCATCAGATATTCTTACGAAATGGATTGATAAATTTCTTTTGTCTACAACCTATATATCCTCACAAGATTCAAAGCATTTTTTTCCCTATTCGATAGTTAGCCCTAGCAATCTATTAAAGTGGATTAAAACACTTTTTCTACTACCTTAACGGGGTTAACGAGCTAATTAATACCTTTTATGGGTGAATTCGATTCAATATTTATTTTTAACATCTATCTTTAATCAAAGGTCTTGATCATCCAAGTTTAACGATGAAAAAAAAATCATGTTAGCCACGTTTTGACTTCCCTTTTAACGTGTCTTATGTGACACACAATTGAATTAACAATGCAGATTACAATATAAATATTAATTCGAAATAACAAAAAATATAAAAAAAATAATAAATTCTTTTATATACGTCAGAGCTCAGAAATATTACCAATTAATGGTGAGTTAGAAAGTAGCTATATAAATATTAGACTTCTTCTATGGTCTAATAATAATTATTTGATCATTTTTTAATTATAATTTTTTTTTTGAGAGAGTCAACAAATGATGCATAGTGTTATTAATGTGTAGGTTTTTTTCTTAATTTTAAGCATAATCCACTGAAATTAATGTTTTGATACTTATTAACATCATAATTGTTATCAAGTTTATGTACAAATATTTTGCTTACAAATAAATATAGTACATCGTATATCGTTCTATTTTTTTTTAAAAAATCATGGTCTATTTTGATATTCTCTTATAAAAATTATCTAAAAATGTGTTTCTGTTATTTGCTTTGTCTTATCATAATTTATTTCGAATCACCATAAAAAGATAACTATTTTTTTGAAAAAACAAAAATACAAAAAAATAATCCTATAAAACACAATAGTTAGTCCCTAAATTGTTCTTGCCTCTAAATCAAATCTCTCCTACTTATGGTTCAAATAATTTATGAAATTTTGAAGAAGAAAATATTAATAATAGTCTATCAAATTTAAATTTTATTTTTATTTACATCAGATAACACCCTAAATTTACTAAAACATCCTCTATTCCTATAGTAAATTGTCTACATATGATCAAATCATTTTTTCCTAAGTTTTGGGGGAAAAAAACAGATCAAAAAATATTCATAAATTACATAAAAAATAACAAAGTTAAGACTTATTTAATTATATATATTATATACTATTTATTTAATTTTGGTTTGGTCTGACATGGACCTATTCTAACATATTCCCCCTCCCCCCCCCCCCCCCAACCCCAAAAAAAAGAAGTCTATATATGATCCAAATTAGAAGGAAATTATTTTCCAAAAAAGGCAGCTAGAAATTTATTTCATGTTGAAATTGACCTATACAATATGCAATTATTTTCCCTCTAATTTCTACCCCCACTCTTGAATTATTACAAGTTCACACATAACAGTAAAATCCACTATATTTTATAATTTTTCATGAAAAATATAATACTATTCAATAAATATATTTTACCAACTCCAATTATTTATTTCTATAATATATAACTATAAATTTATTATGATTAAGTAATACTAGTAGAGAATAATAAAGTGAATTTCATAAGTATTTTATGAAAGAGTAGGGTATATGTAGATCTTTTCACTATCTCACGAAAGTAGAAAAGTGTTTTCAAAAGATATCGACTCAGGCGCAACAATCCAGTGCTTTCAGGGAGTATACGGTGTACGTAGACCTTATCAATAACTCGTGAAAGTAGAAAAGTCATTTTTCGAAAGATATCAACTCATAAATTTTTAAAAAACGTTAAAAAACATAGCAACTACAAAGGGTTCGAGCAAATCCTATTAGAAAGACCAAAGAGCAAAAAAATACTATTCCTTCCGTTTCATTTTATATGACATTTTTCGCATTTCGAGATTCAAACAAGTGTATTTTATATCATAATTTTTTCACAAATCTTTTTAATATTTTGAATTTTCAATTATTGTGACTTATAGTACTCTTTCGTAATATAAAAATATATAAATTTCATTTTCAAAAATTTGAAAATTTCACACGTAAATATTCGATCGAAATTAAACTGTTTGATTTTCAAAAAATAAAAAATATCACGTAAAATGAAATAGCAGAGTAATAATGAAATAATCGAAACACAAAATATAGTGTGAAAGTAAGATCTTATTATTGTATTATTTTCATTATTAATCATCATTAATCTGTCAAAATCTACCAAAAATAAAATAAAATTAAAGATAAAACTTATTAAAATTGACTAATAGAAGCTCAACAAATCAATGTTTTCCATTTCATCTATGCTTCACCTGCTTTGTTTTTTCCTTGTGTGAACAAAGAGCTTTGAATTTTCTCTTTGATTCTCAAAATTCATCAAATCTTTGAGCTTGAAATCACCTCAAGAACCCAAAAAACTCATTGGTTTTCTCAGTCAACTCATCAACTAACTGCCAATCCAGCAAGGATTTGTCTAATCATTGCTGTTTGTCCATCTGTGTGTCTCTAAATTTGATTAAAGATTCCATTTTTCCGTCTGGGTGTCTCTCAATTTGATAAAAAGTTCCATTTTTCCATCTGGGTTTTGCTCAATTTGGTTAAAGAATCGATTTTTCCAGCTGGGTTTTGCTCAATTTGGTTAAAGAATCGATTTTATCCAGCTGGGGTTTTCTCAATTTGGTTAAAGAATCGATTTTTGTGCATATGGGTCATCAGAAAGAGGAATTAATCAACGAGCTAACGGAGTTAATCGATGGGGTTTCTGGTTTACCGGAGTGCCGGTCAGTGTCTAAGAGGATGTACAGTAATTTGGTGAGAAGAGTGAAGCTTTTGAGTCCTTTAGTTGAGGATTTGAAAGATAGTGATGGTGTTGAGGTTGGACATGATGTTGTTCATGGGCTTGAGTTGTTGAGAATTGCTCTTATTTCAGGTTTGGAGCTTCTCAAATCTGTAAATGAAGGCAGTAAGATTCTTCAGGTATTGACTTTTGATTTAATTTTTTTTATCACTGTTGAATGATTTATGATGACAATTGCTTAGGACCTAATCAATCAGTTCTGTATCTGTTAAGAGTGAGTTAAAGTATCAGGTTGGTTTCGGAATGGACTCGTGGTTTGCTTATATGGACTTGGATAGTTCTCTCCTCTTGAGCTAGATTTTGGGGTTAAGTTAGGTTTAGGTGTCATATCATTACATGTTGTTATAGCTAGGTCCAACCCTGTTTGGGTTCTCGATCCATGCTCCTGTTGGTCTTGGGCGTGAAGGGGGTTGTTAGAGTGGGTTTGAGTCCTATATTGATAGTGGAATGCATTGGTGTTTTGTTTATTTGGAATTAAGACAATCCTTTCGTGTTGAGCTAGCTTTTGAGGTTGAGTTAGGCGCAACTTGATGGTTCAAATGAATCATAAGTAGTTGTTTTCTGCACTAGCTTTACACATTGCATGATGGATGCCGTTTGTATGGTATCATCAAGCTCGTTGTGTCTCTGTGCTGAAAATTATCATCATGAATGACATTGTCTCTTACTTCATCTAAACTAAAGATCACTTGTGTTTTTTCGTCTTGCAGGCTTTACAGATCGAGAACATATCATCAAGGTTTCTAAATGTGACAGAGCAAATTGAAGATGCACTAAGCCACATTCCTTACAATAAGCTTGATTTATCTGAGGAAGTTCGAGAACAAGTACGTCATCTAGCAATCCTTTTAATGGTTATACCTGATGTCCATTCTCTTTTACTGAAAATCTTCACATTGTTTGGTTTTTTCTAGATTGAACTTGTGCATGCTCAATTTAAAAGAGCCAAAGGAAAGATGGAGTCACCTGATGAGCAACTTGAAAAGGATTTAGCTATGGCACAAAGGGAACAATATCCTGACCCCATGATTTTCAAACGGCTGTCTGAGAAACTGCATCTTAGGACCATAAATGATCTAAAGAAGGAGTCGCTTGCCATCCATGACATGGTCATTTCTAGTGGTGGAGATCCCGAAGAGTGTTTTGAAACAATAGCATACCTCCTAAGAAAGCTGAAGGACTGTGCGATGACAGAGAATCCTGAACTGGATGCCCTTGAGGGTGACAAGAGTTTGATTAAGCACAGATCTCCAGTTATTCCAGATGACTTCCGCTGTCCAATATCACTTGAGTTGATGAAAGATCCTGTTATTGTATCTACCGGACAGGTTAAGTGTCTTTGTTTTCTTGATGGTTCATTTTACCTTGATGGATTAAATTGATTGCTCCTCGTTTTACTGGCTTAAGATTGATTGATGTCTGCTAATTTTTTTCATGTGAAGACCTATGAAAGGTCGTGCATCCAAAAATGGCTGGATGCAGGACATAAGACCTGCCCTAAGACTCAGCAGACACTGTTGCACACTGCGTTGACTCCAAACTACGTTCTGAAGAGCCTGATTGCATTGTGGTGTGAGAATAATGGTGTTGAGCTGCCTAAAAACCAAGGAACTTGTAGGAATAAAAGGACTGGAGCTGGTGGTTCGGACTGTGATCGTGTTGCTATTGATGCGTTATTACAAAAACTTGCTAATGGTAATCCGGAGCAGCAAAGAGCAGCTGCCGGTGAGCTCCGTTTGCTAGCAAAAAGAAATGCTGATAACAGAGTCTGCATTGCTGGAGCCGGGGCAATTCCTCTACTTGTTGAACTACTATCATCATCAGATTCTCGTACTCAGGAGCATGCTGTCACCGCACTTCTTAACCTATCCATAAATGAAGGTAACAAGGGAACTATCGTAAATGCTGGTGCTATACCTGACATAGTAGATGTACTAAGAAATGGAAGCATGGAAGCAAGGGAAAATGCAGCCGCTACCCTTTTCAGTTTATCAGTAGTAGATGAAAACAAAGTGGCAATAGGAGCAGCTGGTGCTATCCCAGCGCTTATCGATTTGCTCTGTCATGGAACCCCAAGGGGAAAAAAGGACGCTGCCACTGCTATATTCAATCTCTCAATCTATCAAGGAAACAAAGTGAGGGCAGTACGGGCAGGAATTGTTCCACCACTAGTAAGATTACTCAAGGATCCCGGGGGTGGAATGATGGATGAAGCACTTGCGATATTGGCAATACTAGCAAGTCATCAGGAGGGTAAAGCAGCTATTGCTCAGTCTGAGCCACTCCCCGTCTTAGTTCAGGTAATTAGGACAGGTTCTCCTCGTAACCGAGAGAATGCTGCAGCTATTTTGTGGTCTCTATGTACAGGTGATGTACAGAGCTTAAAGATTGTTAGGGAGCTTGGAGCAGAAGAGGTACTGAAGGAACTATCGGAGAATGGTACAGATAGAGCTAAAAGAAAAGCCGGAAGTGTTTTGGAACTTCTTCAACGAGTCGATCCAGTTGAATCATAACACTAATAATCTGTGCTAAGACTCTCTTTTGCAGCTATCAAGAGGAATGTATGAATGTTGAAGGATTAATTCTATCTGAGAACTTCATGGAGGTCAGACAATCCATTAACTTAACTGTACCGCGATTCTGACACACGAACGGAGAAAGATCCCTTATAAAGTAAGCAATGTTTTTCTCTATATGTATATTTTTCACTTCTTTTTGAAACCTTGGTCCAGGAGCAAAGGCTTGTTTTTTCATGTTAGTGTTTATAGCTGTAATCTGTATAATGTTTGTTGTTTATACTTTTCATCTTAGTGTTTGATTATGGAAGTAATGTCACTTCCACTTTTGATGATGAAATGAAGAAAAAAATTTGTCACCGTAATGACTTTAGCACTCTTTGATACTATATATATTTATTACCGCGAAAAATTATTTTTCTCGAACATAAGTCACAAGAGTAGGACCCTAAAATTCAAAAGCTCCAGCTGACTGCCATCTGCTGAACATCTATTTGGACTTTGAATTTTGAAACAAACAAGTAAATTATTGTTTGGTTTCTATGAAATCATCACTTTCTTATACTAAGAATTAAAACGGGGAAAGGATAAATATATCTTTAAAACTATCGTAAATGGTATGTATATATCTTTTTTCATATTTTAAGTAGTGGAGTAGGAGAGGTAAAGATGGATGGGAATAGATAAGTAAGAGAGAGGGCGACACCAGCTAGCAGAACGGACGGAATGAGAAGAAATCCCCAGGATGGAAAGAAGCTTGAAAGAGAGAACCAGGAATGAAATAGCGAGACCAAACGAGCAAAAAGCCACGAAGGTAGACGAAGTGTCTTCGACATGAAAAGACGATGTCCTAACCACTGGACGAAAGGGACCAAAAAGCCGGAACATATATAAATAATATATATCCGTCTAACAATTTATCTTGGGGGGTTTACATATACTGATGATTGTTGTTATAATTATTATTAATAATTAAAATTGAGAAGGATTTTTTGATTGCAAAAATCCATACTGGGGGAATCTTTGGCTCTATCGAACATACAGGGAATTGGAGGTAGCATTCTACCGATGTCAAGTCATGGACTGGTTTCTTCAGCCCGTGAGACATTGGTGTCCTTGCCGTCCAAAAATCAAAGCATATATACCCTTTATACTAACGGACATACACGTGTTGTGATCTTATCCACCGACCCTATATTTATTAAAATCGAAATGGCAGATGAAATTACGTCAGGTGTCTCTATTTAGTCTTTCGTTAGAGTGAAGAACATATATGCTCTAGTTTTTGGACGACAAGTACACCAATGTCCCAAAAATATTTTGAAAAGTATTTGCATATCATATACGAAAATTCAGAGTTATATTTATCCTTTTTCCCAATTAAATACCATATCCCAAAAATATTAAAGAAAATCCAAATAAACATGACGCTGAAAATTTATTTATTGGATGAAATACCCTCTAAAAGCTAATAATAGTAGTTGTATTAGTGAGCGCCTCCTCTCGGATTCGAGTCCTGAAAATGAAGAATCTTGCTTAGAGCACTCCTATTTAATGAAGCTCGTAATGTGTGATTTTAATTTAGTCCAAGTTTTAAAACAGACACCAAAAACATAGATTGAGAAATGAAAAAAAAAAAAAAACAATCTCAGCGTCTACTGTCTACTAATATAGTTATCCAAATTATACTATAATAATTACGTGATAACAGCTTATAATAATAATTATGTAATAATTATTAACAATAAATATAACACTAAATCGATAGAGAGATTATACAAGACCACCTTTATTGAAATTATATTCCAATAATTTTTTAATAATAGATCTAAATAAATCACACACACATATCATGAGCACCTAATTAATTAAAAGAAATACAAATTTGTTTGAAACAAAAAATATCGAAGGATCACAAGATACTTGAGTTAAGGGGGTGAAAAGGTTGAAAAATTCAATAGTATTAAAGTATCACATAAATCATCGAAAATCGAACTAAATCAAAATAATTGTGAAAATTCAAATTTGCACAGTAACAGTAATACTCATTTATTTAAGAGTAAATTACTCATTTTAAATTTTCACATACAATCATATTTTCATTATTTCTTTCGATTTTAAATTAATAGCTTGTGCTGATACAATAGCTTCAGACCACTTACGTTGTTATATAACATATCAAGAGTGTATACATAAGTTTAGTTAATCACTTACAATAATTCAAATACGAAACTAATAATTTCACATTAAATTCAAAAATATTTTCAGTATATATTTTTTAAAAAATACTGAACCGAATATCGAACGTCGATTTCAGAAAGTGGGTGTACGTGTCACGAGCCCATGCTTCGTCTGCGCGGCAGCCTGGGAGAGAGTTGACCCACTAATTCTCCATCTTCTTCCCATAATATATATTTTAAATGACTTTTATGCCCTTTATTATATTCCCTTCGTTCAAAATTATTTGTTATGTTTCGCTTATCGAAAGTCAATTTGACTAATTTTTAAAGGTAAATTAGATCACATTCATTTGATATTTTAAACAAAAAAATTTAAATATTCTAAAACTATATGAAAAGTACTATAAATTACAATTTTTTGCATATTAATATGATAAAAAAATACATCTTAAAATATTAATCAATTTTTTTATAGTTTAACTCTAAAAATAAAAATCATGACAAATAATATCGAACGGAGAAAATACCATGTAATGACAAAATTGGTCCATCATGGACAAAATTTGTTTTTTTCTTTCTATTTTAACATTATCCTATAGAATAATAAATAAAATAAAGGAATAGAAAGGATTTCAAAGTAAGTAGGTTTGATCAAAGTTAAATTCGATTTGATTTTAAGAACTATCGATTTAACTATTCGGTTATTAGCTAGTAGATAAGATAAATTGTTAAGAAATTATTAAGACATTGATTAGAATATTGATTGATTAGAATATTGATCGTCATCATGATTATGCATAAATTTTTTTTCTATTGAAAATAATTCACAAATATAAAAGGAACCAATTCAGTTTCGTATTACTTCCACAATTTGAATAGTAAAACATATTGAACCTATGAGATTTCCCTCAACTATTACCGGTTAACACATTAAAAAAGTTTTAAGTTATTACAAAGCTGATAACTTGATAAAAAATAAAATTACGGTAACTATCAAACTGTCAAATTAATAATTTTAATAACATTTTTATCAATTCGAATTTAGTGCGTTCGATTAAATTTTGAACACCCCTAAGATTATTAATCTAATATTGACAAAAATCTTTTACAATTTCTCTATGTTTATATTTTATTTATATTTATATTTTTTATATAAATAAAATAGAAAGAATCTTAACATTACCAAAAATTGTAAAATTTAACAAATTTAGACATGAGGGTATTTTAGTCATTTGAGAGGGTACATATATATATATATATATATATATATTTTTCGATTCCCAATGCAACTTTTTTAAAATAATAAAAACAATTCAATCTTCAAAAAAAAACTAATTACGTCCATCTTCGGTTCTTCTACCAACACCACCGTAATGGCCACCTCAATTCGCCTCCGTCGTCTCGGCGCTATCGCCGCCGTTGCCGTCGGAGCATACACAATTGTACGGCAGCCTTCATTCTCCTCAAACGATCGCGGAGACAAGTTAAGCGCACTCGAGACTTTTCGCCGGAAAATTTCTGATCCTTTCGCCGTCGTACCACCACGGAATACTCAGGAAGCGGCTTTGATGGGGTCTAGTTTGGCTAATCCTCTTGATATACTTGTTGTTGGAGGCGGTGCTACCGGTTGCGGTGTTGCACTTGATGCTGCGACGCGAGGACTCCGGGTTGGATTGGTTGAGCGAGAGGATTTCGCATCTGGTACTTCTTCAAGGTCTACTAAGCTAATTCATGGAGGTTAGTTAGAATTTAAATTTTTCATCAGTTTTTGTTTATGTACGATAGGTGGTTTTGGTATAACTGGCTTCATGTTAATTTAATGCATTGAAGTAAAAGAATGATCATATCCAGCTGTGAGAAATAGTCAAATTAGAGGAATTTTTTTATGGATATAGTTTATTGGAACTGAACTGTGATTGAGGTGCAGTGGTAGTAAGGTAAGCAAATTGTCTTTTTAGTCAAGGGATTGTGGTGGAAGGTGCCAAGTATCGCGTGGAATTAGTCGAGGACACCACGTTCATGAAAAAAGATATCGTAGGGATTGAGGAGTGTGTTGAGCATTATTTTCCCTTTTATGCAAGTGGACATAATTTCAGAACTATATACTAGATGGAACTTTAAAATTGGGAATCTTGTAGCAGCATTAGTTTTGGGACACTATATTTGTCGTACCCTATATATGCTTGTTAGTGGCACTAATAACAAGTTCAAAATGAAATCTTTAAATTGAGTTAGTCTGGTTTACGAAAACTTTCCTTTAAAATCTTTTTGTCATTGTTGTTTAGTCATAAAGAAAAGGAATCTTTTTGTCTATGTTTCTAAAACTCTGGGAGCGAGCCTTGATGAGGAGGGATCTTGATGTTAGGAACATTGTTACTCAAGGCACTATTTTTGTGTGTGACTGAGTTGGCAATGTCACAGCAAATTCAGATTGAAGAGAAAGGCCTTGTGAGAGAATAATTAAAGTATTAGAAAGCTTCTCTTATCATTTTAGAATCTCAAGAGTTTTAGCAGAAGGAAAACTAAAATCCTCAATTTATTATGCTCAATAATTACTTGGCTGCGACTTAATATTTAATCCAAGTGATTATGCCTCCCATTTCATTCCTAAGGGAATCGATCTTGTTGATTTTGGGCTCCTTGCATAGATATCATCAAAATCAAAGTCATCACGAATTTTTATAGTCAATATTTTAACAATATCATACCATGGTGGTGGCAAAATTTTGTTCTTAGTATGCAACTGGATTAACACAATCATCTACAGAACTATCCCAACCATCTATACACAAGGGCATTTCCTCTTTTAAGAAGTCAAATATGTTGCAATCCCAAACTTATTGGGGACAACTATAGCAATCATCTGGATCCACACAGAAAAGCAGACGATTGAAACAAAAAGACCTTTTGCTGTTCTGGATCAATCTTTTACCCAATAAATGCACAATAGTGTGATTTCTGCTACTCTGCAGGTAGCGAACCATATTAGAGCTTTAGAGAGATACCAAATCTATGGCCCAAACGTAGAATGCAAACAGCAAAAAATAATTGGGATATAGCTTTTCTTTCATTTCCTTCTCAGCTACCCTTAAATCCTTAGATAAAATCCCCTTTAACTATCCTCTCTATGTGTCTACTGAATGCCTCTCGTATGAAAAGAAACAGTGACAAGATAAAGGGTCTCCAGCTACCCCCCTTGAAGGAGCTTAACTACTAAAGAAACCTCATGGAGTAGCATTGGATAAGATGGAAATTTCATAGTACCGGATGAAATATTTCACCATGATGGTTCATTTTCCATGTGCTCCCTCTTTGTTGATGCTCCATTCTCACAAATATCTAGATTAGAAATTTCAGATAAATGATCCGCTAGCTTCTGAGGTATCCAAGTTGCATGATAATCCTTACTCTATGCTTCTTAATATTAAACCCACTGGCTCAACTGCACTGCATAACTCATGCCTCACACAGGATAATCTCTCCAAAAAGAAATTCCAGCTTTCTAACCGATGCTATTTCAGCCACGAGCACAGAAAGTGTCAATCACTTCTTACTGCACTGCCCAGCTGCCTCGGACCTCTGAAATATGTTTTGTTGCTTTTTTTGTCTTTCCTGGGTCATGCGTTTCTCTGTTAGGGATGCTCTTGAAAGTTGGAGTTCACGGGAAGTTGATAAAAGTCATCAAGAGTATGTTGATGATGATCCATGGTGCTATCTTTTGGTGTTTATGGACAGAGAGGAACAAAAGATGTTTTTATGGAATTTCAACTTCTAGAAATCTTTTTTCGAAGCAGATGTCTAGTTTGCTTTCTTAGTTGGTCCAAATTGACCCCTGTAAATAATTTAGAACTCTTCTTGGATTTTGTTAGCTCTATAGTTCAGAAAGAGGCTACAAATCCTTTTTTTGTGAGCTTAACTGATCTATCCTTGTAAAGCTTGCATCTTCTTGATGCCTTTAAATGAATCTACTTCATCAAAAAAATTGCTATCAGTATAGCATCAAGGATTCATCTTCTTTCTTCAAAGGCATTCTGAAATGTAATATGGGATTACCCATCATCTTTAAGTCTCCCTGCCAATACATTTGCTTTTACTTTGTATGTACTCCTGAACAAACTTATAGGCCAAAAATCTCGATGTATCCTTTGCTCTGGATTGTCTTTGGGATAGGTTCAATGAAAGAACAGTCAAGACTCTTTTCAAATGACACTGCTTGGTATAAGATGCTTCAAACATTTATCGATGCCGCAGGACAATGTCTGTAAAACCTTTGCCATAGGTGCTGCGTCTCCACACAATTTTTCATTAGTCATTACCCATTAGCCCTTTAGAAATCCTAACACTAGCAGATTAATAGGTCTGCATCTCGACCAGGGAATTTGGAGAAGGCCAAAAAAAAAAAAAAGAAGAAAGTTAAGATACATAAGATTATATTATTTGTCTTCTATAAGAGCACTCCTAAGATTTGAATGCTATATCCAGTGCTTGACTGGCTAAATTGTTATATTTTATACTAACTGCTACCTTAAAAGCTTAGTGGTTGAGAATGGAGCACTTGACCCTTAAGATGATGTGAAGAACTGCACTGAGAAATTTTAGAGGATCCCTTTTGATTTCTTAATTGAGGCACCTCCATTTCAATTTATTTTTCTTAGTTCCTTTTTTATTCCTTTAAAAAAGAACGCCTCTTTCCATTTTTAGTAACTGTTTAATTCTAATTTTATATATGACATGTTTAAGACCACGGTCTTAAAGAGGAATTTTCGATACATTCTACATATCTTTCATTTAAGACCACAAGATTCAAAAGTCTTCTTTACTTTCTTAAATTGTGTGTCAAGTCAAAACAGGCAATCAAATTGAAATGGAGGGAGTAGTTAGATATTTGCTTGAAGCTTTCCTTCATTTGTCACAGTTATCTTCTTTTATCTAAGACGTGCAAACTGCTTATACTAAGATTCTTGTTTCAGGAGTTCGCTATTTGGAGAAAGCAGTTTTCAACTTGGATTACGGGCAGTTAAAGCTAGTTTTCCATGCCCTTGAGGAGCGTAAACAGCTCATTGAAAATGCTCCACACCTTTGTCGTGCTTTACCGTGCATGACTCCATGCTTTGATTGGTTTGACGCGATCTACTACTGGGCTGGCCTGAAAATGTATGATTTGGTTGCAGGGCGACACCTACTGCATTTGTCTAGGTATTATTCTGCACAAGAGTCCGTTGAATTGTTTCCTACCCTCGCACGAAATGGTAAAGATAAAACTCTGAAGGGAACTGTGGTATATTACGATGGACAAATGAATGACTCACGCGTCAATGTTGCATTAGCATGCTCTGCTGCTTTGGCTGGTGCAGCTGTGCTTAACCATGCAGAAGTCGTATCCCTTCTCAAAGATGAGGGTGATGGTAAAATAATTGGTGCACGTATTCGGAATAACTTGTCAGGTACTTCATGAATTTTATTGTAGAATTTGTGTTCCTACTCAGTTCCGTGTTTAAAGTTAGCTTGTAATAAATAGAGTTCCAATATCTTGATTTGTGAAAAACTTATAGTTTCACTGTGCATAAAGCAATAAACATTTGAACAGATTAGGTGCTGACACCTCAGCTTCCATTTCCTTGGAAGGGGATGGGTGACCATAAAAGATATCATGTGCTGTATCACTTGCTCCTAGAAGTCCCATTATATATCTCCATGTATGTACAATTATCTCCATGGATGTGTCCCACCCATTGTGGATTGTAAGTGCCCCACCTCATCATTCTTTTGATGATGATTTTTTGTGAATACAAAGTTACTCCTAAAAAAAAAATGTATGTACAATTATCTGTTTTGCTCGTCTTTGAACCTTTGTCATTTCTTCGAAATGTTTGTCAGTGACATGCAGGATCTTTTTAAGTGTAGTGATTTCCGAGGTTTTGAAAATTTTGAACTTTCTCTTAAAATATTTTTGTTGTGGTCCACGGCTGGACTTATGAGTGAAGAGGCTGTTCTAGTATCAAAGATTGGTAATTGATTACCAACCACATAACCAGATGCTCCTGACATAATGTTTACAAGTTGCTTGGCTTAGAGTTATCATGTTTCAAAATATGTATCTGGTCTTATTTGAATTTTCTTGCCATATTTTTGTGGAGTCAAAATATTTGAGTAGAGGTGTTATTGACAAACATTCCAAAATTGGCATAAATCTTTTCGAGTTGGGTGCGAATATCAACGTTAAACAAGCATTTAATCCAACAAAGGCAAGTCACTCTGGCATGAATCTCTGTTCAACTTTTAGACGATTGGAAAATGCTTTGAGTACTATTTATTAATTTCTCCTTTAATCGTTTGCTCCTTTAGTTCATGTCAGTTATCTGCCTCTAAGTTCTCACTCCTTTTCTGACAGGGAAGGAGTTTGATGCATATGCAAAAGTTGTTGTTAACGCTGCCGGGCCTTTTTGTGATTCTGTACGGACGTTAGCTGATAAAGATGCAAAACCCATGATTTGTCCCAGTAGTGGTGTACATATTATACTTCCTGATTATTATTCTCCAGACGGGATGGGCTTGATTGTCCCTAAAACTAAGGATGGTCGAGTGGTCTTTATGCTTCCATGGTTGGGCAGAACAGTAGCTGGTACCACTGATTCAAACACCAGCATAACGATGCTGCCAGAACCTCATGAGAATGAGATCGAATTCATTTTGGATGCCATCTCTGATTATCTTAATGTTAAGGTGTGTTGATTTCTAGCAATCCTGACTTCTATTGTTTTTCTTTTAATATCATAGTGCCTCTAATATAAATCCCTGTAAGTCAAATATTTATATAATCATTATTCCTCATTAGGCATCTGAAAAAAAGGTCTATATTGTGACCAACTTTTGCCTCTTGATCTCTGTTTTGGTTTGATATCGAATTCAAATGTTACTATCCTGATCAATAGCATATTTCTCTATCACTTTTAGCTGAGCTAACTATAATCCCATAATTGGTTTTTATGCTTTTTCATTGAACGGAGTTGATGTAAAGAAGCTGAAATTTCTTTAGTTTTTGGATTAAGGCGAAATTTATTACGCTATTCCAGTAAATGTGTAGGAGATATTCAGTATATTATCTTTTAGCCATTTAGTGGCTTCCAGGTTATATATTGGATTATTGACTAAACAATCAGTTAAGTCAGAATTGGATGTAAATTGTTCCTTATAGAAAAAGTCAAGAGTTTGATGTATAGTATCAAGTGCATAAATAGATCATGGACCATTTCCCACAAGGGATCTAGTATTGCATCACTGCTATCCAACGTGTTCCATATGTAGACTTTTTTACTGTACATGTTTGATGTAGATTATGTAATAGCATTGAAAATCTTCTTGTTATCTAAACTATATGTGCTCTTTCTTATGTGAGGCAAATTGTAAATCTCACAAGTAGATTGCAGTACTACTATGAGATGGTATTAGTACTACTGCTGTGGTCAAACTTTACTTATGCGCATCTGGTGAAGCATTTCAACTTACAACAGTGGATGATGGCGTCTCTTGATTTTATTGTTTGATTCCAAAACTTCTTCCTGGAAGCTGAGATTAAGTCCCTTGGAGTAATGTGTAGGCTTGTCATTCATATTTTTTTTTTTTGTTAAAAGATTGTATTGACAAAATGAGGAAAACTTAGTGACTAATATCAAAAACTCCAGCGATATAGTAGCCAACAAATTGTGTGAGGACCCAGAAATCTTAATAGGAGAATGTTTGACCCTATGAAAATATTGAGAGAGATGGGGCAGAGAAAGCTCAAAGCAAAATAAGAGAGAAGAAAAAGGCCTTTGTGATGACATGAACTTAAAAGGTATAACTTGAACTTATTGATAGTTAGAAAGCTCCATCCTTTTGTTCATGAGTCATAGGAGCTTTGCTTGTTAGTAGATATGTCTGTGTTGACACTCTCGATGATGAGGGGGATACATTTCCTATGTACACAGGCACGCTCGATACTTGAATCGTAATATCTCAGTAGCTTATGGATTTATTTCTTGTTCAGTGAGCAGCATCGAAGTTGTCAATACAGTGAGCGTGTTTGTCATACACAGTTATTGCTATAACAGTTTACTTATTTTTTCATTTAGTATTTGTAAGATGGCTACAACCTGTATTTGACTGTTTAGTTTCCCTATTTTCCTGGAGGCAACAGTTTCCCTATTTTCCTGGAGGCAACCAAAACTCCAGTTTAAATAGTTTTTCTTGTTTATATGTCACCTATAGTGTCCTTGTCTATCGAGAATGATGTTAGATTTCAAATTTAGGTACGGCGTACTGATGTTCTATCTGCTTGGAGTGGTATCCGCCCTCTAGCAATTGATCCCAAGGCAAGTAGTACGGCGAGCATCTCCAGAGATCATGTTGTCACTGAAGAACATCCTGGTTTGGTTACAATTACTGGTGGAAAATGGACTACGTATAGAAGGTAACTTATAATATCTGAACTAATGGGTAATGCTAGTTGTCTTGTGAGATGAGGAGTCTTTTCTATATGGAAAAGAGGCCTGTTTGCTTAGAAAGCAGCCCCAAGTTGTTTTTTAGAGGTGCAATTCGTTGAATATGGAAAGAAGCTTGGGCTACTTTATATAGAAGAACCATAGAGGGTGCTTTTTGTTTCAGAAACAGTGGGTCAACCTTTTTTCCTTTGGGTGCCCTCATTTCAGCTTTTGTGAATTGCAATTTGAACCATAGTCTTTTCTCCTCTAAATTTTTCTTCAATAAAAGACACTACTAGGAGATATATTTTGTAACATTGGAAGACGTTTAGTAGGTTCAATAAACTTTTTATTGAATATAATAGTTTTTTACACATTGGTGTAAATTGTAAAATCCATGATATCAATTTGATTTGTATATAAAAAATATCCACCCATATGAAAGCCTCAAAAAAAGTTTCGTAAGTATAATTATACCCTCTAAAAGACAACTAAAATCATTTTCCACAAAACTGAATCTGAAAAACAACTGTTTTCTGGAAAAATGCCAATAAATACATTTATTGCAAAGACAAAAAAAAAGGTTCTAAATCCAATGACAATTTAAAATGGAACATCTCCTAATCTTTCTCTTCAAGGCAGACTGACTGGGCTAGCTGTTCTTGGTCTTTCATACTCCTTTTATCTTAGAAGCTTTCCTTTAAATGGCTTAACACATAGGTCAATGTGCGAGGTTGTAAGGTGAAGATCAGTCCATGATCTGGTTATTTGTGTATGTCCATCTCCAAAGTTTTTTGGTCCATTTTGAAGTTTTGTCTCATTTCAGCATGGCAGAAGATGCGGTTGATGCGGCTATAAAATCTGGAAAATTGAACCCAGCAAATAAATGCTTGACATACAACCTACAACTCGTAGGTGCAGATGGATGGGATCTTGCATCTTTTACGGTACTTTCTCAACAATATGTCCGCATGAAAAGGTCTCATGCAGGGAAGGTTGTTCCAGGAGCGATGGACACAGCTGCCGCTAAACATCTATCTCATGCATATGGTGCGATGGCTGAACGAGTGGCTGCTATTGCTCAGGTTCGCTTCCTTCTTAGTTCCAAATGTTCCTTTTTCTTCTGGTACTTTGGCTATATGTCTTCATACTAACCTAAATGCATTTTTATGTCAAGTGCTTCCTAAGGTAGCTCATTGTTAATACAATCTACTCTATAATTCATGAACAGAAAGAAAAGAAAAACAATAGAAACATGCTTGCTGATTTAACTACTTGTTTAAAGTAGTTTTTTGCCATTGCTGATATCTGCAAGCTTCTTCTATCTTTTTTTGCTTAGTTATTGTAGATTGCATAAATCCCAGTTTCTGGGAATTAATAAAGAACCAAGTATATCTATTGTCATTGACTGATATGTACGGGTCTTCAAGCTTTGAATAGAATCAGGGATGTGTCTATTCATGAATGTGAATTTGAGGAGGAATATCTGAGTCACTCCGAACTTGAAATTCATTATATCAGAGGAGCATATTAACTTTGAATCAACATTCATTCTCATTAACACTTGCATGAGGAGTAGATTTTTATTTTTGGTAAAAGCTTCCTATGTCATGAAAGAGTCATGGCAGTAACACTCTGGAGTAAGAACTTTTGCTGTTTGAGAAGCCTGTACCGTCAATAGGAACCAGAACTTGTTGAATAGAATGCATGATTAATGCATGATCGACTGAACATGCTAGCTTAAAAATCCTTCTCAATAATTTATCAAGCACATTTTGAAAATACTTTACGAAAATGTACACGAATTCACAGGCCCTCGATATGATTTCAGGATTCTTCCAAGGTGAGTGTCATGGAAGATATTTTTTAACCTTGAAAAAAGTGATCCTGAGAACTTGTTCATCTAAGTTGTTCCAAGAAGTTATTGCAAAATATTTTTTCAATTTTACCCTGTGCGCACCCAAAGGATAGCGGCTGTGGGTTTTCCTTGTCATTAGAAAGAATTTTTTTTTCATAATGTGCTTTGAATGCTTGCCTTTTTTTTAAAATTGAGTGTCTTTCAAAGAAAAGTTCCTTTTCTGCACTCAAAATGTTCAGAAATGTTCGGACACACTTCTTCTTTTTGCACAATTTATTGCCAAAAAGAGTTTTGTCCAAGTACTTCATCCTAAAGTTGTTCAACCCCAGGGCCTTAATGTTTCACTTCAGATTAGTAGAAAAAGCTATTTTCTGGCATTTAGATTAATTTGATTGATCTGAATTACAGAATGAAAATCTGGGAAAACGACTGGCTCATGGATACCCTTTCTTGGAAGCTGAGGTTGCATACTGTGCTCGGGAAGAATACTGTGAATCCGCTGTAGATTTTGTAGCTAGAAGATGTCGTCTTGCCTTCCTCGATACTGATGCTGCACAACGTGCACTGCCACGAATAATAGAGATACTGGCTGAAGAGCACAAATGGGACAAGTCAAGGCAGAAACAAGAACTGCACAAGGGAAAACAATTCTTAGAAACTTTCAAGTCATCAAAAAATGCAGAATTCCATGATGGGAAGCATTAGTAAGTTATTCAATC
Organism: Solanum chilense; assembly: GCA_032847665.1. Classification (NCBI taxonomy): domain Eukaryota; kingdom Viridiplantae; phylum Streptophyta; class Magnoliopsida; order Solanales; family Solanaceae; genus Solanum; species Solanum chilense. Next base: position 3,224,233 of record CM064973.1, on the reverse strand, counting down.
CGATACGAAACACTTTCTTCTATAGTCACATCTCCCGTTTCTCACATTTTACTCGCTCATTGTTCTAGGTTCGATAAAGCTCTGTATATCAATCTTCAAGGCGCGGAGTTCTGCTTTTACATTCTTCCACGTTACTCTCATTACCTACGAGTGAGTGACGAAAATACCACACATACCTTTTTCATGTATGCATTTCATATGGATTAAAGCTCTGCAAAATTGACTTATTTTGTCAAAGTTTCTTAGCAACAGTTCAATTTTTTCATATCAATGATCATTTCTCTTGATCATCCTATAGTTATTGGATTATGTCTAGTGCATGAAATTTAGACCCTCTGATGTAATAATTATTACTTTAATTAAGTATAGATTAATGTTATTTCTCGACTAGTTCAGGACTGAGGCATAGTTGTTATATTTATTAAAAGTTTATTTATTTCATATTCCTAGTTAAAGTTCATTACAATTTTTAAATTATAATCAACTCAATAGATTTGTTGTATAGCAAATTTACTTAGGTTTGATGCTTTTTTATTATAATAAAATGGTTTCATCATATATTTATAGGTCAATTAATGAATCGAAAGGTTCTAATATTGTTCCTTTTTTTGTTATTATATACCAGAATTCACTAACTAGAAATTTCTATTTGAACAATTTTTTATCACAAGTAAAAATTAAAGCCATTTATTAAAAAATAATATCACATAGTTGAGCTTCATTAAATATTTTCTAATTGTGGTTTCTCAATTAAATTATTAATTTGGTTAATCACGAGAGATAATATAAAAAAATTTGACTTTAAATTTCAATTTCACGTAAATATTTCTATTATACATTTATCTGTGTAAAAAGAAAGAAATAGCTTACTTTCACACATATAACATAGAAAAACATAATTAATTTTTCATTGATTGTCATCACTGATTAATCTAACTTTAGGAAAAAATAATGTAAAGAATTTTGTAATGATAAAAAAAATCGACTTTGTGCAGTTAGATAAAGCATATAATAGGCCAAATGCATAATTTCTTGTCAATTCTTTTATATATATGTTAAAAAAAGAAGTGTTATCAATAAAGATCGTTAAAATTTTTACGGACATTAGTTAAAATTTAGCCCCCGAGATGGAATATTTTTCATATCTATATATATCATTTATCGTTGATCAACTAGTTGAGGATGTACGGAAACTAATTGTCTTTGAAGTCTTTTGAACGATGATATTGCAATGTCTATTATTATTGTGATGGACTGAGAATTATTAGGGTTTATGTTGATTTTTTGAAATATTAATTGTACTTCCCATTCCAAAATTTTCAGTAAAGAAATTTTTTTTAAAATTTGAGAACAAGTTTTGATTCATCGAGTGGTGTTTATATGATTGTCAAGAACCCCAGGACAGAAATAAATGTCTGAAATTACGTATTGTAACGATATTGGCACCTGAGCCTAAGTCTACCCCAAAAGTTAGTTCATAAGGGGAGAATTATTCAAGTACATATGGGCAGATCATCAGTTAATTTCCCAACTATTGTGAAACTTTTACCCACTCTAACATCCCTTTCATGCCCAGGCCTAATGGAGTGTGGAACAGGAGCAAAAACGAAAATGAACCTAGCTCTGATATCACAGAAAAAATACGGCACCCAAGCCTAACTCAACCACAGAAGCTAATTTCATGAGGAAAGGATTGTCCAAATCCATATAAGCACACCATCAGTCCATTCCTCATCAATGTAAAACTTTTACCCACTCTAATACGTATCTTGTGAAATACTCATGTTGAGAAGTGGTTCTCGGAGTTTGGATCACCCAAAAATCTGTGGACTATGGCATAGGAAAATTAGTAAAATAGGGGTTTTACCTGCTTCTGGGCTCGTTTGACCTTCAAAATGAGTCGTACTGGCTCCATAGATAACATCTTAATGGACGTCCATGAAAAAATTATCGGAATTTTCAGCAAAAATCCATAGAATACAGCATATGAAAATCGATAAAATGGAATATACCTGCTTTGGGGCTCGTTTGATCTTAAAAATGGATTGTTTTGGCCGTGAGGGCCAACTGGCTCCATAGCTAACGTCACATCCACAAAAAAATGGACAAAAAAGACGTCAGAGTTCCATATCACCAAAAAGCAATGGACTATAGCACACGAAAATCTGTAAATTGGGAGGTTTACCTGTTTCAGGGCTCGTTTGATCTTCAAATTGGATCATTTTGGCCATCAGAGCCAACTGGATCCATAGTTAACATCTTAAAGGACATCCACCAAAATTTTAGGCAAAAAAAGTTGGAATTTTTTATTACCAAAAATATTTGTGGACTGTAACACACGAAAATCGATAAAATAAGGAGTTTACCTACTCTGGGGCTCGTTTGACCTTCAAAATGGTCCATTTTGACCGTAAGGGCCAAGTGGCTCTATAGATAACGTCTTAACGGGCGTCCACAAAAAATTAGGGCAAAAAGGACGTAAGAAATTCGGATCACCAAATATCCATGACTATATGAAAATTGGTAAAATAGGGTATACCTCGGAGATCGCTTGAACCTCTTAATGGACGTCCATGAAAGATTTGGGCAAAAAAGATGACGAAATTCCAGATCACCAAAAAATCATGTACTATAACACATGAAAATCGATAAAAAGGGGGATTTACCTACTTCAGGACTCGTTTGACAATCAAAAGGGTTGTTTCGGCCGTTAGGGACAATTGACTCCATATCTAACGTCTTAATGGACGTTCACAAAAATTTGGCAACAAAAAACCTCATAATTCTGGATCACAAAAAAAGATCGTTGACTATAGAGCACACAAAAATCGGTAAAATAAGGGGTTTACTTGCTACGGGGCTAATTTGACCTTCAAAATCGTTCATTTTTGCTTTCAAGGCCAACTGACTCCACATATAACATCTTAGCGGACATCGATGTAAAATTTAGCAAAATAAGACATCGAAACTCCAAATCATCAAAAATCCATGGACTATAGTACACGAAAACTGGCAAAATCGGGTATAACTGTTTCAGGGCTCGTTTGACCTTGAAAGTGGCTTGTTTTGACCGTCAGGGCCAACTGATTCCATAGGTAACGTCTTAGCAGACGCTCACGAAAAATTTGGGCAAAAAAGACGTCGAAATTCCGGATTACCAAAAATTCATGGACTATAGCACAAGCAAATCGGTAAAATGAGGGGTTTACCAGTTTTGGGGCTCGTTTGACCATCAAAATGGACTGTTTTGGCCGCCAGAGACAATTGACTCTATATCTAACGTCTTAATGGACATCCACAAAAAAAATTGGGCAAAAAAGACGTTGAAATTATGGATAACTAAAACAGATTGTGAACTATAATACACGAAAATCAGCAAAATGGGTATACCTGCTTCGGGGCTCGTTTAACCTTGAAAATGACTGTTTTGGCCGTATGGGTCAACTGGCTCCATAGACAACGTCTTAACGGACGTTCACAAAAATTTGGACAAAAAAGACGTCGGAATTTCGGATCACCAAAGATCCATGGACTATGCACATGAAAAACAGTAAAATGAAGACTTTTACTTGCTTAGGACTCGTTTAACCTTCAAAATGGGTCATTTTAGCCCTCAGGGTCAACTGTCTCCATAGCTAACGTGTTAACAGAAGTCAACAAAAAATTTGGGCAAAAAAAAATGTCGAAATTTTAGATCACCAAAAAAGATCATGGACTATAGCTTACGAAAATCGAGAAAATGAGGGGTATACTTGCTTCGGGGCTCATTTGACCTTCTAAATGGTCCGTTTTGGCCGTCAAGACCAACTGACTCTAGAGATAACACCTTAACCGACATCCATGATAATTTTGGATAAAAAAGACTTCAATGACTAAATACACAAAAATCGACTAAATGGGATATTTAGCTTCACCAATATTATTCATACGTTCGAAAATTATTTAGCTTAATAATCTCCAAATAAAATGTAGAATTATTAACTATTTCCTATTTGTGCATTTCCTATCATCTTCAAAAACCTTCACAAAACCTTATCAGAATAATCACCGGCGATGGCGGCCGCCGTAGCGGCGGCGACCTCCGCTTTCACTTCCCTCCACCTCACTCGCGCAACTCCCTACACGCGCCGCCACATTCGTACCTTCATCACTTCATCACTCTCATCTTCCTCAACTAAATTCAACATCACTTTTGCTCCACCAAAACCCAAACCCAAAACCAAACCAGAACCAGCAATTCCCATAAGAAACCCCAACTCCGACTCCGACTCCAACTCCGATTCGGTTCCGAACTTAGATGCTGAAGTTGGTGACCAGCTCTATATACCTTGGATTGTTCGTGATGAAAAGGGTAATCTCACTCTTCAATCTACACCTCCTGCACGTCTACTCCATGAGATGGCTAATGCAAGCACTGGTAAGAAAAAGAAGAAGGGAAAAGAGGTTGCTTCCAAAGCTGCCACGGTGGTTCCTACACCTGAGCCTAAGCATTCAAAGGCAGCTCGCCGGTTCTACAATGAGAACTTTAGAGACCCTCCTCAACGCCTCAGTAAAGTCCTTGCTGCTGCTGGAGGTAACTTTAGCATCTCTAAAAATACGATTTATGTATTACAATGTTTGGATAGATTGTATCGTATTTGGAGGACAGACTTATACGAAAAGTAACGATCACTCGGACATTATATTCAAACTAACAACATAATACAATATATCAGGTAACAACCATTCAAAGTCCAAACAAGCTAAAATGGTACCCTTTTCACCATTATGTTGAATCAGAGACAATGACAGCAATTAAGCCTCAATCTGGAATTTTTAGGTTGGCTATATGAATCCTATATATGCATTCTGCAAGAGGGAACATACTATAGATGTTGATAACCACGGCATGAATGGGTCTTTATACCAAACTAGTTGGGGTGATATATTTTTGGTACCATTTCAGCTCAATAATCATTAGATGAGGCTAGACTAAAAGAATTGAGGAAGTGACTAAAAATTTGTGCCTTGCTAGTTCCCGATGCCACAGATTGTGTTATGCAATATTTTTTAAGAGAATTGAAGTGGCATAATCAATATCTTAACTTGTAGACAGATAGTTGCTGCTGCCATAGGTTGTGAGTTGTGTTGAGGGGCTGGCCCATTATTCACCAAGTTTCAAACTGTGACCTACCGGCCCTTGGTGATTTTTGGTTATCAAAAAGAAGAAAAAGTTGTTGTGGTGGCAATAATATTTAGAACTCATTTGGATGTTACTGGTGCTAGGATATAGAAAGTATATTTTTTAATTTACAGGGCTTGCTCTGTAGTTTATGTATGTGCTACTAATGAGATGTTATAATTATGAGAGAGCATATTAAGAACAAGGCAATGCTCGTAGATTATCTGAAATTGAGGATTTGTTTTATAGTGGCATCCAGACGGAGCAGTGAAGAGCTGATTTTTCAAGGGCGGGTCACTGTGAATGGTTCTGTTTGCAAGACTCCACAGGTCAAGTTCAGAAATGCTCCCATATTGCAAAAGTGTTAGGTTTTGAAGCCGGTGCATTTTTATTTTTGGTTTGAATAGATAGTTGACATCTATTCTGCTTGTTGGCAGACTAAAGTTGATCCAGCTAGGGATGTAATTTATGTCAACGGAAATCGCCTTCCTAAGAAATTGCCTACAAAGGTCTATCTTGCACTAAACAAGCCAAAAGGGTGTGTCTATCCTTCTCTCTTTATCAATGACAGTGGAGGAGTTTGGACTTTTGTTTGTTGTATCTGTTAGTTGAGTTGATTCAGGTTTAACAAAATTACAGGTACATATGCTCATCCGGGGAGAAAGAAACTAAGTCAGTCATGTCCCTTTTTGATGATTTTATAAAGAGTTGGGTACGTTGTCTTCTGCTTGTATGGGTCTTCTTAAAATGTTTGTCTTTGGGAAACTGTCTTGCGAGTAATGAGCTGTTTTGTAGAGCTAATTTGTAGGAATTGTGTTACTTGCGCAGATAATTCTAAAAGTTGTGGACTTGTGTCCACAAAGAGAATCTCTTGATTTTGAATAGCATTGCATGTACTATACTCTTGACTTTTTATATCTTCTGTGCCTTGTTTTTTATAGGATAAAAGGCATCCTGGACAACCAAAACCTCGGCTCTTTACAGTTGGCAGACTTGATGTTGCCACGACTGGCTTGATTATTGTGACCAATGATGGTACAGATGACATTTTCTTTTATAATACCAAAGCACATGTTATTTGTGACCTCACAGAGATCTTATAAGAAAAGATAACCTCCATAAGGTTCATTTAAAAAGCTACCTACATAGTAATCTGGTTTATGTTTCTCTTTCAGGGGAGTTCACGCACCAGATTGCACATCCTTCATCTAATTTGTCAAAGGAGTATGTTCTTATGATTATTTCCCTCTTTAAGTCTATATGCTTTGCTTTGCTTTTTGGGGTAACATACACTGTGGTCTGTACAATGTGATGATTTTTTTTTTTGACATTTACTGAACTTGTCATCTGCAATTAGTTGTTCTTTTTTTCTTCAAAACATGTGTATAGTTAAAATTTAATCAACCAGTCTTTCTGCTATGATCGTCACTCACCAGATGATATTGTTCTAGATACATTGCAACTATCGACAGTGAAGTTCATAAGCGACACTTGATAGCCATTAGTGAGGGAACAATTATTGACGGTGTCCATTGCACCCCAGATAATGTTGAACTACTACCAGGGCAGCCTGACTTAAAAAGACCTCGTCTGCGCATTGTGGTACTGTTTACTGTTCAGTCACTTATCTTTGTTTGTCTATTAGAAGTGAGACCTAGTTCCATGTTGTTCTCTTAAAATCGTGAATAATATAGTGTATTCTGTTGAAAAAATTCTGTTTTTTTCTTGCTACACATTTATTTGAGTAGGATTCTAGAGCAAATGAGCAGAAGCTAAGTTTTATTATGCTTATTTTAGTGGCGATACTGGTCAAAAAAAATTTGACAATCTTATTCTTTCTACCCAGTACTTTTTGTCGTTGTGCTGTATAATTGGAATATAACTTAGTTTTCCTTGAATAATATGCATGTAAATGCACTTGTAACTAGTTCAGTTCTTGTCTTGTGCATGTATGTTTAGGGTTTGAGCAGAAGTTGGGTCATACCTGTCTAGGATAGGCTAAAGTATCAGACCACATAATTTACGAAGGATAGATAAAAGTGCACATTCCATTTCTTCTTGCTGATTTTGGCCGCTTTTAAGTGGCTTCTACTGAGCTGTTAGAGTTACTGTATTCACTTTGTTATAAATGATGTCCTACAATAAAGTATGTTCTACAAGATAGACCAGTCTAGCCTGAACTGATGCAAGTATACTTGTCCATTAGACCTTGTATATCCTAGTTCCTCCAATCTGCTGTTTACTATTAGTAAAATAGAAAGGACATCCCGACTCTCGAAGCATCCTGCATATACGCAGGGTTCGAGGAAGGGCCGCACCTTAAGGGGTGTGATGTAGAAAACCTACCCGGATGGAAGTGTTCCCGTTCTCTGTTTAATAATGCTGTTGATTTTCTATCCACATGAGATATTGCTTGAGTGGACCTAAATTTCTTCTTTTCGTAATAATATAGGTTCATGAAGGACGGAATCATGAAGTTCGTGAACTTGTGAAAAATGCTGGACTTCAGGTAGTTTGGTTCTAAAGAGTTTATTCTGGCCAGCATACGTGTTCTTACATTATGCCATAATGGATCAAATCTTAGTGAGAGCTAAAGAAATTGATGTGTTTGTGCAAAGATAACTCTATATCTGAAAAATCGAGTTCATATTATTATATACTGTGGTGTAGCTATTAGACATGTTCAACTTTTGGTTGTTGGAAGCTTACATGCTCACTTGTTTTAGCTTAACTTCCAAAAACATCCCTGGATGTATTATTAATGGGTCAACTTCATTCTTCATTCTGTCCAGCATTATTTCTTTCAGTGTTGCGCCAGATTAATTGTTGCTATTGCTTGCTATGTTCAGTTTTGTTCTTAATTTTCTGATGTTACTTGTGTTGACCTCAACTCTGCTTCTTTTATGTATTTCAGTTGCGTGCACTGAAGCGTATACGTATAGGTGGTTTCAGGCTCCCCGCAGATCTTGCGTAAGTTTGCAGTAGTTCTTTGTGAACTTTTTTTTGGTGAAGCAGTAATATGATAAAGAAGGTCATGTTGTAATGTATATTACAACTTCAATCTGTATAAAAGCTGATTTGTTCAGTCTAGTTTGACAACACATATTTAAAGCTCTCTACTTGTGAAGTATGCCGCACCTTAACACAGAGTGGGTGCCCTCCTGTAGGTCTTCCCGAAGGCTAGGAAGAACTTGTGTCTTGAGTTATTTAGTCAGTATTCATCATTAGTAAGTGTGGGGAGTCTGTGCAGTCTAGACTGGCCAAATATTTTGTGTTTGGACTCATCTTGAGCTGAGCTGGCTGCTGCTATTTGAAGCCTAAAATTACCATTTGCTCTCTGTTTTTGCTTTGAGCTGAGGTTTTCTCTATATCTTCTGCACATACTCATGCAGGCAGTGTCTCAGATGCTTGCTGTCAAAGCAGCAAGCTAACGAAGCAAAAAAGACAGAGGGGTGGTTGGGTGTACCCTCTAGAAGCTGATATTGTCTGTGTTCTCTGCTGCATAGAATGCTTTTGCTTTCATTTGCTGTCCATCCATAAGGCCTCAAATATTTAAATATTAGCTCTCCTGTCTCCTATATTCTATTTAGGCTAAAAACTTACCAAGTTCCACAACTGATACATACATAAGCCTAGTGGTTGGGAATTTGTACTATTCACTTGTTTCCATTGGTTCCTTAAATCAATTGTCCTCTGGGTGGCATTTCTTAATGTTCTCTCAATATTATGCAGGCTTGGCAAGCATGTTGAGTTAAATCAAGCTAATCTGAAGGCATTGGGTTGGAAGAGTTAAAGTTGGATGAGATCAGAACCAAGAACAGCATGCATGCATCGAATGGGCATAAGAATCGGGGATTATGAAGAAAAATTAGACAGTGACTGGTTAGTAGCACTCACTTATGCATGTTCCGTTCCAAATCTTGCAGATCTGCTGAGGTATAAGGTTTTAGTCCGTGCAAAACGAGTGCACCTCATATGTCGACTGTCAACAGTAAATATTCCCAAAATTGGGTGCTTTAGTTACCTCCATTGATTACATCTCTCTGCCTATATGCCAATTAACGAGCAACAGGATCTGTAAGATTGTACATAGCACAGTTATGTTATTGATGAATGAAATGTCCAATTATTTCCTACGACTCTTAATCCTGTCGGAGATTTATTTGCCAATTATATAAGAATTGTTGAGCCAAATGGAACATATGAACACTGGGAACTCATCTTCATTTTTTGTTATGGTGTGGTGTGTTTGTGGCCAAGTTGAATTTGTTTGGATACGAGGCTATGTTGTTTTTAGTGAAAGAGTTTACATGATTGAAGGAAATGAAACAGGTTATGTTTCTTGCCAGCAATGTATGTTTCTTGTCTTGTAGTTCAATCTTTGATTTGGTTTACTTGTACACTGATATTTTTGTTCATTTTCGCCCGACGCTACACGTGGGGTCCAACTAATCTGAATTCATGTAGGAAAATATACCTTGAAGGGTAAAATGCTTATTCGAACTTGAGATTGATATTGTGTATCCTTGGTGATTGTACATTGTTGATTCAAGTAAGATTGGTCATGGTTCAGGACTATATATATATACATTAGGTGTTGAACCTCGTTAGCGTTGAATATCCTCAGTGAAAATTATGATTCCGTCATTAGTCAATCATGTTAGTAAAAGATACTGTTGACTTTGAACATGGAAGAAGGAATGTCCAAACTAAGAAACCACATGGACTTGATGGCCATTCTTTTATTATTGCCCACAAAATATAAACTTTATAAAAAAAAGTTTAATTAAATTAAAATAATATTAAAACATAAATAGAACCTTCTTGGATCTCACTCTTTATTCTTTTGTCCTTTTTCTGTCTATTTAAGGATAACTCAAAAAGAGTTTAAATTTCATACATTATTAATTATTATTGGTATAACAAATTATTTTTTATACTATCAAAATAATATCTCGCGTACCAAACGATCCCAAAGTACAACAAGAATAACAACACACTCTTACTTCTACTGGTACTAGCTAGAGATGTTATTTTCAATTGACGCTCAACAATTCTTCTCTTTATCTGAGCGTGAAATCGACAATGTAAATGAACTCACGGTAAGAACGGAAAATTTAATCTTCTACTTTTTCATTGAATAAAATAATTTAAACAAGACAAAAAATAAATAAATAAATAGTGGAGAATAGTTTGAATTATTGGTGAAAATAGCAAGGATGGTGACATATTAATGTATATTTCACATATTAATGTATACAAGCTGGCTTATGCCGGCAACCCATGTTAAATTTCACATGTTTTCTATATAAATTATTAATACTTATTAAAAAATGTCAAAACATTCTTCTATTTATTTCGTACTGATTCAATCGTCCATCGAAAATAATTTAGATATATAATTTTTTTAGATCTTATTTAAAAATTTACATTGTATATATTATTAGTTCAATAATTAAAATACTTTTTATTTTTTAGATAATTTATGAATGGTAATTGAAAAGTGATCATGTAAAGTTGGTAATAATTGTTTAACTTGCATCAATCTATAGTCAAATCTTTGGAAAAAGATTTGTATGGATTTCATCATAAAAAGGTAATAATACCCTTTTTTCCTTTTCCAACAAAATAAAAAAAAGTTAAAACTTTTTTTTAATCTTTTTGAATTTTTATGTAAAGAACAAATAATTCAAAGTACTTTTAGGAGTTAGTCCTATTTTGAGACGAATTCTAAATATCTCGTCTTAGAAAGATATTTATTATCAGAACGAGTTTAAATAAGATATTTTTTTTGAAAAAATTATCATTGTGTAAAATTAATCTACTATTATATCATAATAAAGGTGTAATACCAAACAAAAAAAGGTAGTAAAGTACATAATTTCAATCAAATCTAAAGATTTTCACCAAACTCTTTAATAGATTAGTACGTGGATGAAAATAGAAAGAAAAAGAAAAAACATCACTTTGCAAGATTTAAGTTTCATTTAATTAAGGTACCCCACATAAAATATCTAAAAGTTTATTTACATTCGATATTTATATCAACTCATATTAATATAATTCAATGAGTTAATAATTTATATTTTTAATAATTAACTAGTATCAAGTGAAAAAAATATATACATATCAAATATGACTTTATCATCAATTTGATATAAACATATATATTTATCAATTTATTTTGATATCGCATGTTCGATATCCGTAATGTAGCTTGACTATTTGAATGTACGTAAAAAAAACAATTGTCACATGCACATCGTAACAAAATTGACTCATTTAACTCTTCATCCAGTTAACTTCAAACTCAAAATCTCTAGAATACTAATTATTTCATCACAAACCTTCGAACTCGACTAAAAAAATCTCATTGAAATAAAAACGATTCTAGATAACGACAACCCACGAGTCCATATCCAACATAATTCGAATTCAAAATTTCAGGTACTATTAACCAATAACCACCCTACAACAAATCTTGAAACTCGATTAAATTTAAATCTTAATCTAATAAAAGAATCTTACATTCGAAATAAAACGTCTTTTAACAAAGACAACTCGCGATTCTATACCAAATAAAAGTTAAATTGATTATTTATCAGTTCACGACGACCCTCGACCGAAAAAGAGAGGGAGAGAGTAACACAAGGCGGGAATTTCAAGAAAAGGTAAAAAGGAGAAAAAGATTCAATTTTTATCTCAACTCTCCTTTTATAGTACTTTGTCAAATTGTACGTGCCGGCCTCTTCCTTCTCAATTTCTCCATTAACAAGTACTTTTTTTCTCTTCTACAAACGTGAATCCCTCTTTCTACAATCTTCTTCATCAATTTCTGTATCATTTTCACCATTTTTTGGTTTCTGGGTGTTGTTTTTTTCTTGAAAAAAATGGCGACTTCTGGTGCTACTGCTGGTAGACCATCGTCTTCACATAGGTCTGAAAGGTTACCTCCTAATCATGGTTCAAATAATCATGGTTCTGGAAGAAATGGGGTTGCTAATTTTAGTGTTAATAACCAACAACAGCAGCAGCAATCGCAAAATTTGCGTTCGAAAAATGTATCAGCTAATTCAAGGCGTTCTGTTACACCCACTTCGAGAAATCGGTCTCCACCTCAGGAGAATGATCCAGGTTTTGATTCTAGTTGTTTTAAATGCTTTGGTGGTTTGTTGGTTAGATTGTGTTTATGATTTTTGAATTTTGAATTTTGAATTTTGAATTTTGTTGTTGTTTTTTGTGGAAAGATTGATTTTTTTTGTGTTTCTAGAACTTTGTGGTTTTTGTTTAGTTTTATAGATATTGAGGAATGAGTTGTAATCAACAACAATGACTGAGATATCCGGTGTAGTTCCATAAGTGGAGTCTGGTTTGGGGGAGGTAGAGTGTAAGCAGACGTTACCTCCGCCTCGAGAGCAGAGGTGAAGCCAGGATTTAGAATTTATGAGTTCGAGATTCTAGTTCTTTAAAGTAGTTACTGGGTTCTAAATATATAATTTGTATACATTCAAAAGTTTTTAGTATAGTAAAAATACAGAATTTGGAGGAAAGCTAATGTGTTTGGCTGAATCCACAACCAGTGAGCTGGCGCAGCGTCTGCTTGGGAGGTAGAGAGGCTGTTTCTAGTAGACCCAGGATTGAGTTGTGATGTTCTTGAATATTCAGAACTGATGTGACAGTTGTATCATTTTTTTTTTTTCAGAAAAAAGGGTCCTTTATGTCTGAAAAAGTGGAAAAAAAGAAAGCAGAAAAGCTAAGTTGAATTTGAGATATGAATATGACTTTTTGTTTTTGTTTTATCTGCACGTTAGATTTGAAGTGTTTGAAGATAGCTGTTCTCAAGCTAGATTTGGGTGATGATATGTATTTATTTTGATTAGCAAATTTTGGAAAATCTGTAAAGTGGAGTAGTCATTTAACGTTAATTCTGCTCACTTTATTGGTGCAAGTAAATGTGCTGAAAAATTTAGGGATCAATGAATCAACTGTACCTCAATCTCAAACTAGTTGGTATCGAGTATATGAACTCTCTTTTTATTCTTCCTCTCTATTGAGGGTAATTCTATTGTCCGTTAAATGTTTCAGTGGATGCTAAAACAGATTGTAATTTCAGGAAAAAAAGTACTCCCTCTATCCCATTTTATGCGGCACCCTTTCCTTTTTAGTCCGTTCCAAAAAGAATGTCATCTTATTATAACTGGAAATAATTTAACTTTAACATTTTCCTTTTACCGGTAGCGAAATGATTTACAGCCACACAATATTTAAAGATTGTTTTAGACCACAAGTTTCATAAGTCTTCCTTTTTCTTTAAACACAGTGCCAAGTCAAATGGTGCCACATAAAATGTGACAGAGGGAACAGTTTTTTCATCACACTTCTGATAAGGCTCTTCTATTGCACACGAAAATTATATTAGGAGCAAGATATGGCCTCCTCTTCCGAATACACACGAGGTCGACTATTTAATGTGGAGAATATTTAAATGTAATTTTTAGTTGTGGATAGCAGATAGGAGAATGTCAGTTTATTGGCAAAGATTTAGTCATCGTCTAAATTATCAAAAGAAGAATCATTTTGTTGTTTTCATAATTATCAATTGTAGGATATGTTTTACTTGTTGTATATTACTTTATGCCATAATTAAATTTGATCATTTTCAAAATCACACAACACATATTAAGCAAATGTAACAAACTTCCTAGAACCTGGAAGAGTTAGAGTTGCCATCAGAGTTCGACCAAGAAATGCCCAGGAGCTTTCAGATGCTGATTATGCGGATTGCGTTGAACTGCAGCCTGAGGTGATTAACCTCTAGAGTGCATTTGCATGGCTGTGTATCTTCCCCTCTATCTTTGTAATTCATAATGACTTACTAAATCAATCAAACTACTTCCCAAATTATGCAGCTCAAGAAGTTGAAGTTGAGAAAAAATAACTGGAATTCTGAGTTTTACAAGTTTGATGAAGTTTTTGCTGAAAGTGCATCACAAAAGCGCATATATGAGACAGTTGCAAAGCCTGTAGTTGAGGTAAGTGGTACAGTGACAACGATAATCAGTTGAATTATATGTAGAAGTGTATTACGCATTCACAGAAAGTAGCTCTCATTAATGTCCATAAAACTTCTTGGTGATAATTCAGTCATGAAAGCTAGTAGCTTTTGATTATGAGTTGTGATATATTTCTATTGGAGCATTATGTTATTTGGTTTTGTTGATGATGAGAATAACAGATCGGCTATGAGATGTAGTTAGTTATGCATATAATTCACATGACTTGGGAAGACATAGTTTACTCTTCACTCTTGTATTCAATAATTATGCCATTGAGTTTTACCACGATGGACATTATCTGTTGTAATAGCTTCCAGTTTCTAATCAGATCTGTGAATGCCCCATTAATTAACTAGGCGTTAGAAAAAACTTATTGAAAAGAAAAAAGAGAGTAAGGTGCAGCTTCGTGCAACACGAACTTGAATCATCACGTGGCTGTTAAAGCAAGCTAAGCTTCATAGCCCTGGAAAGCCATATCAGTCTTTCATGTAGGCATTTTATTGAAACCTGTCAAGTGATAGTCATTCCTGGCCTTTTTGAGATTCATTCTTTCTAACCACGAAAAAGATCGAGAGGGGTCCAAAAGCCCCCAAAGAACAGAAACTGAATTTCCCGGAAACATTTACCTCAAGACAGAGCACTTGCTTTCTCTGCCTTTCCATAAGACACATCCCTTCCCCAAGACAGACATCAATATCATGCTCCTGTTCTGTGAGACGTGCTCTTGCTACTTTCTTTTTGTTTACTAATATTATGTCACTATTATTAACTTATATAGACTTTATTTTGAAGTTAATTGAGGTTGATTGATAATAGTCAGAGTTGAATGGTATTTATGTTCGGCCAGAAAAGAATGTGGAGAAGTTCTAAAGATTGTTCAGTTTAGTTGATTGTCAAAGTGATTTGCATCTCTTAAAGTTTATGTCATCCTAAATACATGTCAAAGTGATCAATTAAAGTCTATTAGATATTAATGTTGTGAACTAATGTTGGTGAAAAATATGCTACATTCCTCGATCTCAATATTCAAAGAGCAGTAAAACATGAAATCTGTCATTAGCAGGGTTTATGTGGCTGTCTATTTGAATAAAACCTACAGAACCTTTATTTATGTGATACAGCTATGATCTCTTCCTTTTTTTTTTTTTTTTTAATTTTACATTTTAAGAAAGCAAACCGTTGTTGGATTTTGTTTCTAACTATTTTTACGTGTTTAATCTGCAAAAAAAAATTGATTAATTTTGCAGAGAGTGTTGAATGGGTATAATGGGACAGTTATGGCTTATGGTCAAACAGGTACTGGCAAGACTTATACAGTTGGTAGATTGGGTAAAGATGATGTATCAGAGCGTGGCATCATGGTTAGAGCTTTGGAGGACATTATTGTCAATACAACCCCCTCATCTGATAGTGTGGAAATGTCCTTTTTGCAGGTATTCGTATGGGTTAACTTGATCAAATTTGTTTGTATAAGTATCCATTTTTGCGTCTTATGTAGTAGACCACTACATTTAAACTTATGAAGCTACAGACATGCAATTATGCAAATTATTGCATCCATGCACACTGAGAGCAAAGGCAAAGAAAAATGCAAGAATGTGGATCTTTGATGATGTTAGCAGGTTTTATTGAGCAGTTCCATTTGCATTTGGAAAATTTAAACACAATGCTTGTTCATTTGGCATAAATTTTGTTGAATAACTTGAATTTTAACTGCTAATGTCACATTCGGCACTGTTGGTTTATTAGTGATAACCAACATCAGATGTTTCTATTGTCTTCTTGACATCCCTGATTTCTTCTTAGAGGCAAAATTTCTCCTTCTACTGCCCAACTCTAGAGAAAGGTTGTCTGACCTTGGCATTAGGATGTAGCCATTGCATCTGATCAGGAGAAGGGAGACATGTAAGGGAATTGGCCGACAGGTGGATTTCCCTTAACAACACAATACTTGTTTAAAGTCCTCATATTCTTTTGAATTGGTTAAGGCTTACACATAGATCTACAAAGCAAGTTCATGTGATAGCATTATCTTGAAATTTTGCTACTTGTTTGGGTCTCAATGTTATATTGTCCACACTCCAGTTAAGTCTTGGCATGAAAAGGGGTGTAAGTCCCACATCGATTGGGGAACGAACTAGTCGTCTGTTAATATGGACTTGACCAATCCTCCCTTTAGGTCTAGCTTTTGGGTTGAGTTAGACACAAGGTTCATATGCTTACACTTCTCAATTGTGTAGCTTGATGATTGATGACCAATCCTAGCTTTTGAGGTTCAATATTTGATAGAGTGGTCACTATAAATTTCATGTTGATCTTTAGGCTATGAACTCTACAGACATTCAGGATCCATCAAATTGAATGCATAAGTAACCTTTTGAATGAATTGATTCATCAAGTTTTACATGTTAGTATAGAGAGATGTCCAGTACCCATCATAACTATTTTAAATTCGTAAAGATTTGAGACGCCAGTCCTGTTATAGTGATTAAGAACCTTTAGAAATGGTTGTACTGTCACATGGTCAGACTTTTCAATTAGAAAAAGAAATATGTCAAAAGCAACTTTCCAACATTACTGTACCTTATTGTCCGCCTAGGATATTTTCACCCACTTACTTTTTAAATTCAATAGTACATCATTAAATCTATCAGGAAAAAGTTATAGTAATAGTGGTGTAAATTTTTCCATACATATGTTTCTTCAGAATACTTACTAACATTTATAATTTATGCAACAGTTGTACATGGAGTCTATCCAAGATTTGCTTGCTCCTGAAAAGATAAACATTCCAATTGTCGAAGATGCTAAGACTGGAGAAGTATCTGTGCCTGGGGCTACAGTGGTTAAGATTCAGGATCTTGACCATTTCTTGCAACTTCTGCAACTTGGAGAAGCCAACCGTCTTGCAGCAAATACTAAGTTAAATACCGAATCATCACGAAGCCATGCAATTCTTATGGTATAAATTAAAATTTCCTAAGCTATTCTCTTATGGAAAAAGAAGTTGGGATACACAACTAAATTTTGGACGTTCTCCTGTTCCCTCTCATGCATTTAGGACACCATAATATAAGGTTCCAGGGAAAGAATATGAAGGTTGCAGATTTACAATCCACCTAAAAAATCTACAAGCTCATCTAATTCCTCTATACAATTTTCTTTGTGCCAAAACAATATAGGAACAATGCAGTTCCATTTAACATCATGAATGGACTTAATTTTATCTTGAGAGCATCTACCAATGCAGGAAGGTATTATCCTCCACTTTTTCTGACTCTTGCTGCCCCCTCTTCTAATCCAGCAGCTCATCAGGTCTGCAGTATGTTCAGGCATTGACCACTTGATCTCTGTGAGACTAAAGAACAAGTTCCAGAGTTGTAAATTTGCAATGCAGGAAAGGGTGATTGTTGGTTTACCTGGTTTCATTGCACAAAACACACCTGCAATTGTAGGGTTGAGTTAGGTTCAATGTCCATCTTCTTTACATGGCATAGGAATTAGACCGTTTCCTATTTTTGGTTTATGCAATGTTGGATTCACATTTTCTTTTGTTTGTGTCTGGGAGCTTCTAGCCCTGGGTGTGTGGGAGGGTGTGAGAGTGTCCGATATTGGTAAAGGAATGCAAGTCTGTCTCCTTTACATGGTCTCGGTCAACTTCTATTTCATAAACTATTTTGGGATTAAGTTAA
The DNA here is from genome assembly GCA_032847665.1 of Solanum chilense. NCBI lineage: Eukaryota > Viridiplantae > Streptophyta > Magnoliopsida > Solanales > Solanaceae > Solanum > Solanum chilense. The sequence goes on along the minus strand of CM064973.1, from coordinate 3,206,324 downwards.
GGACTAGTTTGATTTTCCTTACATGGTCTTACAGACAAATCCATTATTCTTCTTGGTTTATCCAGTTTTGGATTCATGTTTTATTTTTTCCACGATCCAATATTGTCCTGGTATCTTTGAGGTTGTTAGAGTGTCCAATATTGGTCACGGGATGTGCGTGACATAGTTTGCTGAACTGTAGCATGATTTTAAAAAGATTAAATCTATTACAAGGCAGGTAACTTGTCTATTAATTTAACCTTATTCTCCTTCTTTTACAGGTTAACATCCGTAAATCTGTTAAAAATGATGAAGAAACCGACTCATCTTTTCAAGAGAAAGACAGCAAAACTGACAGACATGGCAATCAGATGCCTATTGTTCGTAAAAGCAAGCTACTAATAGTTGATCTTGCAGGATCAGAGCGAATAGACAAATCTGGTTTGTTATTATTTCATTCACACTTACCAGTTCTTTTTGATTTCTTATTTGACGTATTCACACATAAGCTGTTTCTGGGAGGTACGGATATTGTGGTAATGTGGTATGGAAGCATGCAATGTATGTTCATATGTCTCTTACTTTTTTTTGGTTCATGCTCTAGATTAATGAACAATCATATTTGACTGCCTTGCAGGGAGTGAAGGTCGCTTGTTGGAAGAGGCTAAGTTTATTAATCTGTCTCTTACTTCTCTGGGAAAGTGTATAAATGCACTGGCTGAGAACAGTCCTCATATACCTACAAGAGATTCTAAATTAACACGACTTCTTCGAGATTCATTTGGAGGTTATTCAAAGTTTTTTCTTTAGTTTTTATTGTTCTTAATTTAACTAATTTAGATCTCAAAATATTTGCCCATCACCTTGCATAGGATGTTTGCGAGTAACTGTGCTTTTATTCCTTGAACTTTCCCTGTTATGTGTGATTGTTTGGAAGTAAGTATGTTCTTATGCCCTTTTCTTTCACTCTAATGTGCGACTTTTTGTACATGAACTACTTGACCTCTCAGTGCATGGAGTTGGTTATTTCTAGCATTTCACTAATATGTAATATCTTAAATCTTTAATTGACTTTGTCATTTGCTACATGCAGTTAGACATTAGTAAGACGTATCCTGACCCAAGGATTATGGTCCGAATACTCTATTTAATTTTAAAAAATCTATTATTTAGTCTCTCAAATTTTTTTTTTTTACTATGACCTCAAATAATTACCCTACATCCACCATGGGAGACCAGGGTTCAATTTGCAACAGAGTAAAAAGAACACTAATTAATTTCTTTAGAATTGCATACCTTGGCGGGTAAAGTTAGTCAGTACTTGTGTTGGTTGGAGGTAGTCTCTGCCATTACAAAAAGAACTCCGTCCCACCACTACCTGTCCCTTAGTGATTTCTTCAGTTAACATCCGCGTTCTCAACAATATATGGTCCTTGTGAAGTCATAAAGATGATAACAAAGTTGATTCAAGCTAAAGATTGGTAAAATGAATATATATGTGGGCTTGCATATGAGAAAGAGTGAACCTTCTACGTTGAATGAAATTTATTGTGTTGGCTATGGAATAGAGAAGCTTTGTTTAGAGAAACGGGTTATGGGATTTCAGATTGTATGTTGTATGTGAAGAAATAGTAGCTACTGCAGATAAGCTGTGATTAATATCTGTTCCGTCCTTTCCTCAAAGCTAAAATAATCCTAGGGTGTAAGTTTGTATTATGTGAATGCTATTCTTGTCTTTATGGGTATTTTCTTATTAATATAAGCTAATGAAACAGGTTCTGCACGAACTTCACTCATAATAACCATTGGACCATCTTCTCGACATTATCCAGAGACCACAAGCACAATAATGTTTGGACAAAGGGTGAGATGTCTATTCTTTTATTATGTCTGGCAGTTTTTTTTTAGTCCTTTGGCCTCTCAAGTCTCGACTGTCTTCAGTTTTCCTACTGAATACTTGAGCATCTGTCATCTCATCTTTAATCTGATTCCGCAAAGTCTCATGCTTTAGAATTACCTTTGTTCTTTCCATCTAATAGCAGTTTCGATAAGCCTTGTCTCTCATATCTAAGGAGTGTTCACCATTTGGTCTAACTTGTATTTGAAACCAGAGAAAAATAAGTACTACTTCCAGTGGTGGATAAAAATTCTTATCCCAATACAAGAGATTCAGTCAACTTGATTATTGTCGCTCTTTTGAATGCTTAAGCTCTCTTTTGTCTATAGAAAGAAGTAGTTTTGAAAGAATAATGTACTATGCTGCATTCCTTTTTCTGTTTATCATATGAACTGATGTACAAAGAGCCTTCCTATAAGAAGCTAAGCACTTATGAAAGAGAAATATAATCTTTTAATAGCTTTTCTTGCCAAAAAATTATCATTGGCTGCTTTTTCATTCCTTGCTAACCATGACTTGACAGACCACATCTCTGCCAATTTATGACCCAGAAGTTGTGCGCTTCTGCTGGTATATTATATCTGGACATGTGCTGTTTTATAGTTGACACTTCAAAGCTTTTATGCCACATGAGCTACCATTAATTGTTTTATACAGGCCATGAAAATAGTTAACACGGTGAAGTTGAGAGAAGAATTTGATTACGAGAACTTATGCCGGAAGCTAGAGACTCAAGTGGAGCACCTCACTGTGGAGGTTGATAGGCAGCAAAAGTTTAGGGCAAATGACCGAATGGCTATGGAGAAAAAACTAAGAGAGTGTCAAAAGTCATTTACTGAAGCAGAAAGAAGTATAGTTGCCAGGTCCGAGGTAATCTTTTGGCCTCTTTTTTCTATCTTTCAGGATCTATCGCCTTCGTTCTCTGAGGTTGAGCTTGTTAAAAGTAGGAATTCTTATAGCATATTGTCCTTCCATATGTCATCTCATTCTAGTGGGGCAGTGAACTGATATTATTTACTTCCATGCTTTCAATGTCCCTGGATGCGTTATTTCATCTGCAGGTTCTAGAGAAAGAAAATAGTCGCCTGGTGTCAGATATGGAAAAACTGTTGGAGGAGTTGAATTTCCAGAAGCAACAGATCAATTCGATGAAGAATGAGAATTTGAAGCTAGAATCAGATTTGAAGAATAACAAGGTACATGGGCAGAGTCCTAATCTCTACAAACTTTTAACTTTCTCATACCAGTGGCTAAAGCTCCTAAATATGTCTCGTGTATTTTCAGCTTCTGGAGAAAGAGAATGGTCGTTTGAAATTGGAGTTGGAAAACGTACTGAAAGATATCACCCGAGACAAAAATCATAAAAAATTGTTGCAGGATGAGGTTGCACGCCTAGAAATGAGTTTAAAGCATAGCAAGGTATCTAGTATTGATCAATTATGCTCATTCAACATACTTCTGAAATTAGATTTAAAGCTGTGGCAATGAATTGAGATATGTATTTTCAGAAGCATTTATACCAGATATTCTAAGTCCCATGTAGACTCATCTCAGTAAAGAAGAACTGAGACTGTCTAGATGATTTTCTGATGTCTGGCCGTCTAGCTTCTTCAGAAGTTTGAATATATACTGTGACCTGTATTGACAGACTATTTCAACTTGACATTATACCTTTTTGTTCCTTTGAGTTTGCCCCTTCTCTACTGAAAGAGACTGGCCCAGTCATACAACTATTGGAAGTTATATAGAGCTCTGTCTTTATCCTTTTATGTATTCTCCTCTCCCTATCCTTCTGTTGAATTGTTGGAATTAGCAATTAAGATACATATGTACCTACATGATAGTGTTATCATTAATATCCAACATTGGATAATATTTTACGTTGTACAAAGTTGTTATAAATAAGTCACCTGTAAGAAATGTTTCTTTTTCTGAAAGCCTCAGGGAAAAAGACAGCTTAAAAGTAACAAGGTTCTAAAAGAAAGACAAGCCTTAAGGCAACTAAAGCTAGGAAGGTAGGTTAAAGTGAATAGTCTTTCTTATCCTAAACCAAGCAAGACAACAAGGAGGATTTTAGGCAACTCACTCCTTTCGAGATGGGTTTCCTTGCAGATGTGTCCACTTGTTTTCCTATTCAAGTTCTGGCTCGACTTTCATAAAGTTTAGATTATTATTGCCACTACTTAGCAAGCACCGGTTAAAAGGTCAAATGGTTCATTTTTCTTAACTTAAGATGAGTTAGGTTCTTTAAAATGTGCTTGTGGAAATTGCAAGTATTACTTGATGTGATGATTTGAAGTAGTTGGCGTTTTGGAGATTTGAAACTTAATTTGCTATATGGTGATGATTTTGAGCTTATTTAGTAGCTCCGCATCTAGTTTTCTATCATAAACTGGACATGTTTCCATTGGATCAGTTGAGTCACTAATCTTGTTGTTTTGGTGTTTTTAGCAACAACAATCTGAGAATTCATCATATCAGAAAGTACTTGCCGAGAACACCCAAATGTATGAGAAGAAGATAACTGATCTGATGAAGCAATTACAAGATGAGCGTGCTCGTTCTGAAAGTGCTGAACAACAATTAGAACTGATGAAGGAGCAATTACCTGGCCTTCAGGAATTAATGCAGGTGGACCATTTATACCGGAATGCTCTATTTTCTTTATAAGACATCAACTTGCGATTGTATTTCTGAATCCATAGCTCCTACTATGATTAATTTTTCAGGTTTTCTAAGCCAGAAAATACAACTTACACGTACTTTAGTTAAAAGCCTATAACTAATATGTGGAGTGAAGTTAATCTTATTTTCTTTTTTCGTCATACTGAAACTAACCAGGAGCCGATTTTAGTTTCTATTTGTTCTAGGTTGCTATGAAAAAGTATCTAATTTAGTTTTTGTTTTTGTTGTTTGTTTTTTTGTCCCTAAAAGCTCCATCAGAAGGAAGCATCTATGTATCAGAAGGAACTTGCAGACACTACTCTGATGTATGAGGAGAAAATAGCACAATTAGAACAACAGCTAAAAGAGGAGCATGCTCGTGTTGAAAATGCGAAGGAACAACTACATGCAATTGAAGAACAATTTACAGACCATGAAACCTCAACAAAGGTAAAGGCTGAATAACCATTTAGCCTCTGTACTATTTGGATAATCTATAAGATGCAATCTGAAGCATCTTCATGATTCTCACTCTTATTCAGTTGACAAAGTTGACTTAGCCCGTTTGGTTTTATAAGGATTAAGATGTTTGCATGTGAATACACATCTAATATTAAGATATTGCATCTAAATTTTGAATCAAATAATTAAGACAGTTCTTTTTTTTGTTGAAACTGGTAACTGTAATTAAGACAGTTTGTTCTCAACCTCTCAATGTATAAATAAATAGATAAAGTGGAGCAATATACTTGACATGGTATTTAAGTAGACAAAACTGCCCTTTCATCTAATACTTTACACGCTAGTCAGGATAAAGCCAACAAGAGAATATTGAAGGCATACTAAAATGACAAGAACTATGGTTTTAATTGGGGGGGGGGGGGGGGGTAGAAAAATCCTAGTGAAGGCTCAACAAGAAGGCATTCAAAATTGAGGGCTTAACTCAACCATAAAATAGCTCATAACGTAAGGATTGTCCAAGACAATATAAGGAGACAAACAACAAATCCTTCAATTTATGTGTCCTAATACCCGATCCCAGCACGCCCAGGCATGCCAATTAGAGTACGCATCACATAGTATTGAGGCCCAAAATTGGGACATAAAATAACAAGAATGGACCTGACTATGATACTATGTTATACTAGAGAGATTTGTAACGGAAGCTTGACTATTTCCCATAAGCTTGGTTGTGGATTTATAGTCGTTACAATATGTACAATATTGGTTAAGTGTATAACTAAACAATCAGAATTCTAATAACAATCCTAATCAACTCATAATGTAGTCATTTAACATCTTAACAGTGTTAAAAGGGGACGAGGTAGACCGAAAATCATTTGGAAGGAAGTTGTCTCGAAACTTGAAAACCCTATAATATCTTGGAATCAATGCAGACTTAGCAAACATAAGGCACAATGAAGAAGAAGATTTATATAGGTAATTTCAATCAGTTGGGAGTATATGTTTGTCATGTTAATGCGTATACGGTAGGCCCTGTGTTTTCTAGGAGTTTTTAAGCCCTATTAGAGATTCTTAGGCCAATAGGAAATATAGGAGAACTTCTTGTACTTCCATTTTATTTTTATTTTTATTTTGTAAAATGTTGGCTTGAGATGAATTTAAATTGGGAATATGGCTAGTGACAATTCATATAGGTGACGCTGAGGAGTAGTTGTTGCAACAGTTTTGGCTTGAATCTTCTACGTTATAGTTCTTTTCTGCCTCAATTGCTATTGCTTTTCCCGAATGTAGATTCAGAGGGAAAAAGAGTCGGATGCACTCAGATCAAAATTAGAAGAAATGCATCACCTGTATGAGCCAACCGTGAAGGAACTTCAAGCATTAAAAACAGAATATCAGGCTCTATTATCAGAAAAGGTATGTAAATCACTTTAACGTTTGTCCACTCCAGGTTCTCATTAATGTTAATTTCACTTAAATTAACTTACCATGCTCACCTTCCCTCCCAACCCTCCTGCAAAAGAAAAAAAAGGTGAAAGAAAACAGCAAGACAGGAAATATGTGCACCCTACTTATAAGCAAAAAAACATAATTTATGTTGGTGGAAGATTTACTTATAATAATCTTCGCTTCCTCAACATGCTCCCTTAGATAGAATTGCATGACGAACTTCATAATGTGAGGCAAACACTTCTAATGGAGGAAAAGCAAAGGAAAGCTGCTGAAAATGAGCTGTTTAATATAAAGAAGTTTGTGCCTGAGAGCGAAGATGGCTTTGAGGTAAGTCCTGTCTTGGGGTTCTTTTGTCTACTATAACGTGGATTGGAGTTAACATCTCATATTTACAGGAGAAGAAGTCATATGTGAAGCAATATACACCCAGTAGATCATTCAATATGCACAGATCAACTGAATCAAGGGAAAGGATTTTTGCCCATCAGAATACAATGTCAAAGATAATTGAAGAAGGTAAAACTCTTTAAATGCTAAAGTCAGGTCGTTCTTGTTATATAATAGCATAATCATGTCTATTTCTTTCTATTTATCTTTTGGATTCTTTAAATTAACTAGGTTTAATGACTTTGCAATTCAGTTGGTGTCCAGAAGATAATCTCTTTGTTGTCATCAGTTGATTTGGACGTCCAAATTCATGCTGTGAAGGTGGTAGCCAATCTTGCAGCTGAAGGTCTGTATAACTAATTGTTTAGTGATATTTAAGTGTCAAAACAATGGTATGTTTGTCAATAGCACTAAACGGAATAGCTTGATAGAAATCTTTATTTGGTATGGTAACTGAAAATGATGGTTCTTTGGCTGCCCAGATAAACTAAATTACCACTTGGGACTTGCAAAAAGCCATGACATTAGCGTTAAGGCATAAAGTTTATGTTGCAAAGTAAAATATTTTCCCCTAAACCTTTAAACACATTAAATGATATGTGCGCATTTGAGGTGAACGACATTAGGTTACTTATCTGGTTTTTAGGTAGGATTTTTGTGCTTAATGTTATGTGACAACTATGAATAGGCTAGTAAAAGTCTTTTTTTTGCTACTTGGAGAAATTCAGGAAAATCTGTGCTTGCTTTGCTTTCTTGGGCTCTTAGCTTCTTAATTAATCATTCTTAAACCAGTCAGATCTGTTTGCTTTTAATCGTAAAGACCTAATTTCAACACATCTTTTATGCGAACTGTGCGCAAAAGAGGAAGCTAATCAATCAGAATTGACATTGAAGAGAGGTGAATTAGAGATATCAGTCCACCATTATATCTCTATGTACTCTTCCATTTCCACTATGTCCATAATCTGATTCAACTCCACAGGACCACAAGACTGACATGAACAAGTTATTGTCATTTCAGTTGTGAAAAAAGAAATCAACAGATAATACGCAGAGGAAAAACCTGAGTCTTTTTTTCCTAATTTCAGACAGCAATCAGGAAAAGATTGTGCAAGAAGGTGGTTTAGATGCACTTCTCATGCTGCTACAATCATCCCAAAATGCAACTATACTCAGAGTGGCTTCTGGAGCTATTGCCAATTTGGCAATGAATGGTACTTGTGAATCTTTTCTTCATTACATTCTCGGCTTTTTCTAAGAATTTCCTTGATGTGGATTTTATCATTCATTGGAACCTTCTTAATCATGTTTCTGAGCTGGTCATAGGAATAAAATCTTTATACACAATGATAAGTATGAATATGCTATTCATGAATGCTTAGTCATCCTAATTCCAAATTTTCCGGTTAATTGGGCCAAGGAGCTTCGAGTCGTTGACTGATCTATTTAGAAAACAAGGACAATAGAAAAGGTGGCAAGAAAAATACTCTAGGAAGCTAACAATTAGACAAACAAAAGGAGGTTGCCATCTCCGGAACCACTCTGGATATAGACACTCCTTTGTTTACATCCCCTTCTTCAACTTTCAAAAAGCACAGGAACCTCCTTTAAACCATATATTGTAGAACGTTCAAGTGATAGTAATCTTGTGCATTAACCTGTTTATAATTTTTCATATTTTTTGAAATAGGTAACATATATAATATATACAAATAAAGGTTGTACAAAGACTGTATAATCATCCATATTATGAATAGATTTTTTCAGATTAAAGTGTAAACATCAGAGTAATTGCATCTGTGATCTAAGCTCGCCATGATGTTCTTTCTGGAGGAAAGCAAAGTTTGGCTATTATCCAGTCAGCTCGATGTTTTAACCCTCTGAAATTTCTGTCTCGTTTCACATGAATCTGTTGTTAAGGGCTGATCGATCAAATTTCACTTGTGTTTTAATTTTTCAAATTTTAACCTGTTCAGAAATGAATCAAGGATTAATATCAAGCAAAGGAGGTGCTCAACTTTTAGCCAATACAGCTGTCAAAACTGAAGATGCCCAAACTCTTCGAATGGTAGCAGGAGCAATTGCAAATTTGTGTGGAAATGGTAAGTTCAGGTCATTATCTGCTGTAGTATGTGTAGTCACTCCTGAACAGAAGATTGTGTGCATTGTTGAATTAACTAGTGTGAATTGGTTACTGTGCATTTATGTTGAACATTGATAAGCATCTATGTCATGGCAGAAAAGTTACACACTAAATTGAGGGAAGACGGAGCTGTCAAAGCATTGTTAGAAATGGCTAGATCTGGAAATATTGAAGTCATTGCACAGGTTGCCAGAGGATTGGCTAACTTTGCAAAGTGTGAATCGCGAGGAACAATTCAAGGTTTGTGTTGTTCAGACATGGATGTAATTACTGTTTTTCCTGTGAGCAAAAACTTGACTAGTATTGCTTTGTCCAGGACATAGGAAAGGCCGTTCTACTCTTATGGAAGATGGTGTACTGAAATGGTTGACAACCAACTCTAACAATGCTTCTTCTTCCACTAGGCGCCACATTGAACTTGCTCTGTGTCATTTGGCACAAAATGGTTAGCTACTTATCCAAACTTATTTCTTGTTATAGCTCTTCTTGTGATTTTAGGAGCTAAAAACAGCTAAACCTTCTGGCGTAGTCGTATACCTTGTCCTTGCCAAGTGTTGGTCTACTCAAGAGGATCTAATGCCCCCTGCCTCAAAAATCTAAATATGAAATTCTTCAAAATACTATCAAAGTAAAGATATCTATTAATAGTGATGCATCTTCTTATGGCTATGGCAGAGGGTAATGCTAGAGATTTCGTGTCAAGTGGAGCATTGGATGAAATTGTAAGAATATCAAACGAATCTTCAAGAGAGGATATACGCAATTTGGCTAAGAAGACACTAAAGTTGAGCTCTACATTTAAAGCTCAAATAAAAGCATAGTGAAGGCAATACTTCACCAATATAAGGAAATCCCAGTTTTTTGGGTCTACAGAGGTAGAGCATTATGAAGTAGCCTCTTTTACTAACATGTATTTACAACAATCCTGTATGTAGCCCAACAAAATGTAACTAAGATGCTTTATTGTAAATGTTTTTGTAAATTATATACCATTCTTATACATATACATTGTAATTTATCAACATCTCAATATCGATGGTAAAAAGAAATACTCGTTGATCTAGGATTTGAACATTATGGATCCGAAACCTAGTTTTCACATTTGCAAGAGTTTGAAACGTATAGTGAACTTTAAATATATGCAAGATCGAAGCAAAAGCAAATGTGTTGAGATGAATCAATAAGTTATGATCTACATCTGCCCTTGATTCATATGTAATAAAAAAGATCATCATTTAGTTGAATCTTCTTTATTCATTCCACTCGAAACTCTTTAAAAATGTCATTAGGTGCGCATCAAATCTTCCAAAAGTATTTTTGAAAGATCAATATTACAGTCCAAGCAATATAACTCACAACTACTAGCATTAACTTGCATACTTTTTCTTAGCCAGTGTGTAGACGATCCACTAAATATCTTTTATTACTGGATACAGAATTTTACAGACATGATTCATTTCATCCAAACTAAAGAAAAACCCTTCATATGAACAAGATGGAAATTAAAGGATGCCAAAAAATGATGCAGGACACTAAAGAATATGACTACAAAAAGAATAATAACAATAAGTCTAACAGCCCTGACCAAAACCATGAACATTTATGAACATTCAGGTTAAGCTTTTTCCATGATATTACTTCCAACCATCTATACATATGCCTGCACTTCACAAAGCTCTGCAACATAAAAAGAATCAATCTGCAAACTCTCTTGTCTAGCAAGTTCCAATGAACGGCAATGTTCTGCACTTCAGTTTGAATTAGCGGGGCAATACTTCAGCTACACGATCATGTGCATCAGCTGGAATTTCCCTACCCGGAACCTGAACCTTAAGAAGATGAGAGTACCTGAAGAGAAGACATTGAATGTTTGTTTTCATCAACACTTGTAGCCCAATCAATTGCCACATCGATTAACTGCACTAACATTAAAACTACTTACTCTGCAAATGAAAAAAGGTTCTCATGCTCCGCGATAAATGCAAGTAGGGCCTGAGAAAAGGAACCCAATGATTACACAGATGTTGTAACTAAGAACCAGAAGAACAACATCAGAAAGTTCAACGTCGTGAACTTGCAGACTTGATTACCTCAAATGGCATGTTCAACAGCTCATAGTACGTCCTAACACGGTCTAATCTCAATTGCACAGCTTCACCGTCGATTGAGGGGATAGCAGCCAAAGCCTAAACAACTTGGAAGAAGACAATTAGTTATGCTGTGTGAGAAACAACAAAGCAAGCATCCAAGCTAGAAAGAAAAAATGAAAATTACATTGAATCAATGAGTAGACAGATTGGTTCCCTTGAGATGTTAATTTAGAGATCAAACTAATTGAATAGCATTTAGCTCTCTAAATGGAACCACCTTAAAGATTTCAAGGAAAAAGACACCACCTGTTCCAGTGCAATGGAATTACGGCATATTTGCTGAACTCCAAACAGGTTGATAGATTTCAAATCAGCCAAAGCCTAGGAGGCGACAAAGAGAAGAATAAGATGGCAGGTGGTCGAAAATTCAATGAATATCAGAATTTAATTAACAGAACCGCTCTATGCAGACCTTGATTGATCCATTTGAAGCAACACTACATATACCACCGAATATATAGTTCCGCCTTGATCCTGCAATGAAGGGTGCCATTTCCTCATCCCGGCGTGTTATCTGGATTACAGAAACCAGAGAAAAACAATATGTAATTTGAACTAAATCGTAATGGGCACTAAAATCTTCAATCAGTTGATAACAAACTAAAAAAGAAGCAATTGGAAGAAAGCAAACCAATGACTTAATTCTGAACGAGTCATATGTTAAAAGCAAAAATGGAAGTTTTGTCATCTGGCTTCAATGATTTCTCAAATCTACTGAAAAGCTACACAACAAAACATTGTGGGATGATTTACTCCTCTGCAGTCCACGCTATTCACGTCTCTGAATGACATTTACTTGTTTTAAAGACCACATGTTTTTAGCTCACACCAAATAAGCTGGTCCCCAGAGCTTAAGTTACTCTTCAAGTGTGTAGAACTTTTTCTTACTGTATAAAACTTTTATCTTCTAAGTGAATTTTCTACTACTCCCTTTGTTTCAGTTTGTTTGTCTTACCTCTTTCCTTTTTAGGCAACTCTTTCATTATAACTGTCCACGTGTAAACCACAAGATTAAAGGGCATTTTGGTACATTCCACATATCTTACTACAAGATTCAGAAGTCCTCTTCACTTTCTTAACTCCGTTTCAAGTCGAAACTAGACAAAAAAATTGAAACATAAGGAGTATTTCTTTATTAATTAATATGACAGATGGGGCACCGAGAAGGTAGACCCTGGAATGAAGTCGGGATTTTAAAATAAAAATAGATGAAACACGATATTATCATACTACCCTCCCAAGAGAATAGTCAGCATTTGAATTTAACACATCTACAAAGTAAAAGTTTGAATCTAAAAGGAGAAGATAGAAAGAGATCATGTGATAGATCACAACATCCACACATCCTTACTACCATAAGCAGACTTTGTAAGGGTGAGAAAAGAGATCTTTACCAGAAAATGATAGGAGAAGTTATTATACACTACAAACAGCAGAAAAATTTACCAGGGAAGTTATTGAAATTATATAATCATCTGGCTCCTCTGCATCTTGATCGTCCAGGAATTCCTTACTCGTCATTTCCTGTAAAAGAGTTGCTCACACTGTTGGTCGTAAATACTACCCTCTTCTACAACAAAGTTAATCAAAATCACCACTCATGCCCACAAACCTGCAGATGGAAAATAGTCTCCAATTGCATCTCTACACGAAGAACCTTGAGGCAATCAATTGCAAGTTTCCTATATTCTTCAGCAAAAGATGCTAAATCCTTGGGAGGCATACTGCTAGTTCTAGAATGCTTTGGAGCTTTCTGCCCCCCATTATCTTCTACCTGATTAGATGTGCTATGGCAAATCTTCCCAAGCCTGTAATTTGCATCAGAAACAAGCTGACAAGCCATAAAAAGGTATTCAAAGTTCAAATAGAACCTGTTCAGTTGTACCAAAATTTTCATTATATACAAACAATAATCGTCGAAGCTTTCCCTAAATAACAAATGATACATGTAGCCAACCACCGTGGAAAAAGGAAAGAGCTTGTGAGGAAGAGAGCGTGAGACGTCTGTTAGGAGTATCAAAGTAAGACGCCCAATATTAGTTAATTGCTGATTGGTAATGACGAATGATAGGTAAATATGTGGCATCTACCGTGTGCTCTGACTAATTTAGTGGCCCAATAACTAAATGAACACACACATTTTTGCCAATCCTTGTTATGAGTCAGTTACTCAAAAATGCTTGTCTGTGCAGCAGTGCTCTCGCGAACTATGTGAGAACCCATATAAAACTCTGTTCTGCCGACTAAAGCAAACATTTGAAACGAAGAACAATACTGCAAAAAGATTTAAGAACTTGCCTTTCAATTGAGTCAGCAATATATTCCAATGAATCACTTAAAGATGCCAGTAAAATTAGCTTGTTATCATCACGAATCAAGTTTTCCTGCAAAAATGTATGGAAACTAGCTTAGCATATCAAAATAATTGACATTGAGAATTATATACAATATATTTCACTTGCCAAGTTTGCTGAATCAATGTCAATTCTATGCTATCATCAGTCACTCCATTATTTTCAGATTCATCTCATTTATGAGGTAATGCACCAACTAATAATTCTAAAACTCTTTTCACATTAGTATTCATCTTCCTCTTCTTATTCATTTACAATTAGAATTTCAACGTTGCATTTCTAGTGATACTGATCATCCTGACACAAATATTAAGCCTCTTTAGCTATTGTCTACATAGCCACTGACACTCCACCCCGCCCGCCAAAAAAAACGTCAAAAAGATACCTGTCTGATTGGTCGCAAATTCAATAATGCGTCACTGATTTCCATTTCAACCTCTGAATTTTCACCATTGGCAGCACCATATTCTGTGTTAAGCTCACCAGTTGAGCAGGGTAAACATGCACTAGCTGGATCACGTCGCATCAGATTTTCAATGTCATGTCTGCCTATGAGCATATAACTTTGCTTCTCAAGAACTGCCTGAATAAATAAGATACAGTATTGTCAAGTGCGTATAGGGGGATGAGGAAATTGAGGCAACCTAATAAATATTTTACTTCTGTACTCTACTCCATTTTCTAACTGTGCCCCACAAAATGATAGTTTCCCCTTCTCATAAGGTAACTCTCTGGTTTTGGTTGTTGTTTAGAAGCTCTTAGTTTAGACATTAACTGTAAAAAAATCTTCTCGTAGAAAACTTTTCTCATCTGGATATATAGTCATTCTGATTAAAGAACAATAGAGAACTAATGCTTCCATTCCATAGGTTATCTTCCAGATAACAATAAATGTTGATCAGACCCCCCCCCCCCCCCCCCCCCCGCCGCTCCAATACACAAACAGCCATCAAATGAGAAGGATTGCTCAAACCTCCATGTATGAAGTGCGACATCTTTCATATGTTCTTTCCAGAAAAGTTTGTACATAGTTCACAAGAGCAACAGCAAACTTTGGCATTGCTTGTGCCCATCCAAGCACCTGTATGAATGTAAACATTTAAATGCTGGAGACTGATTCAAGTAAGAAACTGGAAAAGATATTAACCAGGCTGATGCACCCCAAGGAGAGAAAAGACGAAGAGCAAATCAAATTGGAACACTAGAGAAATCATAAGAGGACAAATAGAACAATGTCTTCACTTGTATACAGCAAATTATGGTGTTAACATCGCTCATACAGCATAGAAATAATGTCTTCACTTGTATACAACAAGTTATGGTGTTAACATCGCTCATACTTACTTACAGCATAGAACAGATCAATTAAGGCACTTGACTGTTTGAAAATAATGAAATTATAAACATAAAAGATTTATCAGAAAAAGTAATGAATATGTTGTACCTCTTTTGCTAAGAAATCTATTGCCAAAAGTCCTTGCAGGATTGGCCGACCTTTTTCAATCAATGGGGTATAAGATGTTACAGCATGCGCGCGTGGACGAAATGCCGCTGGGCCTATAAAAGAACTTTAAGCATCACAACTTCATAGCCTAGCATCGATTTACATAATTCAACAATGTATGCAGATTTTATATTTTGAGTGCATTTGAGGAAAATTGTGAAATTTAAGCATCACCATTAACTCCATCTCTAAATATGGTCTAGCTGTCAGGAGAACAGAATAATTAGGTTGTGTAAAACCAGTTTAAAGAAGTCTAGCTGATTTTTTTGTTTTGATAAACGAGAAATCCCTAGGGAGCAGCCGCACACGCTCAAAACTTGAGTTTTTACCAACAGACATTGCACATTGCAACTTCTATAAATCTCATTAGCTAGCATAGAAATGTAGCATGTAAAGAGACTTGCTTGATATTGCCTGCTGTACAGCTTTCCGATAATCAACAAACATTGCAGGTAAGAAGTGATCCTTCACAAAGTTCTCCACAAATGCCAGAAGTCCATCATTCCTGCAATAATTATACGTAAAAGTGAATGAAGAGTACAACAACCCAGTATAGTCCCAAAAGCGGGGCCTGGGGAGGCTATAGTGTACACAAACCTTACCACTACCTCGAGGAGGTAGAGAGGCTGTTTTCAAAAGACCCTTGGCTCGAGTAACAAAAACCAAAGCAGCTAATAGAATAATACAGAAGTAAAGAGGACATAGAAAATAATAAGGAAAACATAACCTAACATACCAAAGAGGGGCAACAACCATAACAAACTAATGTTATGAATAGTAAAAAAAAAAGGAATAACAGAAGTCATAAGATAGGCCAATTTCAAGACAAATGCTACCACTTCTACTGGTAAAAAATAAAAATCGGGCAACAGATACAATGCACCAATCTATCCTGCTGGGGAATAAGACAACGCTCAACTACCTACTAACCTTCTACCCTAATCCAACCTCCATATACAATGTATAATAATTTTTAAAATAATAAACCAAACATCCAATAATAAATAATCCCTACAAAATACTTAGCCCATCATTATAATCCTTGCATTATTACTCCTTGTATTACATCTCTTGCATAACAATCCCTACATTACTAATCTCAACATTACATCCTTGCATAATTACTCCTTGTATTACTTCTCTTGCATTATAATTCCTATGTTACTAATCCCCACATAATTTGCTTCTAGACCAAATATTGCCTCGGTGAATATAATCAATTCATCAAAATTTGAAGGAAAATCATACAGGTTTCAAATAACAAACAGAGGCAAGAAATTCCTCCATAACACTAGGAAAATTCTTTTAATACTATAAGAGAAACATGGAAATGCAAACAGTAATCACCAAACAAAAATATGATAAATCATTAACTATTTCTTCAGTAATTAGATTTCTCTCTACCAAAGCAGTAGAATTACCAAGGCAAGATGTAATTAAGCCTTGTTTCCTTTTTTAACTTTGGAGGGGATAGTAGACAAATCATTTCGAGGTGGGATCCATGTGAAAAGAAGGCTACTTATCATCAATGACCATTACATTTCACATAAGAAATAAGAACACAATCCCATCAAACAAGATAAGGTACAAAATAATCCAGCTTACCCAAGTTGCGAATACTTCTGTGGCAGCATGGAAGCGACTTTATCTGTAAACTGTTGATAGAATGTTAAGTTATATTAGTAGAGAGATTTCCAGTACTATTAGATTGATAATAGCATTATGATTAGATCAAACCTGAAGAACAGGTCGGTATATAGAGGCTGCTAAATAAATTCCCTGCTCAGGTAAAATAGTTGATGTACCATAACCTTCTTGGAGTACATTGGAGCCTCTCTTACCCCATCCTTGCCTAATGAGGTCAACCCCTGAGTTTAAATTGTTATAGAGTTAAATCATTCAGCTAAACCAGAAAAGAGATGAAGGTGCAGTAAGAATCTTTCTTGCCTGCTCATTAGTTAAATAGCAAGATTGGTAGGAAAATAGACATGTATGATGTAACAGAACCCCAAAAAAAACGAATCTAGAACTCAGTATACTTAGTTGTTTTGGTAATTCTCCTGACATACCTTGATTTGAAATGGATACAGTAGCATCTGTGAAACGAAATGCAAATGTTAGACCATCTTCTGACCCATCCCTGAAACAAATAAAAATCAAAGATGGTCCATGATCAACTACAGTGAAAGTTAACACACAATATCAACTAGAGAGAAAATTGACACATGATATCTAACAGAACAAAAAGTAGTGGAAAATGCCTTTTCCATACAACAACAACATACCCAGTGAAATCCGTACCCCTACCATGGAGGTAGAGAAGCTATTTCCAAAAGACCCTCGACCCAGGTCGCATATCAAAGCAGTATGAAAAGAAAATACAAACGTAAAGAAGACATAGCAAATACTAGGGAAAGCCTTACTTAACATTTATCAACAACAAAAAAGGATCAGTAACAACAACAAAATAATGTGATAACCGAAGCATCAGAAATGAAATATTTTCTTTTTTTTGAAGTTGGTAACAAGTTGTATTAACAGTAAAACTGGGCTACAAAAGGAGCTGACCTGTGATCTTTACAAACAAAAGTTTACACTTTTTCCTATTAAATCTACCAGGTCACCTATCTCTACCCCCCCCCCCCCCCCACACACACACATATATTTTGGTTACACCAAAAATAGAAAAGACTAAGACAATTCATCCTAATTTTCTGAATAGGACTGCTGGTACCTCAAAATATCTAGAATTCTTTTCCTTCCATATTATTCATCATACACAAGTGGGGATGATCTACCACCACTTTTCTTCCCTACACTCTTCCAGAATTCATGCCATTAGTTTCTAACAGATCTTCAAACACCGATACCATATGGACCCTGTGATCCATTGAGTAAACATCCCATATTTCTGAGAGATGAATCCTCTCCATAATGCATTATGTCCTCTGAGTTGAACCTTCATAGCCATTTCAGCAACATACTTTTGTTGTGCAACCTCAAATTCTAAATCTCCAGTCCAGTCTGCTTCTTGTTCAAAGTGAGTGAGTCCCATTTGACCAGGTTGAAGCATCTCTTTGCCTTGTTAAAATATCTTCTTGGTCTGTCAATCTTTTCCTCTCCTCCTCTGGGAATTGGGAGGAGAGACATAGTGGGAAGAGCATCCAAGAACGAATTAATACGTGTAACACTGCCACTAAAGGAGAGGCATTGGGTTTTCCACCTAGCCAACTTTTTGACACATCTCTCCAAGACTTCATTCCAGATCTCCTGTACTTGTTTTTGGCACCTAGAGACAGCCCTAAGTATTTAGACGGAAAGAGCCCAATTGATAGCCTATGTTCCATGCTAGATTCTGAAGATCATTGATTTGATTAACCGGGTAGAGTGAACTTCTGCTCCAATTAACATGAAGGCCAGACGAGACCTCGAAGATGGTCCAAATTGCTCTGGGATGTCTGATCCACTCCACATCAGAATCACATAAAACTAGCGAGTCATCAGCAGACATGATGGTGAGTGATTTCTAGACCAACAGTGGATTAAGAGCCAAAACCCCTGATCCGTTCATTAGTATTTATTGTCCTAATCAAGTGATTAAGACCTTCCATAGCAATCAAAAATAAGAAGGGTGACATTGGGTCCTTGTCGAAGGCCCCCTTGTGATTAAAAGAATCTTGCTGGACAACCATTTATAAGAAAAGATCTGACACTAACCCCAGTTGACGTGACCAAAGGCTTTCTCATACCCAATTTACATAGGATTCCTGTCCTTTCTGTTTTAATCTGGAATCCACTAGCTCACTAGCCCAACCAAATACAATTTGCAATAATACAAAAAGATGAATGATTTAAGTTTATGAGTAGTTGCCACTTTCCAGATACTCTACGAGAATTGGGCTACATCAGTTAGCATGTAGGCCTTTCCAATTTAATTACAAGTGTAAAGAGATAAGTAAAACAGGACTTGACTAGTTGAAGTCAAGTTGACTGAATGAACGCACATGAATTCAACCAATTCCTCCCTTAACATAGGAAACACCCCAAACAAAAGAACAAGAAGAGAACAACCTATAAATAAAGAAAACGAGAAAAGGGAGCAAAAGTAAACAGATTTTCCATTTAAAGATTAATTGAGTTAAATTAAAATATAAGAAGATAGGAAAGTAAAATAACATAAAATATAGAGATCACAAGCTTAAGGACAACAGTGATAAGCAGTCCATTAACTTGCCTCTTTTCCTTTGAAGGGGCCTTGCTTGCAAGTCTTGCTGTTTGGACAGCAGCATCTGCGGATGCAGCTTCTGGAGTAGCTCGCAGGATCTCACATATGAGTTGTTGGCATTCACTCTACTTGCACAATAATGTTAGTGAATTATTTCTATCATCCATAATCGAATAGGCACTGCTTTGTTACTACACCATTTATCTGTACTCTAACCAACTAGAGAGATCTTGGGCATCAGAATGCAAATGATTGACAAGGAAGAAACTGACCTGTAAGACGGTCAATGAAAAGCCAATGTTATACCCTCCAGTGGCATGAGATGCATCTGAATCAGGGTTCCAACTGATGTCTGTAGGCATAGACTTAGGCGTGTTCAAGTCAATTTGTTGAGAGCACTTTGACTCGAGAAGTTCTCCAACAATAACATGGTTCTCTGAAAATTGTTCGGTTGAAATTACAAACCAAAAGTAAAAGATTCTTGAGCTGAATGCAGAGTACTTGAAGCAAAATCAATAAGGAAAAGAAAAGGCAAAAATGACAAAAGAAACTTGCAAGACCTTATTACTTACCAAATATATGAACAACAGCATCAAGAGTTGAATCAAGGAGTTCCTTTGCAGCAGCCTGTGCTGTTCCTGTAGGAGCCATGACAGGTGAAACAGGGCTGACTGCTAGTAGCACTGCGAGATATATCCCATTCTGATGCTTCTGTTTTGAAGACTGAAAACTCTCCAATTGCCCTTTAAGATAGTGAAGACCTGTAATGGCTGCTTGAGCAGCCTGGCCAATGCGAGGTCGTGAAGCATTTTCTGCA
This sequence comes from Solanum chilense, assembly GCA_032847665.1. Taxonomy (NCBI): domain Eukaryota; kingdom Viridiplantae; phylum Streptophyta; class Magnoliopsida; order Solanales; family Solanaceae; genus Solanum; species Solanum chilense. Next base: position 3,186,287 of record CM064973.1, on the reverse strand, counting down.
TGAGCTTTGATCCTTGTTGTGATTATTTCATGAATAGTAGGTCGTAATCTTTGGCTGTTGAAACAAATAGAATAAAGATAAAAGTAATTAGAGACTGCATATTCAAATACCACAAATGAAACATGAAGAAGATAACCTCTATACAGAAAGATAGAAACAAATGTAAGACTCAACCAATTCATCATGAAAAGTATACAAGTGTAAACATCACAATTTAGAGCAATGATCGAATCATAGTTCCCATTAGCATTGTATGCAAGCATAAACGGAATGTGTTTATTTGCTAATACGATGGGCAAAAGAGCAAATCTGGCTTAAGACCATGAGTGGCATCTATAGTTGACATGTTCCTGTATTGAAAAATTGGATCTTAGCCAGCTTGTGTACTAATTTTAAAAGAGGTCCTCTGTCTCTCAAGTGTCCAGCAGAGATTTACGAACTTCCCCAGATCATTTCTGATGGAAAATTGACCTCTCCAATTACAGACCATCCTTTAGGTTAGCATCTATTTGCATCCCACAGCCTACGAGGTTATTCTAAAACATAGCTCTGCCCGGAAAAGTTGAGAAGTATGCAGCAATCAAATCAGAGCTTTGCTTCCCATTGGACCAACAGCATGAAAGATGAGAACTAACCAAATTATGGCGCCTGCTGCTGCAACTTTCCCAAGCATGCAAAGACACTCAACCATGGTCTGCAAGTACTTCACATGCAATGGAGCATCAGTTTTCCTGATTGCTTCCTACATTTGAGATATATTGGAGCACATTAAACTCTTGTGAATAACTATCAAAAATTTAATATTGACAAGCACGCAGAAGGCAACTTTATATCAATCAATCAACTATGCCACAACCCAAACTAGCTGGGTTTGGCATCTTTCTTACAACAAATTCATCTGGTGTAGAATCTGAAAGCCATGTCGGAACTTGATGAGTGATAATTTTTACATCCTTCGAAGCACCATCAATGCCATTGATCCTTGAAGAGGTAGGATTGCCATCTGACACAGTATCTTCACCATCATCATCATGACCTTCTACTAGGGAACTGCAAATAAAGCAGAAGAGAGGAACTCAGTTGCTATCACTTCACTTGTACCAGAAAGAGGAACGGATGCAGAAATCTACCAAAAAAATTATAAAGTTAAACTATCACTAAAAGGCGTTATGTAGGATGCTATCGAGTTCACTTAAAGATGAAAGCTATGAAGAGGTAAGTTTAGAATCACAGGTGGTCAGCTTCAACAATATTGAGGATGATATTACCAACAGAACCACATCACTTAAAATTTTCTTTTTTGTCTTACCTGCCATCAATAGAGCTAGTTTTGTGAGATCCATCCCCAGCTCCAAATGAACCAAACTGATTGTCACCTTTTAGTAACCTAGTTCTTCGAGAGAGAGGCTGTGAGTTGTTCATGGACAATGGTACAGCTACAGTGGTTGGTACTTCATCATCTCTTTCACTGATACTGAAGAGAGTTGAACTGCAAAAGGAAGACCAGTGTTGAGCAAATATAAAGCAACATCTGAAATTAAAATCTAAATGAAAGATATGTGGCTCCTCTCAACAGAAAGTTGAGGATAACAAAGTACAAGAAGAATCACCTCCAAGACCGTGCTTCATTAATTGCAAGCACAAACAGATTATTTAATCACCCAATTATGTATCTCAACAAACAGAATATCGAGTTGCATTGCTAGAGGTAGCCTCAGCTTCAATATTTTAAGTGGATAAGGACAACATGATATATGTATATATATCAAACTTCAGATTCATTGATAGAAAAAAAATGTCTCCAATGAAAGACTTGACATGTATACAACCTCAAACAGCAAGAAGGTTTTTATAGACCAAGGCTATTTAATATGTACCTGTATTCACCCTTATTATAAAAAAAGACTTGAAGTGTATACAACATCAAACAGTAAGAAGGTTTTTATAGACCAAGGTTCACAAATATGTACCTGTATTCACCCTTATTATAAAGATGGGCATGCAGATCCTCCAAGACTTTATAGAAGAGAACTCCTCTTAGCTTCGTCAACTCAGATCTGACATCTTGTAAAGCACCAACCTATGTGATGCCAACAATATACAGTAAGTACATTAAGCCATCCTTTGCACTAAGTAAGAATTGGCAACAAAAAATGTCAAAAGATTATTGCTAAAAATTTGTTTATCAACTTGAAATTGGTGTTGCTGTGTCGACCATAGAACAAGAAGCTGCCTCTTTTAACAAAATAATGATTTTAACATACAAAAAATCGACTAGCGCAAGTCAGAAAAAAACTCAGTATGCTGAAATTGTGTCCACAGCTTCTTTCAAGCAGCCACAGGTGAAGTGTGAAGGTAGAATCAGTTATGAATGTTTTAATTAACCCACCGTTTGAAGACCCTCTCGTTCAAGCATAAGAGCTGATTGAACATGCAACTGCACGGCAGCATAGAATTGCTTTTCATTGATCAGCTTTTCAATACGAGCAGGAACCTGAGGTAGAAAAGACAAGGTAATGCATCAACAAGAAAGAAGATGTGAACACCTACTAAAAACGTCCTATTTTCTTTTTTCTTTTTTTATAATGGTGAAGTTCAATTCATATAATTTCACCTACTACCCTCTTACTCGCACACCTATAGTGTCAACTTTTGGGCGCAACTAGACTATCCCACTGATAAACATCCTCTCGGCTCTCATTGAATCAGATAAGTAATTTTTTCCACCAAAACTTAGGCGGATGGAAAGAAATCACCTAATTTTTTTCTCTCTCCACAGGAATAGACCTCCAAGTCTCACCCTTGGATACGCTGAAAAGGTCTTCACATTTATAGCACGGAGCGGCAGAGACACAGATCAGCTATTTGGTAGTTTACTTTATCGACAAACTAAAACAATTATTACTCTTTATGGGATATTGGAATTCTATGTTTTGAATCCTTCAATTGCTAAGAAGTAAAATCCAACTTCAGATGTCAATGTTTTTTGGCTTTTTGGTGCGACTTTCAAAATGTAAAGGATGACGACATTGTGCTAGATTGCATCAATTCAGGACAGGATTAGGTTTTTTGTACAGATAGGAACCCATCTTTTTGTTTTGCATAAGGGGATCCAAAAGCATGTCAGCGCAAGCACTGTCTTAGTGCTTGGCTATTATTTATAAAATCCTTACCTATTTCAAAAAATATATATAATTTTCTGTTTCTGAGACGACTTACAGATAAAAGACCATATTACCTTCCAAACAGAGCAGTTTAGACATTTTTCTTGGTAACAAGAAGTTTAACCATTAATTTCAATACTAGTATGCACCTATTCATTCTTAACATAGACAGTGCATTGCAAGAAATGCAGCACACACAAGGCTACCCTTTTCCGAAAGCTCCGCAGGACCACCTACCACTATCCCTTCCTGATTAGCAGGGACTGGAGCAAGAATAATAGCAACAACACTAGTAGAAAAAATATAACCAAAGATAACTGACCTTAGCTATGCCTTCTATTTGATCTAACAAGGAGATAATATGTCGCAATGTAACAGACCGATACCACAACTGATGCAACTGCTTGTTACGGGCACCAAGAAGCTTCTTTGCCTCCGCCAAGTCACCTTTTAAAACCCCAATACTTTGGGTGGATTCACTGAATAACCGCAAAATCTGAAGGTAAGGTAGAATCAAAGAATAAGATGAATATCCTTTGATATATAAGAATAAGACGAATATTAAAAAGCCAAAAGAAAAACATAAAACTACACTTCAGCACTGGCTTAGACTAATTACGTACATAAACAACATGCCATGTTTCAGAACGTGCTGAGAGACACCCTCTTCTGTGCTTACTCCAGAAGTAGCATCAACTTACCAGATACAAGAAATGTTTGGCTAAGCTTATAAGCTGATCAAACGGACTTAAAGGATCCTTCCCGCTTATTTATGTGTTTGTTAGACTCTCAAAGTGTTTATAAGACAATCAGCCTAAAGTCATAATCTTGTCATCCCCGACTCATAGGGTTTCAGCTTATAAGCACCTTTGGTTTGACAAAGTTTTTTACTATTTTTTAATCTTTAATATTTTAACTAATTCCCAAAATACCTTTTCCAAAACAAAACTGCTAACTTCCTCACTATCCCATATCATTGTTCCTCCTTTCCTTGCTTTTTATTTTTTTGAGAAGGTAACAATTTGTAGTATAAACTTGTACTTAGGTAGTACTGAAAATCCCTTTACAAAAAAATAATGAAAATGTAAGAACAAAAACAGCAAGCCTAGCATGATTTTTGTGGAAATGTTAAGGGTATTTTAATCATGTTAACAAAATATACCTTATCGGCAACTTATACCAAACGCAACAACTGCTTATTATCAGTTTCAACACTTCTATCCAAACACGAAATTGTTTTATTTATAAAATCAGTTTAGGCACTTGAAACTTATCGGTTATTTACAATCAGCTAACTCAATCACTCTAAATCATTTTTTATTTCTCTTAACAGCCATAGAGGAACTGTAACAAGACCTTTGAACGTTTGCCTCTTTCAGAAAGACCAGAAACTTAAATTCAATTGATTTCAGACAGTGTGAACTTAACAAAATATTTAGGTTGGTTAACTTTTACATTTTTCTTTTTACTTCATCAAAAAAAAAAAAAGATTCACCAAATTAAGTTACAAATAGAAGAGACAACATCTATCACCAAGCACCTGATTTTTTGTCTAGGATCTAAAACAGAGACCTCTACAACTAGCATTAGGTTGTTAACTGAGTTGAAAGTGCAACTCTATGCCAAGAGAAAACATATTGATCAAAGGTATATATAGAATACAAAAAGAGGTTACTGTTTTATATAACCTAACAGCTAAATCAGAGCACAAGCTTTTCCTGTTCAAGAAAAGAGTAAGTCACTGTACATTAGAGAATCAGAGCTCAAGGTTCTTTAAAGCGAATCTCAAAATAATAAATGTTAAAGGATGGTCAATGAATAAACATGTTCTAGGGCCAAGCAGTCATGTGTCCTGTAACTAGCTTAAATAGATAAAGCTACATCACCCATTGCAATTTTTACCCTAGCAGCAAACGGGAGAACAGTTCCCTGACAATGTGATAACGCATAAAAAGGTATGCAGAAAATCAGAGCCTGATAACTAGACCTTATAAAATAATTAAGAGTGTCCTTTTACCTATGTTCTCCAAGAATAATGCTAGTCAAAATATATATAACTCTCAAGTCTCACCATGGTGAGGGAAAGAACGAAAAATTTGTTGAACTATTCTAGCTTATGACTCTAAAAACATTTTCTTGTTTCTCTTTTCTTTTTTTTTTAGGAACAGTTACTTCTTGTTCCAAGCTCAAAAGAATGTTGGCAGACAGCATTGGTTAGAGATGAGAATAGCAAACCAATGAATTTTACTTTTTGATAAGACATATTGAGGAAAATCATCTTCAAGTTTCATAAGTAATGGATATATGGTTTATGTTTTTGGAATTCTTGAATAAAGAGTATCTTTCATTTTAGTATACCAATAAATTACTACTTTATCACAGAAAACAATTCTTTGGGTTATTGTATTCTTTAATTTTCTTCCCTTTTTTGGACTAAGGAAGAGCTAATGTCAAACTCACTTCTTTAACTTCTTCTTTACGATTTTTTTCTAGAAACAAAGTAACTTCTATTGACAAAAAGAAAAAAGATAAAAGAAACCTGTATGAAGGATTCAAGCACTGGGTAGGAGTCCTATTCGACAAAATCAATTCCATTTTCTATACATGTCATTGGCTGCACCATAAATATGAGGAAAGTAAAGATGACGGGATTTTATGTATCTGCACTAGTTAGCTTTCTTTCCCTGTTCATATCTTTTTCAATTCCTCAATGTTTAGATCAAAAAAAAAAAAATACCAAAGCAAAAATCAGAAATGAGTGCGCCTATCTCTTTCTAGGACAGTTCACATAAATAAACATTTGCTTGAAACTAGAAATTTGCATATTTAGGAAATTCACTACTAAACAATTCAACAAATAAGGGACGACGTAAAAAGACACCTGAGAATAATTTTGAATAGCTTTATTGAAGCCACCATGGTAGGCATGCACTACTTCATCCACAACTTCCTCAATAATCTCACTTTGCTCCTTTAAGACTTGGACATCACCTTCACGATCTTTCGAGGTTAATATACGAACAACATGAGGCAGTGAATCAAAGCGAGCAGCAGCCCAGTTTTCATCTACTCTAGCAAGTTCCTCCCTTAAGTACTGCAATTACCACAAAACAAATGATCAAACAAATGCTACAGAAATAACCAAAGATTTAGTAATAGATACAACCCAATTAATATATATTTCAGAACAAATTACTAATAGGAAGACCATAAGCTACTTACTAAAAACACACCACAGAAATATCCCAAGAGTATCATAACATATAAACCAGAATTACTATAATTTCATTACAAAGTTTCCAAAATAGGAACAATTCAGTTATTCATCACAGTCCACAGAGCATATGATCAAAGAAATACTACAGAAATAACCCAAATTTCAAATAAATAAAAAATCACATATAAGCTATATACATACTCTTACATAAATAACAGCTGCATCCAATGTGCTCTAACTTTCAATACAAGTTACCAGAACAGAAAGATTCTAATCTAATTAAGGTAAGAAGAAGAAAAAAGGGTAAGCTGCAGCATGTGATAAAGACTAAAAATTTCCAGTTAAATTCATCAAAATCCCAAAACCCAACTGAGAAATCTCCAATTCAAGTGAAAATTCAAGGTTAAAAATAAGAAATTGAACTCACCGATTTGTCTTTAGGAATGGGTAGTAGATCAAATTTCCCCATCTCAATATACTCAACTGTACGAAATCACCAAAAAAAACAAAAATTGAATAAAAGGGGTCATACAGACAATTCAAATAGCTCATAATATGAATCTAAATTGTGTAAATTTCGCATTTGAAAGAAAAAAAGCAGTACCAGAGAAGGATATTGTTCGGATCTAAGAAACAGTACGAGAACTGAATTGATCAAACAACAGTGAAACGACTGATACGGTGTGCTGGGGTAGGTGGGTGGGTGGGGTGGGGGTGGGGGTGGGGTGAGGAGCTCCAGACCGGAGCAGAGCTGGAGAATGGAAATGGAGATGTAGATGGAAGATGGAGATGATGATGATAAAATTAAAAATTAATTAAGGACTGACTTAGTAATATTATTTAAAATTACTTATTAAATTATAATTACAATTATAATTAAATATATATTAATAAAAAATCAATCAAAATAATTTTTCTAGGCATAGACAATTCTTCAATAGAAGATTTTTATTTTATATTGACATTGTTAAATGATGGTATTTAAAAAAAAAAAAAAAGTTTGTCTGGAAGTTCTTATGGGTATGGCAAATTGGTCAAGTATTGAATTTATTTTTATATTAAGAAATCATTTTTTAATTAAACATAAAAACTTTTAAGTAAATATTTTGGATAAAATTGTTCAATTTCGAATAGTTTAAGAGTACATTAAGTTTTTTTTCTTCTTGTTTTGGAATGATAGTTAGTAAAAATTATTTTGAAAGCGGCATTATTTAAATAGATTTTGTAACTCGCACGTGAGATTGTTAGACTTTGATATTCAATTTTGAAAAATATATTAATATATTTATTTATTCATATTTGTTTTATAATGACATAATATTATCTTATTTATCTACTCTTATAAAATCATGATATAATATTATATTATACTTAATTTGATAAATATAATTTAATAAGATGACATTAGAAGATATTTATTGTTTCAGTATTGATGGGAATTAGAAAAACAATGAGGTTTAACATTTATTAGTGAATCGATCCTTAATAGTTACAATAATCAACATAATTGGTCATAATAAACTCACAAAATATTATTAATGTCGAATCTCAATTTAGCAGATAGCTCAATGAAAAGTATAAAAGAATTTTGAGTAAAATTTTTAGAGATAGTCATAAGATCAAGAATCGTAACTCGACATTAGCTATTAAAAAAATGAATTTCTCTCAAAGAACGTTTTTAAATTATTTTTTTCATAAATAAACAATACATTTAATCCAAAAACGAGGCATCTGTTCAATTGGCAGATCACATTACATCTTGTATGATCATATAGTCATTTGAGACGAGATATATATCTATATTTTATCATGTTTTTAGATTGATGATTCAATAAATATAATGTAGCTAGACAACAAAGAAATATTTGATTGATGAAATCTTCATATAATATTTTATGCAAAATAAGTCACAATTTATGTGTAACTTGTGTTAGCGGATATATAGCAATCACATTATATAAAATTACACTTATCAATAATGTGTACATGAAATCTAAAGCGCTAAAAGATACAATATGTAAATAACCGAGCTAAAAAACTATATATAGAAGCAAATAAGTTTAATAATTACACTTTTCAAGTGTTAAATTTACGCAAAATACATATGCTAAAGCTAAAGCGCCAGTAGACGCAAGACATAACTAATAGAAATAGGTCGAATCATCAATCACTCAGATTTCTGATGGTGGTTTCAACCTTATAAGTCTTTTGATTCTGTCTTTTTCTGTATTTTCGAGCAATCCCTTCAAAATACAAACGACAAATATGTTAATTAAAAAATATCGTAACATAACCAAACTATGTATATTATATTATAATTTTCAAAAAACTTACCTTCCAAACAATTTCATCTAAACACAAGCAAATTTTTCCATATTTGTCTAAAAAAAGACGTTCACTTGGAGCCTTTCCACATGCATCCCTCACAATTGAAGTAATAACATATATTACTTCAGATACTTTAAGAAAATTCACAAAATTTAAATAAATAATTATCACATAAACTATATAATAAAAGAATTGTGTTCATTGATTTTGTGTAAAACAAAGAAATTAATTAGTACAAAGTATATAATATTATATAACATATAGACTTACAAACAAGTTCATCATATTCTTCTTTGCCAACCACATAAATGCTAACACCTCCTAATACAGTGTATACCACATACACTGATCTGAAAAGGAAAAAAAAAAAGGTAAAATTTGAAGTGTGAAAAAATAAATACTAAATAATATTAGTTTTTCGTATGATATTCGATATTTATTTTAAAAATTTTAACTATTTTGAGTTCGCATTATATATGTAAGAGTATTAAAAGGAAGTGCTCCTTACTAGCTACTAGAATCATTATCATTCTGAAGGGCAAATTCGAAACTTATAATTAAAATGAAATTTTTTTATTTATCTCAGTATAACACTCGATCGTTCTCAAATCTCTGTATTATATTGCTAAAGTCTTGATGTTGTTGCTTAAATCGAGGAAATAACGTTATATGAAACACTCTATTTCTCTTAAACTAATTGTCACATTTTTTTTGTCAAATCATATAATCTCTTAGTAACGTTTTTTAAACTGTAATTTTCCGTCATATTGATATAAGAAAAACTGCATGCTATAGTACCTTTCGTGTAGTTTTTGGATAACTAAGTAATAAAATTTTAATATATTAAATTAATCTAATTCGATTTAGCTTTAGAAGTTAATCAAATTGACTTTCGAGAAACGAAACATGACAAGTATTTTGAAACGAAGGAAGGAATAGATAATTTACAAGTTAATAGCAATCAATAATAATCCAACAATATTCTATTAAATTATATTATAAAAAACTTAGGTAATAAATTAAAATAATTCAAAATACACATACTTGTGACAAGCTACAAGTAGCTCCTCATTTTTTACTCCTTTAAGATTTTCTGCCCCCAATCTAACTAAAAAAGATCTCCAATGTAGAGTTTCCTCAATTGGAACTCCATTTAAACTGCATGAAAAAAAATATGAATTCGGAGAAGATAGAGCGTACGCAGATTAATTTTATCTTTAAATTAAAAAGATAGAGAGATTGTTTTGATAAAACAATAATATTCAACTGATCGAGCAATGGAAAAAGACAACAATAACAAACAAAAAAAACAAGAAGCTAGAAAATTAATAAGATATCGACATTAATTAAAAATTTATTGAATAAGTTACCGCTCCACAAGTATATTTCCCTCAGAATTGGCTATCAACACAGCAAGCAACATGTTTTTCTTGATAATCACTCATGTATTAGAGTATTATTAATGACATAATTAATAATAATAACAATAATAATGATGAAGTAAAAAAATGTGACAAAGATCTTGTGATTTTTATTCAAATTAAACATTTATTTCGGATCGATTATTTTTAAATTAAAAGAATAGACCAAGTCATCACCAAAATATAGAGGGAAAGGTGGTTATCTTGACAAATGTGTTTACGTGATATATCAATAAATATAAGACATATGTCTCTTTTATATAGATTTGTCAGTTACGTAATGTATATATTTATCATAACTTTTAGATATGCATTTTTTTTTATAAACATTTATTAATTACTTAATGTATATATTTAATTTTTAATTGCTATTTAAAAATTAAATAATATGATTTTATATCAACATAAAACCATAATTTTCAAAAAATCAAATACGTTAGTAAGGACCAACACTTAATTGGATTTAGTTTCAATATCATATTAGACATAAAATTTGAACTTGAAGATCAATCTCATAACAAATCACTCAGTCTCAAACTGTTTCATTTGAGATATATGTCACATAATAAATTTTATCATATCATGAAAGATAATCTGGATAAAAATTGGGTGAACAAATTGTTAAAAATTATTATCACGTTGTCATTCATAATATGATTGAAACGTACATAAAATTATTGATAATGAGTGTAACAAGGGTCGCAAATACTTGGATTTGCATTACGACTTGGCTACAGAATAGACATTCTTGTTCTATATTTTTGCCGTTATCATTATTGTATTTCAAATTAGCATACTTAGCGATTAGCGTTGGACATTTCAAACGAAACAAATTAAAGGTAGAAAAATCTCAACGTAGTGGTCAAACAAAGGTAGAAAGATGTAGTAAGCGGCTAATGTAGATTCAAAGTTGAAGAGCATAGATGATGAAACCAAGTTAACTGATGTTAAGGAGTTAGGTATTTATGATATTTTATAACTCTTGTTCGAATAGGTATAACCGTGACTTTTATAATAAAAATTGAAATATTATAAAAGACCATCTATTTTGTAAGTGTTTTTAAAGCTTGAAATTTCAATTCGATTTGTTAATTATTTGAGAAAAGAGACTAGCATCTTTTGAATGATTGTTATTCATTGTATTGTATTATATTATATTGTATTGTATTGTTAGTGTAAATAAAATATTTATTTTTATTGTTATTTACATTTTATTGTATCGTATTATTTAAATTCATTGTTAGGTAACGAAAAAAACTCATTTTATGTAGCGACCTCAATATATTTTTCTTATTTTCCTTATTTATTATTTAATAGTCATATTTCATCTTTTATCCTACATTTTCATAAAAGCTCTCCTACTTTTTTGTAGGTGTATCATTCAAGTATGACATAAACGTAAAATGATATAATTTATAAACACTATATTGAAAGCATAATATAATGTCATATAAACTCATTCTTAGTTTCAAAATAAAGAACGAGATCATAGTAAGTTCCGATTGAGCATAAAATAGATTTAAATAGAGTAATAATAATTTGCAAATCTCATTTATAATTTCCAAAGATTCATTTAAATTCACTTTTAGATAATTTGATTTTACATTGTTTTTACCGGACGAAAGAAGTTATAATTATAAGGCGAAGACTTTAGCCGAGACCTCATTTATTGAGATAATACGACTATCAACACACTAGCGGCGGACCTAAATCAATTTAATATTTTCTTGTTCAACAAGAATTTTTCACTAATCAAATACAAATAGTTTCACCTATAAAAATTAAGATTTCATCTTTCGACTCATCTCACTAAAAACGGTATTATAATATCGGAAAAAAGTTAAAATTGTATAATGATAAAGTGTGCATCCACATATTAACATAATAAAAATATCGAATTCGAGTTTTCTAAGTAGGAAATTGCTTAAAGATTTTGAATTTGAATTCCGATCTTTTTTTGAGATTTCGGGTTTGAATTCCGAGCTTGTAACCAGAATTCTTCTTCTTCATCTTCCCTAGTTCTACAAGTTGCAGAAAAAAGTGAAGAACATCAGCCATGGATCCTTCAGATAACAATCCTTCTTCTCAACAATCTTTACCTTATATTACTAGTAACAATCCCCTTCAATTCACCATTCATTTGCCCAATTCTACTCCCAATTTCACTTCAATTCCAAATTCAAACCCTAGCCATGACCCGAACCCGAACCCAAACCCGAATCCGAATCCGAATCCTCATTGCGATTCAATTTCAGACCAGCTTCTGTCCCTCTCCATTCCGACGAAACGGAGACGAGGTAGACCTCGGAATACGGCGACATCGTCTTTGGACCAGGTATATATATGTGTGTATGTATGATAATTTCACCTAATTCCTTTTTAAAGTTTTTGATCAGTTTTAATGCTAATGGTAATTTACATAGTCTTCTTTTGTTCAGTTTAGCAAAACCCTTGTGGAAAATTCGAATCTTGTGCGTAATTTGAGTGCTAGAAAAAATACTGCTTCTTTTGATGCTTCGGATGAGATTATTGTAATTAACAAAGAGGCAACGACGGAGGCGTTAATTGCTTTAACTGCGGGGTTTCCAGCTGATTCTTTAACTGATGAGGAAATTGAAGCTGGGGTTGTTTCAGTAGTGGGTGGTATTGAACAGGTTAATTATATTCTTGTTAGAAACCATATACTTATGAAATGGCGTGTAAATGTGTCGACTTGGATAACAAAAGAGATGTTTTATGATGTTATACCTAAGCATTGTTATGCTTTGCTGGATTCTGCTCATAATTATTTGGTATCGCGTGGGTATATTAATTTTGGAGTTGTGCCGGCTATTAAGGATAGGATTCCAGCTGAGCCGAGTAAGCCTAGTGTTATCATTATTGGGGCAGGACTTGCAGGGTTAGCTGCAGCGAGACAGTTGATGCTGTTTGGGTTTAAGGTTACAGTTTTGGAGGGAAGAAAACGTGCTGGTGGAAGGGTGTACTCAAAAAAAATGGAAGGTGGAAATAAGGTAGCTGCTGCTGATTTAGGAGGGAGTGTGTTGACGGGTACGCTAGGGAACCCACTAGGTATTTTGGCACGGCAGCTGTCTTGCACACTTCACAAGGTCAGAGAGAAATGCCCTCTTTATCGTGTGGATGGGAAGCCAGTTGATCAAGATTTAGATCACAAGGTGGAGACTGCTTATAATTTGCTTTTGGAGAAGGCAAGCAAGCTTAGGCAGTTAATGGGAGAAGTTTCTCAGGATGTTTCTCTTGGAGCAGCACTGGAGACTTTCCGTCAGGATTATGAAGATGCCGTGAATGAAGAGGAGATGAGTTTGTTTAATTGGCATCTAGCAAATCTAGAATATGCAAATGCAGGTCTGATTTCTAAACTTTCATTAGCATTTTGGGACCAAGATGACCCTTTTGACATGGGAGGGGATCATTGCTTCCTGCCCGGAGGAAACGGAAAACTAGTTCATGCATTGTCGGAAAATGTACCTATTCTTTATGAAAAAATTGTGCATACCATTCGTTATGGTACCGATGGAGTACAGGTTGGCGCTGGGGCCCAAGTATTTGAGGGAGATATGGTGCTGTGCACTGTTCCTCTTGGAGTTCTGAAAGGTGGTTCTATTAAGTTCATGCCAGAATTGCCTCAGCGGAAGCTCGACGGAATAAAAAGATTGGGATTTGGATTATTAAATAAAGTTGCAATGCTTTTCCCATATGTATTCTGGGGCACTGATCTCGATACCTTTGGGCATCTTACTGATAATTCTAGTAGCAGGGGTGAATTCTTTTTGTTCTACAGTTATGCAACTGTTGCCGGTGGTCCCTTATTGTTAGCTCTAGTTGCTGGAGAAGCTGCACACAAGTTTGAGACCATGCCTCCGACTGATGCAGTGACAAAGGTTCTTCAAATTCTAAAAGGTAAAATGCTGTTTTTGTTGCTACTGACTGACTTCCTGAAGCTTAATTTCTCAGTCTGTTGTATAAAATACCAATCAGCATATAACAAGAAGAAAAGAACACTAATTTGGTAAGCAATGACGTGGCTGTATTATGGTCAATGCTCTCAATTTCGAGTCATTTTTTCACTAGGCTGATACTTCAGAAAAGGTGGACTATGAAGAAGTGTCGAATAATCCTACTGTTTATGGGCTTCAATGGCTTAAATTAAAAGAGAACATGTAAAAATAAAAGTAGTTCCATAAAAAAGAGCAATCAATTGATTACAAAATAAAAAATAAAAAATGATATGATCTGAACTCTCTTCATTATCAAATATGATCTTGTTTCATACAAATCGATTAGTTATATAAATGATGATTCCTCCTTATCCTGGGTGTAATTGCTGGTATGTAAAAAGATGCACTTTCACATTGTATGGTTACTTGAAGACCGACTTCCGAGATGATAAAGTTTGTCAAATGTCATGATCATTAAAGCTTGAGCTAACTTACCTTTAAATTTCTTACTTGTGATTCTAATCTGGGGTTTAGATGGAGTTCCATTACAGTCAGCACCCGGGGGACAAACGTATTGATTGTGAGCTAACTCTTTAATAAACTTCAATACTCTCTTGACTTCCCAATGCGGGATACTTCGTACAACGTAGTGTATCTTTTTTTTTCTACAAAACTACTAGTGGTCCCCTCTTCACAAGCTACCTGAGTATGCATACAAGGACAGTGTTTCAAAGTGTTCTAAGCTGCCTTTCCTCTTTCTCATTGCTCCAACCAATAAAGTGTCCTTTAAACGTAATTTTTTAATGACATGTCCCTCAAAGTGTATTACCCACTTAACTCTCATAATATGTTGCAGAACATGCTTCTTTTCTGCCATACTGCCACTTACTTTTTTACCACCTTGAAAAAGAATCTATTTCTTTTCTTCTTACACTCTATGCTTGAGTTCATCAATTGTTTTGAGATTTTGCATTTGATAGAAATGTGGTTACATATCTCTCTATCTCAGTAAAAGATAAAACGTTGTGCCCTTTTCAAAAGGCTTTCTTGTTACATGGAGCTTGCTGTTAAGGTTCTTGCTTCAGATGTAGTAATGATAATTTCGGTCATTGCTTCAGGTATATATGAACCACAAGGAATTGAAGTGCCAGAGCCAATCCAAACTGTATGTACGAGATGGGGAAGTGATCCTTTCAGCTTGGGTTCTTACTCTAATGTTGCAGTGGGGTCATCAGGAGATGACTATGATATATTAGCAGAAAGTGTGGGTGATGGCAGACTTTTCTTTGCTGGTGAGGCCACAAATAGGCGCTATCCAGCTACTATGCACGGAGCTTTTCTTAGTGGGCTTAGAGAAGCTGCAAACATTGTCCACCATGCTAAGGCTAGAACCATGAGTCTGAAGATTGAGAAAAAACCATCAAAGAGCACTCATTATTATGCTTCTGTTCTGGATGACTTATTTAGGGAGCCAGACTTGGAATTTGGTAGTTTCTCTATAATTTTTGCTAGAAAGAGTTCTGATCTTGAGTCACCAGCAATTTTGAGAGTGACCTTCTGTGGGCCCCAAACACGGAATCATGATGGAATAAGACCTGGTCGACATCTTTCTAATAAATTACTCTTTCAGCAGCTTCAATCCCAATTTAATAACCAGCATGAGCTTCATGTTTATACTTTGTTATCCAAGCAACAAGCCCTTGACCTTAGAGAGGTCAGAGGTGGTGATGAGATGAGGCTGAATTTTCTTTCTGAGAAGCTTGGGGTGAAACTGGTTGGTAGAAAAGGTTTGGGTCCATCTGTTGATTCTATAATTGCTTCAGTTAAGGCTGAGAGGGGAAGGCGCAAACCGGGTACACTTAAAACTGGTATGTCTATTTATTTATTTCATTCTCCTCCCTCTCTCAATATAGAGGAAAGAGCAAGTAGCTTCATTTGTTCCTTCTTAGAAACTGTGGCACGTATCAATTTAAGCCTAAAGAATCTTCCTTAAATAGGTGTCATGAAGTCAAAAGACACCACTCTCAGGCGAAAAATAGTTAGGTATGAACACCCACCCTCTTCTCTTTATCTCTAGTTTGTTCTTTTCTTTTCTTGTTGGGAGTGAATCTCAGCTTTCTCTGGATGCTGTTTCTGTATTATTTCAGGAAGGCTAAAGTTGTAAGCGGAGGCAATAGAACCACTTCTTCCCCTGCTTCTAGCAGCAGGATTAAAGCAGTTGGCAGCAGCACTACCACGATACCTCTGACGAACCTTGACTTGGAACCTAAACCAGTTTGCGCTATTGGATCTGCCGCTTCTCCAAGTTTGAATGTTAGAGTAAATGACGACAGGGAGTCAAAATCTGTAGGCAGTTCTGTACACCTGCTTCACAATGCAAGCATTGGTGACAAGTTTGAGGGTAATTTTGGTAGTTCTACCGCTCCGCTTTTAAATGTAGGAGGGAACACAGGAAGCAATAGTGATGGGCCTATGTATCCCAGAAATACATATGATGATAGCACGGATACATGTGTTCCGCCTACTACTGGAAATTTGGCTAGTCAGCATACATCAGGTATATTATGGTAGCAGCCACTTTTCTTTGCTTGCCTGTTATACATAGCTTATCTTCATGTCATTCTCCCATATGCTCAGATTTGTTATGGCATTTTACGTATAGCAAACTAGCATACGTAGAATGTATTACTGGACTATCATGAACCTACTTAAATTTCATTGTGGTTCTTGTAAATATAGCTGCCTTAAGGACGAAACACTGCAATTTACCATCTATCTGATTCACTGATTGTTGACCCTTATACGCCGGCTTGCAGGTGATGGGGATATGGAAACTATGATGCTTGACGGGGAGTGTAGAATGTGATTGACAGCTTGACACCTTTCGCAACTATGATGCTTGACGGGGGATCTATGATGTGATTTTCAGCTTGACACCTTTCACAACAATGGTGCTTCACAGGGAATCTAGGATGTGATTGTCGTCTTGACACCTTTCACTTGCAGACTCGTCGTCTTCAAGCTCTATGCATATTTTACAACTGAAAACCAGAGGTTGAACGACTAAGCCAAGAAAAAGCTCTCTTGCTTCTCCATCTTATAATACTGCAGTCTGCAGTTGTCCTGTCTAGTGAGCTAGTTATACTACTAGGTAACTTACTTAAAGGCATGCATCCTCTTGGAATTTCAATCCCATTGTATATATATATATATATATATATATAGAGCAAATTTTAGGAGTTCACTAACCTTAGCAGTTTATTTTGCTATTTTTGTTACAAAAAGCAGTAAAGATTTACTGAAAATTATTTCTTAGCTTGATGTTAGTTTTAGAGTGAATGAAATTTCTTATTTACAGAGTTGTATTGAGCATTTTTCTAACAAATGGATTGTCAACCTGAGCACAAAATGAGATAGTAATTTTTTCTTCTCAATTAGAAGGTTAAGTGATCATAAAATCCGACAGTGATTAATTAGTCAATTGTGGACAAGTAAATAAAGACGGAGGAAGTACTCATTTAACGTGCTAACTCGAAAATTCAAATAACTAGTATACGAACGAAATGACCCCTTGGTATTATTTGGCTTCATATTTGGACCAAGATAATAATAAGCTGAAGCAGTTTACAGACAATACATTCCTCAATGTACAAACACAACAAGGACAGAAAAGGCAGTCTGATGCACTAACTACCCTGTATTCACACAGGATTGGGGGGGGGGGGGCTGCACCTCTAAAGGGTGTGGTGTAGACAGCTTATCCAGAGCAACCTATAGGTCACAGAGACAACTTCACCGCTGCTCCAAGGCGAGCAACACTCCACTTATACAATGAACTCTCACTTATACATTTTTCATCTAGTATAATAAAAGTATATAAATCATGATACACGAAGAGAGTTTCCTTCATAGGAAAAGTATCGTCGATGTCTAAGAGTTCAATCGAGCTTAAAGGCCTTCAGCTTTCCTTATTCTCCGGACCAGCATTATGATTTCAACGTCCCTCCCAACCACTCTTCTAGTTTTGCTTCTTTATCTGCTTTGAATTCATCAAAGTTTTCGGTTAAAGATAGCAGTTGGTCATAGGACATGCTTTTGTTTACCTGTTCTTGTTGTAGCTCATTTGCAGTTAGACTTGACAATGCTAAGTCTTCACTATTGGTCCGTCCAAGTGAGGACAAAGAGCTCACATCTGCAGCTAATAGCGCGTCATTAGTATGGGTCACAGATGGTTCATCCTTGTCTGATGAAGATGGTTCACTCTTGGCTGGTAGTGATTCTCCGGTTTCTAACTGAGGCCACTTGAAGTTACTAGCCTTCTGTTTTGCAGACTGAAAAACATTCGAGAGATATCCAGCTGTCCTGTTATCATCCTCTTCTGAAACAGTATTACGAACCCAGGTGGAAGGACTCCAAGAGGTAGCTATACCGACTGGGAAGCTAGAACTGGTTCCGCTAATCAATCCTTTTTTTGGTTGTTTCTTTGAAATGACAGCCAGGGTATGTCTGAGATCTTTGATCATACCATTAGCAATTGGAAGGCCACACTCTTTCATCGACCTGATCACAGTGATGGAATCATCGGAATCTTCAGTGTGAAGTGCCATTTCACGGGATTTTTCTTCGATACTGTTTTTGAGATTAACAAGGTTGGGGGCTGCTTTCTGGGAATGCTGTTGAATATAGAAAAGCCCAACAGAGGGCTCATTTGCAATGAACTTTATCATGTCCGCCAAGGATTCACTTATCTCTACAAAGCCGTCCACTGTGGAAAATTCATGCATTTTCTTGAAGGCCAACGGTTCATCATCACTGCTGGGGCAAGAAAACAATGAGAAAGTTTGTTCAGGTGAATAATTCAGCAGTCAGAAATCGGGCGTGTATTCTATATGATGAGTAAGTTAACCAGATTTCTTGGGACGGTTTATCCCACGTCGATAAGTATTAGAGGTTTAATAATTATATACTATGTGAGGGGCAATAATTCAATGGGTAAAAATCCAGGAAATGCTGCTTCTGGATTTAAGCTTGTGCCAGAAAAGGTCAATAATCATAGTCAAAAGCAGCTATCATAGCAACAACGACAAATGAGATCTGGGGAGGGTAGTGTGTATGCAGATCTTATCCCTATCTTAAAAAGGTAGAGAGACTCTTTTTGATCGACCCTCGGCTCAAAACAGATGAAAAAGACGACAATAGCAACAAGCAGGAACAACAAGAAGAAAGTACAATAATCGAGGTTAAGGAATCAATATAAATAAATAGAAATCTAAGACTACGAAAAATAAAAGACTAATACTTATAATCCGGGAATTGGAAAGCAAAGCGCTCGACTACTTACTAACCTTGTATAAGAGAAAAATACTATTGAATTGTATATCTACATTATTACATCAAGACCCATTTATAGACCCTACATTAGACTCCTTTTCCAACTACGACACTACAATACAATCCTTTTTCAAGTAGAATAATATTTACTTTCCTATTTCCTAATTATATTTCTATTCTATGTATCATTGTATATATTATTCTTATTCCTATTCCTATTCTAACAGCATCACTCCAAGATTCTCCTCCACCTATCACTATTTTCTCCTCAAGTTCTCTTAAATTTAATTTTTATAACTCTATTTTTAGATTTTTGAATTAATTTTAGCCAAATCCTCGAATTCGTATCCATACCTAGATTCATAACCCCGAATCTTAAAATTCAGATCATGAAAAATTTGACCTCTAGATTCACAACCATATCAGACACCTGCACCCGAGTCTGATCAACTTAGAAATGAAGTGTATGTAAATTTATAACCACTTTTTCATCCTGTCAAGCAACCCAATGGAAGATATAGTGCGTTGAATTACAAGCTGTCAAGTGCCATAAGTTCTTTCCTACTAAGGTTGACGGTGGAGTTGTGATATGGAAGGAATCCTCAAACTAAATGGAAATTTATGAGGCACAGGTTTTCAGAGGTCAGCAACAGAAATGAACAGCTTGCAACAACAAATCCAGTGTAATCCCACAGGTGGGATATGAGTAGGGTAGCGTGTATGCAAACCTTAACCCTACCTTTGAGAATGTAAAAAGGTTGTTTCTGAAAGACCCACAGCTGAACAAACAGTGAAAAAGAGGCAATAGCAACAAACGGAAACAACATCAAGATAATAAGATAACGAGACGAAACAACAGCAAGACAATAAGATACCGAGGCGAAACAACAGGCAGTGATAGAAATCTGAAATAAGAAATGAACTGCTTGCATAGACATATTATTATAGATTCATAAAGAAAGATCATAATTGTTCATTTTTCACAAAAAGTCATGCTTACTCGGGCATAGTTTACAACCTTTTAGTTGCTGCATTTATACGCCTTCTTCAATACAGATGTTTGGTTATATCAACTAGGTACCCTCAGATGGGTTTTTCTGTTTCCACTTCAGCAGATTAACGTAACATGAATTACACTTAGTGTAAAGAATCTTCCGCGAGGATATTGCTAATAAGACGTGAAAATAGACTCTGATTATCACATACCCAACAAGCTGATGACAGGAACCAGAAGGGCAATGAACTAAAATCAACTTATCAAAGATACCAAAAAAAAAAAAAACTACAGTGAGACCCAACATTAGCTTCTTTGGCTCTTCCCGATCCCACCATACAACAACAACAATAACATATTACACAAAGTGGCGTCAGGGGAGGGAAACTTGGGGGTAGAGAGGATGTTTCCAATAGACCTTCTGCTCAAGGGAAAACAGTCCAAAAAAGGACCCCAACCCCACCATATATAAGAAAAATATATCGTTGAAATCATCAATCTACCACAACATACAATAGATTTCGGGTTTTAATCCATCAAATCATTAGGCTCTGAAAAAGGCCTGATCGAGTATGACCTCAAACAAGACCCCAGGCAGTTGTCTTATACAGCTCGAGGGGAATATGTTTACAGTATACTTTGGAAAATGAAACAGGACACAGCAAATTCAGAAACAACAAGTGCCTGTCCACATCCTTTTGAAGTGAACTACCATGTCAGTAATACAGATGAATCCCCAATAAGTGGTGTAGATAAAAGCAGTTTAGCCAGTTAACAGTCCGAGAAATAGTAATCAGGTCTTGTTCAATCCGTTGAGCATAAATTAGTCTCAAGACATCATGAAGTACTGAACTCCACTACAGTAGCAATTTGACATGATTCCGTTTGTTATAGTTACATTTTTCTTTAGATTTTCATAAATTTGATTTGCAGCTTCATTTTACTTTACTATCTTCTCAGAACATATCATTCTTGACACAACAATTTTAAATAGCGGGTAGCCAATAAGATGCAAGTCATGGTCAGAGAAAGAAATTTCAATGTAATTAAATACTTCCCTAAGAAAAAAAGAAAAAATAAGAAGGAATATTATATTAATATCTTACTTGAACATAGATCATGTCCACTAATAAGCCAATTTGAAGTTGAGATTTATGCAACCTGCAGAATGAAGTAGGTAACCATCAATTAACATCCATAATTCTAACTCCTTTTGTAAATTTGCAAAAACTATGTAGATAAAATATACTGCAGGCGTCATGCAATAAGGACACTGATTCAGCCTAAGTTTCTCGGACACTCCAACAATGTTGCCGCACCCATGTCGGATCCTAAAAATGACTACTTTTGAAGGGTCCGACAAGCACCCGATGACATTTATGAAGAGTTCGAGTAACATCGGATTCAGAAATGTTAATTCTATCGTTCCAGCGTTTTCAAGATTCACCTATAAGCAGGGGCGGATCCAGGATTTAAGCTTTATGGGTTCAAAATTTAATGTTCTTATCATTGAACACTCATTCTACTTTTAAAGCTATGGGTTCATGTCCACTATTCATCGCAATTTAGTGGATACAAGTTTATACTTCGCGTGATAAGTATTAGATACATATGAACCCGGTACCCGCACACTGCATCTGTATTTGACTATAAGCTGCTACACTGGAAAAAAAGGGGAATACACTAAGAAATGTTCGCGATCTCGAGAACATTCTGAGGGTACAGTAACCTAAAAAAAGGCTTTCTATTTTGTTTACACCTTAAATACAAGGTTTTCCCTTTCTCCCAATAATATATATATACCTAGTTAAACAACAAAAATATTCCAAATTCAGGAAACCGCTACTGATTCTAAATTAGTACTCCCTCGATCGACTTTTTGTCCTACTTTCCTTTCACGGTTCCAAGAAAAAGTCTCTTTTCCTTTTTTTTAGCAACACTTTAATTTTCACTTTCCACATGACACATTTATAATCAAAAAATGAAAGGGGATTTTAGTACATCCTACATGTCTTTAGTTTAAGACCACAAAATTCAAAAAACTTCTTTAGTTTCTTAAACTCTATGTCTAATCAAAACCAACCACAAATTGAATAGGAGGAAGTATCTTTTACATTACATTCTTGAAATTCTTTTTCCTATCAACGCAAATCTATAGCCTGTAAAATTGAAAGAGGAATAGAAAAACCAAGATTCTAACTTTTAAAAAAAATATTAGCGCAGGGGATTTGAAGATGGGGAATCGAACCTTCACCTATAAGCGACAAGGTGAAAGTTCGCTCAACTGAGCTACTAAGATTCTCCACCAGTGTTCACTCGATCAACCAATACCCACCTAGATATAACAGAATCCCACTTCTCAAAAACCAATTTTTAGTGCAAATTCACTATCTAACAATCAACCAATACCCACCTAGATATAACAAAAGCCCATTTCCCAAAAACCAATTTTTAGCTCAAATTCTCTATCAATTATCCAACAATCAACCAAAACCTACCTATATAACAAAACCCCACTTCTCAAAATCCATTTTTTAGCTCAAATTCTCTATCAATTATCTAACAATCAACCAATACCCACCAAGATATAACAAAAACACTTTTCAAAAACCATTTTTAGCTCAAATTCTCTGTCAATTATCCAACAATCAACCATACCCACCTATAAAACAAAAACCCCACTTCTCAAAATCCAATTTTGAGCTCAAATTCTGTCAATTAACTAACAATCAACCAATACACACCAAGTTATAACAAAAACAGTTCTCAAAAACCATTTTTAGCTCGAATTCTCTATCAATTATCCAACAATCAACCAACACCCACCTATATAACAAAAACCCACTTCTCAAAAACCATTTTTAGCTCAAATTCTTCATCAATTAGCCAATTAAAAAACACCCACAAGAAAAAAAATCCTCTTTCCCTTTAAACACCCATAGAGGGTACAAAATCATAAAAAAGAACAAATATAAAATTGAATAACTTACAGATCAAAGTAGAAAATTTGAAGCTTCCTTCGACCAGTTGATGGGTTTCGACAAGGCTATTTAATATAGAATTATAGGCAAGAGAATTAGGTTTTTGTCTGTACTATGTTAGATGTTGAAACCAAAACCAACATAGAAGAGGAAAATTACTTTCTTTGTCGTTATTTTGATTACTGTTCCTCTTTTTTTGTTCTTTTTTTTTTTTTAAAATTCGTTTACGTCTCGAATTTAATTACTAAATTTATTGTTAGGTAAATAAAAAAAAATGGTATTATGTTAAGAACGATTTGGTGTAATCGTGTCATTCTTTTTAATTTTGATTTTATTTATTATATTATTATATTTATTTTTTAATCCACCATTAAATAGTAACTTTACTTTCGTACTCTTAACTTTTTTAAGGTTAATCATTTAGATTATTGATGTTTCGTTGTGTATATCGAAGGAAATAATATCATTCATTAAAATAATATAAAATATAATACAAGTTAATATGATTTAATATATTATAAAACAATTTTTCGTTACGACAATTGAGACAATTAGGATGGAGATTGAATTTTTTTGGAATTATTAACCATTCTTTTCACCCTGAAAGGATGAATTTAATTCACATCGAATAAAATAAGAGGTAGATAAACAACTGAAAATTATTTACTTGGCTTGATGATAGTTTTAGAGTAAATGAAATTTCTTATTTGTAGAGTTGTATTGAGTATTTTACTAATAAATATGATTGTTGATTGTAACTCTAACCAGCTATCAAACTAAAACGATTCTTAGTGTTGTCCCCTCTCCTCTTGAAAAGAAATTTTATGATATTTCTGATATTATGTTAAAAGAAAAAAAATATGAAGTTTTTATTAACGTAATAGGTTTGAAATTGATATTTACAAATTTGTCAAAGTGAGCACTAACTGAGATGGTAACTTTTTCTTCTCAATTTAAAAGGTTAAGTGATCATAAAATGTGATCACGATTAATTAGTAAATTGTGAACAAGTAACTATAGATACTTATTTGATGTGTTAACTCGAAAATTCAAACAACTAGACGTTTTACCATATGAATTAATTTTATTCTTTTAATCTTTTGAATTAAATCCATTTTGCAAAAATAATATTGCAATATTAAAGTAACATCAACATATTTAATGCTAAAAATATTATTGAAATATAATGCAGTTAATTGATAAATTAAAAATGAATTTTAAGTTAGACAATAACAAATTCTGATGCTACAAAATATTTTCTGAAAAATTCCTGAAAATAATTATTCTCTTACTTATAAACTTTCTCTTTCTTTTGAAAAAAAAAAAAAAAACCAATACGTTACGTTGATTTTCAAATGGATAATTGAGGCATCAAACATAAAACTTAGGAATTCATGGACAATAATTATTTTATTTCTTTTTTCTTTTCTTGACCTTTTCTATTATTATAATTATTTTTTATACATAGAGAAGTCTTAAATGGAATAATCAAAAGTAAACATATCTTTTTCATCTAAATAACATCGCCATAAAAGGATAAAATTGATTCGAACAAATCACAATTTTAAAAAGTAACTGCGGTTATTAATTTATTACTAACATCTACCTATGGTAAAACTAATATTATAATAGAAAGAGCTTTTGTGCATGGTTTAATTTTTTTTTTCTTCAAAAACCTAAAACACATAAACTAAGAAATATTGCATTCATTTTTTTACCCCAAATCAAATTGGAAATTTTAAAGAATCCGACCCAATCCGATTCGAATCAAATACAAATAAGAAACACAAGCAGTAAATTACTAACATATAAAAACTCTATAAAACCAAATTAAATCGAATCAAATCGAATCTAGCAATGGCGGAGAAAAGAAAGAATGATGGAGAATTACCAGAGAGTTCATCTTGTAAGAAGCAGAAGAAGATGAAGGGAAAAGCTAATTTTATCATTTCTGCAGCTGCTGCTATCTTCTTTCCTCTATTCTCCTTTATAACCAACAACAATTTTTCACTTAAATTAAGGAAGAAGACTCCGCCCTCAATCGATCAGCTAGAAGTGCATAATTCGGTAAAATTCATTTCTCTGTATTCTCATATTCAATTCTATTAGGTATTTGTCAGTGAATACTCGTTTTTTTTTGTCTCCAGGCCATGGTTCAGTTCCCTGAGGAAATACTCGTCAACATCCTCAGCAGGTTACCTGTGAAGTCTCTTGTTCGATTTAAATGTGTTTCAAATTTCTGGATAACGTTGATATCAGATCCTTACTTTACAAAGAAGCATCTCAATCGTGCTAGGAGCGACCAAGACTCCCAGAAGCTTCTTATCTACCAATGGGGCCCTAAGGTTTCTAACTTCTCTCTATATTGTTGTCCTTTATCGCCCGTTCAACAGGTTAAGGATGTACAAAAACTTAAACTCGATTGCCCTTCAACTCTTAAACCAAACAAAATCCTGATCCATTGTTGTTACGATGGCTTAGCTATTCTCGAGATTTGTGATAAAGATGGCGTTAAATATTTGCTGTGGAACCCTTCCATAAGAGAATCAATAGTACTTCCTCCTCTGGGATGTCCAGGGGATGGACGTTCTCGGTTTGGTTTGGGTTATGACTCGAGCAGTGATGAGTACAAGATCATTCATATGCACCAGAACATAGAAGGTCCATATTATACTAATGAAATTCTTGCGTTGAAAGATGGCTGCTCTTGGAGAAGCATCGATGAACATCCTCGTGCCACTCGCTGTTGGTTCCATGCCACAGACTCTTTGCCTTTTATACATGCGGCGTTTCATTGGATCCAGGTTCTAAGAAACTATTTCGTGGTGATTTCGTTTGATATTTCAAATGAAGAGTACGGAGAGATACCTGTGTCTGAGGAAATATTAAGCTTGAAGGCTGGCCCTGACACTGTTGGCGTTTGTGTGTTGGAAGGAATGCTTTGTGTATATTCAAATCTATTTTTTACGGGAAATGATATTTTTGTGGTATGGGTATTAAAAGAGTATGGTGTCAAGGAATCTTGGATGGCGTTGATTATAATAAAAGATACTCCGTATGTTTATGCCGCGCCTAGACATAGGTTTGCGAATGGTGAAGTGCTATTCTGGTGCTTGAATCGTGAAACTAGAAGGCACGCGTTTAGGACGGTCAATAAACCCTATAGATCATGGTCTCGATGGCTAACCGGAGGGCACACATCTTGGATCGTCAGTAGACCATTTAAATCATGGCCTCGATGTGATACGATTCAAGGTGGACATGCTTTTACAGAAAGTTTGATATCTCCAAAATCACTTGCGTATTCTTAATGTATGATGGAAGAGCCTTTTTAAAAAAAATGTTAGTTTAGCTATTGGTCATTCACCAGTTTCAATATTTTCAGAGTATCTACTTCATTGTGTGTTCTTCCTTTTACTTATTACTAAGTTTCACGAGGTTTAACATTCGTTATTCTTTCCTGGAAAAAGGGTCCGATATACTCCTCAACTTTGTCATTTGGAGCTGATATACCCCTCGTTACAAAAGTGGCTCATATATGCCCTTACCGTTATACAAACGGCTCACATATACCCCTGCCGTTACAAAACGGCTCACATATACCCTTCATTTAACGGAAGTTAAAAAATTAGTTTTAAATTTATATTTATTACTTCTAATTTTTTTTAAAAAAATTATTTAGGGGTTTATATGATTTTTCTATAAAAGTTCAAGGTATATTTTAATTTTTTTCATACATAAATTATTTTTTGACTTCTTTTATTATAATTATTTGAATTTCTTATTCTTATTTTGTTTTTTTCCTTCATTCCTTAGTTTAAAGAATAAAAAATTAAACTATTTTTTTTGTGTGTAATGTAATTTAATTTTGTATTCGAAGAAAAAATTTGGTCATCTACAATAAGTTTTACAAGAATATTAATGAAACATAAATAAATTTGATTATCAAAATAATAATTATAAATTAGTCATTGAAACAAAAAAAAGTCAAAATAATATGTTTGACGAGGATTAAATTTACTCATATGGGATTATATTTTTTAGAAAATAATAATAAAAATTTAGATTAAAATTATTTTTTTTTTTCATTTCCGTTAGAGAAAAAGTATATATGTGAGCCATTTGTTTATAAGTAAGGGTATATATGAGCCACTTTCATAACAAGGGGTATATCAGCTCTAAATGACAAAGTTGAAGGGTATATCATACCCTTTTCTCTTCTTTCCCGGAATAACACTCGTATATATTGAGCTCGTAATGGTACCTCGCAATTCAAAAGTCTCTCTACGGCTGAAGAATGGGCGTGTTCTTGGGCCATCATAGAAACATAGATAGGGTCGACGACGGAACAAAGAACGAAACTTTACGACAACTTTTTCGTAGACGTTCACTTGCATCACATACACAAGTTCTCTCTGAACCGTGCGTGAACTCCGTTAACTAGGCGCCCCTCTCCAAGTAGTCAGTCTGTTCTCTCGTGGAGAAAGCCTTACTCTCGTTTCGTTCGAACGTAGCCCGCAGGAGTCAAGGGGTTGTAGGGGCGACTTCCAGAGATAATTATGGCGAGGGGAGGTCAATTGGATCGATCGTTTCTATTGGCTAGTATCTCACTATTATAACCTATAAATAGTCTACAGGTCTGAAAAAAAGAAATGCAGATTCTGTTATTTGTCTATTATAGCATTACCAAGCTGCAGCAAAAGCAACAATTCAGCAAAGCTAAACGAACGTTGGTTTCAAATGGATATAGAGATTCATATAGCCAAACACAACTACTTAGGGATTGAGGCACAATTGTTACTGTAGTTGATGGTGGTTCCTTTTCTATCTTTATATAGACCTATCTCTCACTATCTAACAAAGAAACGCTGAGGGCGGACGTCTAAACATCAGGGGTATGCTAATACTGGCGACGTTAGGAACCCACTATGACACAACAGTCAAAAAAGAGGCCACCTTGATAGACTATTTCACTGTTAAGAGGAAAACACTCTCTTAAACTATCGTAATAAACTTTACATAAAGACATTCTGGTGTCAACGCCAAGAGAAGTTGAAGTATTCATATACACCTCCATACCTAATGGACTTGGAAATTCTCAAACGTTTCCGATCAAGTCTCTAGAGAAGAACTCTGGATGTATTCAATAAGACATATCCAAGGAAGTCTGCATTATAGCAAAAAGATGAATTCTTGCAATAAATTCAGTTTCAGGAGAGTTCCAAGTGTGAAGGACCTCCGAAGTAAATGCAGTTATAAAACTTACAAACAGATCCAACGAATCATGGTTACGATTTTGATTGCAAAAGAAAAGAGATTTAAATCTAATTTGGCTCGTAATCACTACTCTCCAAAACCACATACGAGTACTTCTATAATGCTTCCGTAATCTAGTTAAACATATATATAACATAACTCTCTGCACTTGGGATCAACTCAAACTCCAACGGAAGAGGAAAACAAAACTAACCAAAGAACCACATTGTTCATAAAATGGAACTTTTACCAAGAACAACATTTTGTCAACAAGACACAAACTTAAAAGCTATATAAGTTTTATATTTCTACACATACTACTATCTCGTTCCACAATCATCGATATGCAACATCATATTGATATTTATAATCGAGATCAAATAACACTCAACAATTACCAAAAGACTATAGAAGGATTGAAATTTTTCGAAATACCTTCACTTAACACCATCGAAAACCATTCCTCAACTTCAAAAACAAGCTTCAAAGCTCGATTTTTTCCTCGAAAAATTTGTCAATCATCCTCATCACTCTCATCACTAAAATAACCTTTTCTCTTCTCCTTCCTTGCTTCCTTCTTGAATTCGTCGTTATCTCCTTTCAATAACCTCTCCTCTGCTCCTCTATCCACTACAGAAGCCCAATTATCGTCAGTAAAACGCGCTCCTCCTTCATCATCCGCCTCGTCCTCTTCCTCGTCATCCTCCCACTCCCCAACCTTACCCTCATCACCCCTCTTTCCTCCTCCACCACCACCACCACCACCCCTCCGCCCTTTCTTCGGTGGCTCAGGCCTTTCCCTTGGCCCAAACAGATTCTTCGGACACTCATACGATAAATGCCCTTCTTCCCCACATTCATAACACCTACTTTTATCCTTATAAACCTTCTTCCTAATAAATTCAGCTGCACGGCCATTATCAGAAGCAATTGACGCAGTTAGGGTTCGTCCATTCAGTACTTTTTTATCAATTCCTTTCACAGCTTTAATTGCATCTTCTCTAGAAACGAAAAGGATAAACGCTACCCCACGGCTCTTTCGAGTGACCCGATCTTTAACTACAGTTACCTTCGCAACCTTGCCGAAATTGGAGAAGATTGTATGGAGATCGGAATTTGTCAAGGTATAATCGAGATTACTCACGTAAACTGTTGATTTTGATGGAGCTAGTCCACCGCTGCCGCTGATTCCGCCGCCGCCGCCGCCGCCGTGAGAGGATTTTGAAATGGAAACGTTTTTGGATGTGACGGAAGACGACGACGGCGCCGGTGATGGTGCGGAGGAGTATCGGTAGTAAAAGGTGTCGTCTTCGTCGTCATCTTCGCTGTACTTTCTCTTCCTCGACATTTTTTTTCTAAATTAAGAAAATTAAATTGGTATTAAAGTTAAATTATATATTATAATTAGATGAAAGTTAAAAATGTTTTCATTTTATTTTTAACAATTCAAACCTTAATAACAACATCACAACACTAGTACAAAAAAAAATTAAAATTAAACTATCGTTTTTAACTATTCTAACTTAGTTCATGACAAGCAATACTATAAACTCGAGTCAAATTGAATGAATATCAAATTATTCATATAACTAAATTCAACTTGATTTATTTACAATATTAACTCAACGAACATATCTAACGTGCCTTAAAATACGATTGTGTTGTATTAGTCTTCTGTCTCCCTCTATTCTCAACATATTATCCTGGTGCTCCAAAAGGAGAGGGAGGTAGCTAAAGGCATGGGCGGACCTACAGCGTAATTGGACACTCTTCGTCGAAAAATTATACGATGTATTTAGATAAAATTTTATGTATTGGAGTACATATAATAATTTGGATACCTTAAGAACATCAATATAGTCTGGCCTTAAGAACATCAATATAGTCTGGCCTAGTGGTTGGAATAGCAATTTGGTTGCACGTGCGTGTGTGTGGTTGAAGGATTGATTCCTAGCAGTTGTATTTTCTTTTTAACTATTCAAATATTATCAACGGAAAAGGGCCTAAAATACCCTTAAAGTATTAGAAATGGTACAAAATTACCCTTCATCCACCTATTGGCTCCAAAATACCCTTATCATCCACCTATTGGCTCTAAAATACCCTTCACGTCCACCTTTGGGCTCAAAATTAACCACTTATTTAACAATTTTAAATTTAAAGTATTTAAATAATTTTTAATACATTGTGCTTAACTATTTGTTATAATTTAACTTATTAATATAATTTGTTAACCATTCTACTACCCAACCATTACTAATTAGATCATACCCAATTAATAAATTCGCCCCATTATTAATATACAACAGAAAAATTACTACCAATGAATGTTTCTAAAAAATTAAGGCGAAAATGTCTATAAAAGTATATTATCATACATTCAAGTCGTCAATCAACACATAATATAATTCAAATGTCCAAATAAAAATTACCGATAAACATAAAAGTCTACTATGTTCATCTTAATTATTCTCTCGCCTCAATTATGTGATGTTAGTTAATAGTAATTTTTTTAAGAAAAATAATATATTAAAGTTTTAATATTTAAAACAAATAATAAATATTTATAAAATTATATTTTGAAAAGTGCATGAATTAATTCGAGAGATGATACTTCTTTACCTTTAACCATAAATTTTGAATTCAAGCTTAAAACATAATCCTATTGGAAGTGTCCTCCTAAATAAGCGGCTCAACCTAAATTTAATTGTGGATTCAATTCGGACTCAAATAATTTTGAATGTCATTTTCAGGAATCGGTAATCGTCATGCTTTAGTAATTTTTAACGCGATTTTGATATTATAAATGGTATATTAATTGGGTGGAGCTTGATTAATAATGGGTGGAAAGTGGATTGATTTATAAATGATATTAATAAATTAAATTATATCCAATAATTGAGCGTCAAATATATTTAAAAATATTTAAATAGTTTAAATTTGAAACCGTTAAATATATGGTCAATTTTGGACCCAAAGGTGGATGACAAGGGTATTTTTGAGCCAATAGGTGGGTGGAAAGGGTAATTTGGAGCCAATAGGTGGATGGAGGGTAGTTTTGTACCATTTCCAATACTTCGAGGGTATTTTAGACCATTTTCCGTATTATCAAATTTATCATGTATTAATAGAAGTTTGTCAATTAAATAACACTTAAAAGCATCATAAAACAAAATAAAGAAATTTTTTTCATAACAATACAATACATAATTACATAAAAATATGGGTTGCATACCAAATCCATTTTGGACAACCATACCTTAACTCCAAAGTGAAAACGAAAAACTTAAAATTATCTAACATAAAAAAGATCTAAAAAAATATATAAGTCATATCTTATACTGTTAAGTTTAACCGTTGAACTATATTGTAAGAAAGCTTCTCTTGCTTCTCTTTTAATTTCAGAATGAAGTCATTTGTTCTTCTCCCCAGTTAGCTTCTTGACGACACGTATTCGTATCATAATCAAGGAAGAAGAAAAGAGAATAGTGGATGATAGAAAAAAAATGTGATGATATAGGAAGTAATAAACTGGTATTTATAGTGATATTTGATTGTCTTTTCATCTACCAAAATTTTTTAATGGGGCACATTGAATCATGATAGATACATTTATTTTAGTTTCTAAATTCAAAGAATCACAAACTTTGAAGAGTTTCATACATTATGGTTTTATGATAGATAAATTTATGTTAATTAAAAAAAATCAAAGAATCACAAAATTCGAAAAGTTTCATACATTAAAGTGTAGTTGTTGGATTTCATATTATAGCATTATGTAATTAAATTAAATATTAATATTTTAAAATAAATTAATTTATTTTGATTTAATGGAGGGGCAAAATGGTAATCCAACTTTGAAGGTTGGAGCTTCCCACTTATAATAATACTAGTTTCCGAGAACGTGCATTGCACGTTTATCCTAAAATCCTTCATACAAAGTTTGTATTACAAAAAATAAATTTAGACAATATATATATATATATATATATATATATATATATATATATATATATATATATATATATTCAAGAATTAGCTATTATCACATTTGTTATCGACCCAAAGGTATATATGTACATTTCACAAATTTCGTCAATAATTTATTTCCTCGTAAATTTAAAGAATAAAGTTACAATGGTTCATCAACGTATAAGACACCATTGAATCTCTTCATCTTCATTTTTATTCTCTTCATGGTCATTTTTTTTAATCTTTCTTTAATTTTTTTGTTAGTGAGTTGGATTCACTTGGACAGAAATCACATCAACTTTTTATCTTGTAGGATATTCCATTGATTTTCATGAATGCAGTGGGTAAGTTAGAAGTCTTTCTTCTTGTGCTTGTGTAAAAGACTTTTTTTTTTATATTCGAGAATCCAATTAAGTGTTCCGTCTCAACTTCTATATAATGATTTTTGTTTAAAAATCAAACAAAAAATTTATTAAGATCACATCAACTTACATAGAAGCAATTAATTGCATGTAAGGAACAATGATATATTACCTGGAAATCGATACCACTTGAAACAGTTTAATGTGTGTTGCTTCACTTACTACATCATAACTATGAAATATTAGCGTCAGTTCTTAACTGTATCTTCATTAAAAAAGTCAAATTAACAAAATTCTTTAGTAGTTGAAATATTCAACAAATAGATGAGTTAAAATAAAAATAAATAAAACATTGAGCATAAAAAATTCATATAAAAAAATAATAGAGATAACATGATTACATGAGAAAGTAGAATACATTATATAGGAAAATGGAGATTATGCTAATAGAAGATAAAAACGTTACAAATTAAGTAATCCAAGAAGTGACCTTTTGATATCTATAACCTAACACCTTAATATGAGTTTTTTTTTTCAAAAAAATGACAATGGTTTAAAGAGCATAATAAAAGTAGGTAACTTAAAAGGCTAAATCATTATTGCTATATTTTTAAAATTATTTATTCCAATGCATGTATATCTTTTTATCTAGTAAAATTTTATCTAGAAATCAATTATGAATGAAGGACGATAAATTTCCACTTTAAGAATTGAATTAGGTCTTTATTATGTTATTAATTTCAGTAAGTATTATTTAATAATATCTATCATATGAACTAATATTTAAAACATAATTAACTATTATAGGGGTAAAATGGTAATTCGACTTTGGATTTTGGAGCTTCACACTTATAATAATATACTAGATTTAGGAACGTGCGTTGCACGTTTATCCCAAGATACTTCATATAAA
Organism: Solanum chilense; assembly: GCA_032847665.1. Classification (NCBI taxonomy): domain Eukaryota; kingdom Viridiplantae; phylum Streptophyta; class Magnoliopsida; order Solanales; family Solanaceae; genus Solanum; species Solanum chilense. Next base: position 3,152,392 of record CM064973.1, on the reverse strand, counting down.
TTTTGTATCGTAAAATTTATCATTGCTTTGGTAGAAACTACATATATATTCCTAGTAAAAATATTATATCTTTAATTATAAAATTGACTAAAAGTGCATAAAGTAAAAATAACTATCACACAAATTCAATATTCCAATGAAGATATTAAAATACAACATGATAGGTTAATGTATACAAAGCAACATGCCATAGTAAATTATCAATAATAATAACACAACAATAGAAAGTACGTTGTACAATAACAACAAGCAAGAAACATAAATGTTAAACTAAATAAATAAAAAGAGACGAGAAAAGAGAGCATAGAGATTTTCTCATTTTTTTCAATTGGTTTAAATTTATATATTATTGTGTGAAATGTCACTATTTATTATTGGATAACATTGAGAAATACAAAGAGTTGTCATAAATAAATATTAATCCATTTGAGATTATCGATGAGAAATGAGAGTAATGAACATAATGAATATAATTAGTGAGAGTCACATACATTTACAAGTTGATGGTAAGTTATGAATACTAATATGATGATTTACTATTTACTATTTAATATTAATATTTAATTTATTAAAAAATTTATAAAATTTAAATGTATTGTGTAAACAAAACTGTAATCTAAGAATAAAATATATAAAAGAATTCAAATATACTAAATCTGTAATGGAAAATCATTATGACTAAGTATTACAAAATTTATACGAAAATACACAATTCAATCAAATACATTCTTAAGATAAAATTACAAATTAAAAAAAAATCAAATATGGGAGCAAGTTTAGCATAAGGCTACCAACAAAAATGCAAATTGATAATGTAAATTGAAGACATTCCTTTCACTATTTTTAAGACATTCCTTTTCATGTTTTTTATTGATAATGCAAATTGAAAAAAAGCTATAGTAATAAACATTCAACGTTTGACCATAAAAAAAGTTAAAAGTTTTGGAAGAGAATTTAACGAAAGCGACATTCAACTACATAAATGGAGGGGTCTTATCATAGTTCTAATCTCGGCAAATTACAAAAACAAATATATCAAACTTGATATTCTAGTAATTGAAGTGTTATTCATCCCTATAATCACATTACGCCTTGTAATCTTGACAGAAATCCTCTATGCCTTGAAATTTTCTTCACTTGATTAAAGCTTCTCTAGTCTTCCACACACAAAAATTGTATCACGTATAAATTTTTTCTATGAAAATACTATTAGAAAATTTTCATAGAAAGATTTGTATTTATAGGGAAAAAATATAGTTTTGGAATATGAATATTCACTTACAAAGTTGAAAGGTCAAGTGTTATTACAAATTAAAGATAAATATTAATTAAAAATATAAATTAATTTGGAAGATGAAACACATACATGTATCTATTCAAAGGGATAACTCTTATTTTTAATTTTTGTTCTATTTAATTTACTCACATGTGTATACCAATTAAATAAAAATATTGTAGAAATTCTACTATTTACTATTTAATTAATTAATTATTTAATAATATTTGAATTTAGCATAAGGGTAAAATTGTAATTCAACTTTTCTACTTTGGAGCTTCCCACTTATAATAATACAAGAGGAAAAGAAAAGAAATTTAGGTAAAGATTTTTAAAATAAATTATAATTATTATATACATATAGATTATAGATGATAAATATTAATAGATTAGATATTTTATTAGGAATTAATCTTAGGAAGTCTAGAAGTCATTAACATTTAATTAAATTTATACAATCAAATATTTAAATATTTTATAACAATTAAATTTATAAAAAGGGTAAAATCGTAATTCAACTTTCAACTTTTTTGTTCATGCTTTTAGTAATATATGATGATGTGATGATGATTAGTAACTGACCAAGAGATTTAGTTTTTTTGTAATTGTTTTTAAAGAAAATATAAGTAAATTTTTTCTGGGGATGTCTTTTTGATTTTCTTTTTTACTTGACATTAAATTTTTTTTTAGGTGAAACTTACATAAAAAATTAAAACTTTACGAGAATCTAAAAGTAAAAATGTTTCATTATTTTTTATTATTTTTAAATCTCATTTGATTATGCTCTTCCTTCTTTGTGTCTGTTGTTATTATCGTCATTGCCAAAAATTATTGAAATATTAAAGCCTAAAAATAAATTTTCTTCCCTTTTTCTCTCTCTTTTTTATTTATCGTTTGTTTGCTTCATATTTAAATTAAATATGAACTCAGTAGAGCTAAGCAATATATATTTTGATTTTAAAATTTTTGGTACACTCATTTGTAAGAAAAGAATAATTAGTTATTCAATTTTTGGACACCCTTCGTAGATGATGGTCCGTGACTATGACTGCGTAGATAGTACGGATCAGATCCATGGCTATTGGAGGGAGAATCGGATGCATATGATGAAATGCCATGGCTAGACATTATATCCATATGCTGATTGAGTATGTCTGTGATAAAGTACCAATGCAATTCATTCGTAACTTGATTGAAAAGTCTTCTTACAACGTGGAGAGATGTGCGGATAAATCATGTCAAGCAAACCTAATAAATTTATTTTATATTTTATTAGGTGCAATGCACATATATTTCTATTAGTTAGTGTCACAATTTTATATACAATTTCAATTGATATGTTAGATGATAAAAATAGATATTAAAGTATATTGAAAAGTACGAGCTTCTAAGCATAATGAATATTAATTTTATATTTTTATCTCCTTACATTTTCATTCAAAATGGATTTAATATTTATAAAGTTAAAATATAAATTAAGATAGTTTTGATACTATTTATATAATAGTTACTTTATATTAAACTTGCATACATGTTTCCCTATGATGTAAAAGAATACAATATTTCTTTAAAGTATTTTTTTAAAGAAAACATTCCACGGAATTTTTGATGATGTAAAAGAATACAATATTTCTTTAAATTATTTTTTTTTATAAATCATTCCACAAAATTTTTATATTTGATTTGAGATATATTTGTCTAATATAATAATTTACATGCTTGTCCACCTGAAAAAGATAATGCCCAAAGAAAGAAAAAAACTCCTAATTGTGTTTAAATGCAAACCAATTAAACTAGTATTATATGTGATATTACGTGGTTATTTGATCTTTTCTCTTAGAGATATTGCTAGTAGAATTTCTTTCAACATTTATGGTGTAAACATTTTATTAAGGCAATAAATATTTATAAAAATGGTGGAAACCATGTAAAATTATGATACTATGATTGATTATAATGTAACTTTTCATTTAAGAATTTTCCAGTAATATGATGCACGTTTTATTATTTAATAATTAATAAATGATTTGTACTATTATAATTTAGTGTAGAGGCAAATTGAAATCCAATTTTACATTTTAAAGCTTTAGCCTACTCATAACGATAAATATGAATTATTAAAAGTCACATAATTTCTTTTAAAATTGTGTTTGAGTTACTATAAAAATATGAAAAGTGAAATGATAAAATATTAATAGTGTATAGTTAACTCATAAGAAGAAACTCTTTATTATTTAGTCATCCCCTCATTATAATTTCGATATATAAATTTTATATTTGTTTTAAAAGATGAAATAAAGTAGCAAAAACAAAACATGGAGACACTCTTGCCTTATGATTAACTCCTTAAAATGTTTCTCTAGTGTTGTAAAATGAAACTAAACTAATTAATGTGCCTTTAAAATACGATTATAAATGTCTTTCTAACTTCAAATGTTTATCATGTCTCAAATACGATCCAGAAAGTTAATGTCATTGCTAGGTTCAAACATACACTGCGTAAAGAAAGTTTTGGACAAACGTCACGAAATTTTTAGGCCGTCGCCAAAGAGGCTAACTAACATCACGATGGAGCAACATTTACGGATATCTGAGAACCATGAAATGCATAATCAGAGATCATATTGAAGCAACCAAGTTTTCAGGTTCAGTCGTCTGCTGAGAAAGGGTGCCTCTAGTCCACCTCTTTAGCATCTCTAAGGCAGCTTTAGGCTGATCCATTGGAACCATGTGTCCAGCATCATGAACCTATAATGCCATTTGATCGAAAGACATTTAGCTCGAATATTTATCTATTATATATAAAACGAACAATAAGGTCGTTAATAGATGGATTGGAGGGTCGATAAAGAAAGGCACCTTGAGGAAACTTAGAGGTCCGTGGCTTCTCAACAATCCTGCTTCAGAACCGTTAACTTCAAAGGGGACTTCGATAGATGCTACAAACTCTTTCTGACCTTTCCATTCCATGGCCTGAACCCATCTTGAGTTACCTGGTAAAGAAACGATTTTATGACACATCCAAACGTTCATTTATTTTTGAAACTGTAACTCTCGGAACACGCATGTAAACAAATTTCAATTATCGAGCTAAAGGATAATCTGATGCATTACCAAGCCAGTTGCAAATAAGGTCATATTCTCCAGCATAAACGAGCAGCTTTATTCCATCCTCGAGCAAGGTTGGAATTCCTACTTCGGAGTTCCTCATCCAGTCAACAAGCATTGCCTGGTACACAGTAGTACTACACGAGACAAACTCTATATCCTCAACGCCAAGAGCCTTTTTAACAGAGCGCAGATTCAGCATTTTCTCCATGTCTGAGAAGTCATAGCAGAGTCGTCCCTCACACTTCTTTCTGATGTCATAGTGCTGCAGATAAAAGCTTAATTTATCAGAAACATAGTTAACCAGTCATTTGTATTGACCATGTTTGGAAGGCATGTCGCAGGATAATGTAACCCTCTGAGTAATTCAAAAGATCACCTTGAAGTGAAAGGATAACTATGCCGGTATCCCAAAACAAGTTGGGGTCGGCTGTATGAATAATTGAATATTGACCATGTTTCTCCACTTAAATTCATCTTTGACCAACATTACAATAGAAGTTCTCTATATTAGTTATTGGCATAATAATTTCTCAGAACTATTTATAAAAGATAAACTTCTAGGATCATTTATAGTCTTTGTGAAGCTGCTGACACACCTATTTCTCTACAAAGTACAGGATACGTGTAAGTTGTAACAAGCACTACAATTAATAGAAAATGAATGGCAGACTGAAACGGATAAGAACTTACATTAATGTCAACCCCAGCACTTGCACGGACAGCAGTAAATATAGAATTGCAAACAAAATAAGCCGCCAAGCAGGAGACTTTACCATCAGTGCCTAAAAGAAGCAAAACAGACATAGAAACTGAGAAGCAAAACAGAGTACAGAGAATTGATTTGCCTCGAGTGAAAGAACATCCATTTATGTTGGGACAATCCCCCAGCCCCCTTTTTACCCCTTTTCACCCAGGGAAATCCCAAATGAGTCAAATGATATGGAGGAAAGAAAGAAAGTAAACAGGATGTACCACAAAGGTTTACTGCAACTTCACAAATTGGAATTAGTTTGTTGATACGATCATGAGTAGAGTTCGAAATTAACCCCATGTCCAATGCATAGTCGGTGTATGCAGGGTATTGTATTTTGGGATCTGTAAGCCCATTCCCAATGGCAAATCCCTGTTCAAATAGATCCAATGAAGTCAAGACATATGATTAAGGAAATAACAATACAACAGCTGGTGAATGTGGTACCTTTAAGTTTATATGTGTTCCTTCTTTACCCTTATTTCCTTTGTGTACTCTTGCAGCAAAAGCAGGAATGTAGTGCCCAGCATATGATTCTCCGGTTATGTAGAAATCATTCTTTACAAGCTCTGGATGCTCCTCAAAGAATGCCTATATCATTATTAATGATCATATCAACACAAAAAAGTCAGCATTGTAATTGTCTTTGTTGCACATCTACTTAGAAAAATGTACTGTCTCCACCAAAAATGAAGAAACTAATAATCAAAACTTGAAGAAGCAGACAAGTAGAGGAAAAAACACTAAAATCTGTAAACCTATGTTGTCAACTGATAATATGATGAAATATTCGACATGGAATTCATCTGAATACAGTGGGGTAAGGGCCAAATAGGTAATTGTGTAGTGTCTTAAAGATGGTTGGGCCAAGTTCTGGTAAAACTTCCGGGTTAAAAGCTGTTATACATGCTAACTAAAAGCATGCAAGAGGGAAATAACTAACCAACAAGTCATCCAAAAGAAAATTCAGCAATCAGCTGCAAGTTCCAGTAAAAAACAAGGAACACCATTCCATGAAGAAGGTTACTGAATACTGCAAAAAGGTTGAGGGACAGGATGTGCTGGCAGGGGACCACATTCTTGCCATTAATGCATTTGGAAGATAAAAGAACCTCAAATTATGATACTGCCTCTTTTTTTCCTGGGACCAGAACACATGCATCAAACACCTATTAGGCTAACTCATCAGCACAGTGTAAGGCTCGAGTCCTAGGGTATAACATCTCTCCTATAATCTATACATGTAAGAGGTCATTAGTTCTCCAAGGCTTGGGTACTAGTGTTCAGAAACTGAGCTCTTTGAAAAATCCGTGTATACCAGTGTAACCCTTTTTTGCATCTCACACGTAGACTGGTGATCAACACACAGACAAGAGAACTAACAAGCACAGCACACTCGAAGAGTCCAAGCAGCTATCTAAAAGGGATCTCAGTCACATCAATAAAACCCTTACTATCACCAGTACTTAGATTTTTCACCAGGAACCAATTCTAGACAGGTCAGCAGCGAGATAGAGGTGTCTTACATCACCATAGCAACCCATCATTAGACCATACTACGTGATGATAAAATATATCATCGTTAAAGAATTCTCCTACAAATTTCAGTCTTTTCTCCAACTCTTCCCATTGTTGCTCATAATAAGCATCATGACTCATATCTATTTGTCAATATCACAACTTCAGTGAGATAGAAAACGTTTCATTAACGGATTCTTGAAAGAAGATCACACGTGTTTGGTAATGGTTTATCATTCTGTCTGCACATTATCGAAGACAACAATTTTATCAACAAAAAAAGGTCACAAGTGACTTTGGATCCCAGTAGTTTGTTTGTGATCAGGATACTGAAGTTGTGATTTTACCCCCAAGTACAGTTTCTCCATAATATCACAAAGTTGATCACCCTTTTTTGAATAGGTGGAATATTTATCATCCTTTAGAAGCAATATAAATTACCCAATGTAGCAAACCTTATAATAACATATCTGAAACCAGGAATTGATAGGTAAGAAAACATTTGGAAGCCATGGTGTCATCATAAGACTCTGATTTGAATGGAGGAATTCCACTGGAGTGTGCGCATATATAAATAAAAGGTTCCAAGTTGTCTTGGAGGTTTATTTTCAAACCTGAATAAAGTCATACAAGTCATCGCTGACGCATGCTTCAGTGTGACAGAGGTCACGTCTGTCAGAACTGTAACTGAAGCCAGTACCTGTAGGTTGGTCTACATAGATAAGGTTTGATACCTGCAGAATTAACATGCAAAAATAAATTAGTGTCCTTGAAGGACAAAAAGGAAATTCTAGTGACGAAAATGAACCAACTACTTTAATCTAAGAAACATGCAGAAAACTTCATCCTGTGAGACCGGCAATCAAAACTCAAACCACCAGCACCAAAACTGAAGTTCCTGTGGAACTTGAAATACATTCCTATCTGCAGTATCAAACTGCCAAGGAGGCAATTTAATTTCAAAGAGTAGAAGGAAGAAAGCAGACAGAAGTATGTCATCAGGGAAATGTAATTTTTTTTTGAGAAGGAAAATGTTTGTTAACATAAGCTAGTTTCATGTACACGGTTCCCTCTTTACATGACTACAAGATTTTTTCTTTACGCACCACAAGATACAGCTGTTGACTGACAAGAAACTACTGAGACTGAAAAGCTACTTTCAAAGATAGTCAATACCTTGTCCCACCCATATTCATTCGGCACAAGAGACAAATTTTTTGAAATAGAAAAAGGTCCATTTTCATAGAAAAGGGCCAATTCACTACTGCAACCAGGCCCTCCACTCAACCAGATGACAACAGGGTCATCCTTACTTCCTCGTGATTCAAAGAAGAAATAGAACAACCTACAAATGGAAGATGACACAGTTAATAAATAAGAGACCACACAACAACAGATAGCTGGTTGATAAGATAGACCAGAACATGACGATATAAGCAGGATATCCCAGGAGATGTACATTTTAACAATTAATCAAGAAGGAGAAATATTGTAATGAAACAAGCTGGTATACATCTCTAAGCACACTGAAGGTCTTAAAATAAAATCTTAATAAAAATAAGTTGTCGTTATTTAGCAATCTAACAGTAAACACATTTCTCCATAAAAGTTACTAACACTGATACTTGAAGATAAATATATGAACACAGCAAAATATTTCTACATTAACCAATTAATCTACTAAATCTCAATCCCGAACTAATTACATTAGGTTGTATGTATTTGTGTATACCAATTCACTCTACTTGGATCCATTTTCAACTGTTCCATCGAGTTACCAAAACATGATAAAGGAGCTCATACGAGGGTGTGGGACATAAGACTACACAGAACTTGCTACAGTCCTAACACACCAAAATGCAATCCAACACATGTTGGTGCAGGGCATAGGAGAAAGTAACCCCCTCCACCCACCCCTAAAAACCCAAAAACTAGACCTTTATTGAATGCCTAAACCATGGAACCAAGCAAATTTCACCTTCATAAAGAAATGAATTAGGCGACCAGAACTGTACTCCCTTTTTTCCTGTAAGGATATGACACCTTGATCTAACTCAACCCCAAAATCTAGCTCATTAATAGGGAGAATCACCCAAAACCATATAAGCAAACTTTACTCTAACACCCCGTTCACAGAGTGGACTAAAAGCCCAAAAAGGGATCATGTAAAGATGCCTAAGTCAACTTCAGAAGTTAGCTCATGAGAAAAGGATTATCAAATCCATATTAGCAGACCGTCCGTCTATTGTGTGACACTCTAACAATTTCCAACTTACATGACAATTTTCAATTTTGTCACATTTGAGAATGACTGCTATCATATCAATATAACTGTCACAATCAACAAACTGTTCAAATCCATTCATCTATTCATAATAATCAAGTTTTAATATGATGTTTTACATATATCAAATCACCATTTACATCATTATCTTATTCCTAACATAATATAAACAAAAACAACTCTTCATAAACTCCATATTAAATCAAACCACAACATAATATAAATCACCCTAGGGTTCCAGATATTACCTAGCAGCATGAGAATGCTTAATCTTATAATAACCAGCATGATGCCCCAAATCTTCAATTGTAACACTAGAATTCGCCAAATTAGGAAATGAGAATCGCTTCTCGACGATTCTAGAACCTTCATCGTCGGTCTGAAACGGATCCCTATCGACAATGTTATCCGATTCCTTAGGAAACAAATTGAGCTCCTGAATCAATTTCTCTGCTTGCTTCGTTGCGAACCTCGAAGGTAATACTGAAATCTTCGCTAATGAAAATGAAGGAAGAATAACAAGGAGAAGAAGAAGAAGAAGCTTCATTTGCGCCATGTTTGGGGTTTGAAGGTAAAGTGATTTTTTTGTGAGAGAGATAAATATTGTTGAAAATATGGTTTTGCGTGCGAGAGAAAAGAGTGAGCTAACGATCCACGTAGTGTGCACACTTTCCAAGAAACTGTCAAAAAAAATTGGTTATACGTAGATTTTATTTCTAATTGTCGAAAAGTAAAGAGGTTATTTTCATTAAAGTCTTGCGAATTTAATTACATCAAACTCACGTAAAAGAAGAAACACATGCCAAAGGCGGGCAAGACAATATTCTATCCTAATACGATCTCGAGTCCTTCTTATCTAGAGTCATGTCTTTATAATATGAAACTATGTAATCAGCTCCTTTTCCTGATATTTTTTCATTCTACCGCTAATCTATCGCACCTCTTTCCGTGGAGCTTTCTATGAACCTTCTCTTCACATGTCTAAATTATTTTAGTCTTGCTTTCCTCATCTCGTCCCTTACGGAGAGCTGCATTCTTAATTTTGTCCCTTCTAGTATGTCTGACCTATACATATATCTCAACACCCTTATCTCCGCAATATGTATCTTTTGGACGAATGAGTTTCTGACTGACCAACACTCTACTCCATAAAACAAGAATAATCTCGTCTAACTACTTGCCTTAAGTTTACATCGTATATTTTGTCACGTAAGACTTCAAAGGCGAGACTACATTTTATCTTAAATAATTAAGAGTGATGCGTGATATTGTTATCGATGTCTTATTTTTAATTCTATGAACTACAAATTTTAATAGAAAAAAAGAAAATAATTTCCAAAATTCGAAATGAAAATGCAAAATAAATTGTCATCCGGACAACTCAACCAAAGGACAAGTGCATACATACAATTTCTCTTAGTATTCTTCAATTTATTAGTTGTTTAAAATTAATATTTTGGCACTTACCATATAATTAACAAAAATGGACTAATTAATAACTATTCTTAGTTCCCTATAAATGTGCTCAACAATGATTACCATAATCCACACTTAATTACTCTAATTGATAAATCTTCATATGGCTAAATCTCACATTTTCTCCTTGCTCTTATTCTGTTTCCTCCTCCTTGTATCAAAGGGTGAGTAAAAAAAATTCAATAATTTCTTTATTAATATAGAGATGATAGATCAATATGAAAACATTAAGAATATTACGCGTAATTATCTTTTATCAATCTGCTAAACTTTGTGATCGTCTCATATAAAAGCTTAAAATGTTTGGAATAACACATTTTTTTACTTTATTATATCTTCAACACGCCAACGCTCCCTATGTGTAAAGGTAGAGTATTACGTTGGATTCAAATGAATTCAACAACTTTTGCTTTAGATTCTGTATTTATCTTAAAACTTATATAATTCTGAATCAAGTAACTAAGACGAGCTACATGTTTTATATCTATTCAGAATCTGTAAACTACAAATTTCTGATTTTTGTTATACTGATAATGCAAACAAGCTCACACGAGTCACGAATATATGAAATCTTGATTTTTTTTATTTATTTTTTTTTTGTGTGTAGAGATAACAAGTGTGGAAGGTCAAGAATGCAAAAGGTATAGTGGTACATTTGGAGGGGCTTGTTTTATGCTTAGGTTTGGTGAGTGTCAAAACAAGTGCACCAAATTAGAAGGAGCTTTACGTGGAGAATGTGAGAGCTATAAGTGTTATTGCATCTTTTGTTGATGAAAAATCGAACAGTTTGATGTATAAAATATTTCGTGTTAGTAGACTGTAATTATATATTTGCTTGTTTGGCTTAAAAAAATAAAGACCACCACAGTACCACTTTGTATTGTGTTTGAACAAAAACAAGTTGTGAAATGACAGTATCAAATAAGTTTATGTGCTACTTATTTATATGAAAAATTTAAACCATTTCATGCCAAGACCTTGTTAATCTTCTCTGTATCGTTCTAATATCAAAGCTTATTATAAAGTTCAAGATGCCAAGACCTTGTTAATCTTCCCTGTATCGTTCTAATATCAAAGCTTATTATAAAGTTCAAGACCGCGAAGCTAGGATCAAAAGTTCAAGTCCGCCCATTTACAAGATCATTGAAGGTAATTTCCTGAACCATATATTATAAAACAGCAAAAATACTTGATAAGTTGGCCCAATAGCTAATGGCCATAACTTATAAACATTGCACAAATTATTGAAAACAAAAGCTACTTGGGGATTATTAAGAATCTTCAATACTTATACATAACAATATTTGATACAACATGATTCAGATAGAGGACTTCGTTCGCCTGTTAACGACTACAAATGGTACCACATAAAACGGAAGGTCCTATAAAGATCAATGGCTAGAAGAAGTTGAATGTCAAGCTAAATATCTTACGGGTCAAAGACTGTCTGCAAAATAATCTGCACAAGATACATAGATGAAGTTTGTCTTCATAAATATCTAGTCGAAAAGCCCCTCATCGTGCCAGATATCGACTAGAAAGTCAACCATTTCCTGTGAAAATACAGAAATTAATATTAAGCAAGCCAAATGATCATCATTCTTATGAAACAGCAATGGAGCAGACTTCTGACAAAATAATACTATAAATTTCAGGAATGCTTACTGTTAAAGGAATTCGCTCAGAAAAAGGGTCAGTTGTAGAGAGCAACTCTTCATAGGTCGTTGACCAACTGCATGAGAAATTCGTAGACATTTCAGGCTAGTGATAAGAAATAAGAACTGTAATGAAAAGTTTTGAGCCAAGTCAAAGGCAGAACATGTTTACTTAATTCATTTGCATACGATAAACCCAAACTGGTCTGGCCTTCCCTGGATCCCGCGCATAGCGGGACCTTAGTGCACAACACTCTCCTTTTTTATGACTGAGATAGGCCAATCCTTAGGACCAAACACAGCATCAGAACTCGGGGAATAATGGGTCCGTCCCTCTAGCTTTTATTGCCATAATATGTCTATATCATGTACTTGGAACATAATTAAGCAAGTCTAAAAGCTTAGTGAAACTTTTCAAGATCAACAAAACTCAGTATTTACCCTCATCCAGTCTTAATCATTCTCTATCTAAACCTCAGCGTTAAAGGCTCTTGAACTATAAACTCAAGTTTCTTGTCCTTGGATCGTCCCTTTATCATAGTTTCTTTCTCTCTTAGAAGACACGTCAGAATACTTTTGGATCACTGGCCATCAATTAGTTTACGCTACAGAGATTAATTACTTTGTGTTAACCGGGCACATATTTGCACTAACATATTAAACTTGAGATACATGTCATGCCTTGTATGTGAGTGCAATAGGAATATATGCATTTCAAGATGGCCATGCACAGTGACAAAAATGCAAAAGCTCACCATTTGTTCACTCTAAAATAAATAAAGTATGTTCTGTTGGCCACTTTGATATGGTGAAATGTGTGCATTATAACATCTGTTTCATGCTCTGCACGTGAACTTACTTCCTCAAGAGAAACATAGGAAAGCAGTTGATTGAGAAATGACTACTGCATTAAATCATATGGATGTGCCAACAACAGAAGCTATGCCACATCAAGTACATTAAATCTCTCTCCCTAGCTTGTTGACGTTTGCTGATGCATTACAGCCCGTTATTAGACTAAAATAAGGATCAAATCTGATAAAAGGTAAAAAGCTCAATGCACAATTGGAACATATGAAGTTGAAACCTATAGTTTCTTATCATATATTTTCCTTACTCTTTTGTCGGACAGCTATTTATATGTTCATTACTGTTCTCTAAGTGCATAGCCACTAAACCACCTCTACAAGAATTCCTGACTGTCTACTAAACACCGTACCGCAGCAGCTAACTTAACATCCTTCTGGTATTTTTGGTGTATATGATAAAGTTTAGATGCAGACAGTACCAAGTTATCTTCCACTGTGCAGTAAAGATCAAGACTTCCACTCATCACCATGTCTCTGACAATCGAGGATTTCTGGACTACCTAGAGCACTGACAAGTTCAGCTCTCATCTAAAACATGAAACATAAATAGGGACTCTTCTGAAGTTAATTTAAGCATAGTGTGGCGCAAAGTGTTACCTTATAATTGGGTCCTTCGGCGTCCTTTCTGACTTCCTTGATGCTTCTCCAACCCATTTTCTTCTGCTCTCATGCCAAGCAATAGCAGCTGCACCACAAACAAAATTATACTATATAAGTAACACAAGAAGAAACACAAAGTCTAGCCTCATACAGTTTGATATAATTTTTCCTTGAAATGCCAAGATTATGGAGTCCGTTTATGTGAAAGAATCTCTGACCAATCTGAGCTTTCAGGTTGCTTGTTTCTACTTAGGTAGATAAAGGACGGTTATTGCTCTAACGAGTGGAGTTTTTGTGCTGAAGTGTATTAAAAGTGCAGAATTATTTCTTTCAATGTAAAGAACAAGAAGTCGGAAGATTATTTATGACCTCAAGCCACTGTCATATTGAAGATTTTGTTTAAAGAAAATGGACTTGGGGAGAGCTATGTCCTGTAAAAATACATGCGGAGACGAAGAGGACACCCTGTTTCTTGGATCTCTTCCTTTCAGTGTCTGTTACAGTTATAAGTTGCTTAATTTATGATAAATGGGCAACAACAGTCTAGCTGTTGTGAACCTTTTGAGGTTTGAGGGAAGAGACATAACCGACTGACTGGTTGAGAGCACTGGAAGCTGGGCATTACAGGTTCAACACTCAACAAAAAAATGAATTTAGTCGAGATTGTTTCCTTAAAGTCATCCTGAGCCATAGCATAAACAGACCATGTTCACTAACAAGTGAAACTTCTTAACTAAAACAAAACAATTTTGCCTTGATCAGTTGAAGAGGCTTCTTTCTAAATTCTCAAAAGGATCAGAAAACAAACCGTGATTGACAAATGCAGCAGGGCTTTTGTTAGTTTCTAGGGGCTTCTTTGTCTCTCTTGTAGATGTGTATCTTTCTACAGGCAGCTTCTCAATAAAACACGAATTTCCAGTATCTACTTCCATGGCCCTCGGAACTGAAAAATCATTCCCTGCCCGGAGATGAAAAAGTAATTGCCGACCTGCTCATTTATTAAAAGGTCTCTTTGAGATCCCATCAGAAGGTACTAGAAATGAATTGCTGAAAAGTCATGCATTGAATCATAGTCTGAATAAATCATACTGGAAAAAGAAAAAAAAAACTTATTGCGGAAGAGAAATATAGATTATACCAAGTAAAAAGGTGTATTACGAAATGTTAAGAAACCATGTAAAGACTCTATACACTTGTACATGCTATTGCATCTTGAATTGCAACGAAATATTAATTGCTTCTGTTGAAAACCCAACCCGGATTTTATATTTTAATTCTGCTCGCCATTCTATTACACCAAAAAAGGGGCCAATTATCACTTAAACCCTTGCAGGATTTACACCCGTTTGTTTCAACTTAGAGGAAGTCTTAATATGAATCGTTTATTTCCCACCACTTCAGAACAGATCTTCTTTTTTCCCTTCTACAACCATTTAGTTTCTCTTCACCTAAGATTTCTGCGAATGTAACCTTCCAGCCTCCACCAAACAGCTACTACCACCATTCATCACCACAACTGGCAACCACCACTAGTAAACATTGCACAACTATCACCTTTGACACTACTACCACCATCGATCACCATGCAAAGAAAAAACAGTCTTAGCACTACCACAGGCAGCTAGATAATGTTTCCAGCACTATAGACAAGTAATAGCTAGACTATGTAGATGTCAGATACGGTGTTCCATAGACGAATCATGAGTTAAGAGGCTATCCAGTCAGTTTGAGCTTCTAAACTATCGACATTGACATCCTTAAATGATTTACAAGTGTTACCTTTTTTGATATACTTTAATGATCTACAATTGTTACCTTTTTTATATAGAACGGAACTTCACACATGCCCTAGCTCAAAAGCTCTGCTGCACTGCAAAAGGCTTTCATCTAAACCAAACAAGCGAACAAACTTATAATTCTTTACATACATAATCTAAACATATAATAGAAACATCAAATTGTCCCTTATCCACTAGCTACACTATATTGCATCCAAGTCAACTCAAAGTCAATAAGCCTAACTTGTGTCAATCCTTCTTACAACGCCAAATTACATCAATCTTCACAGAAATAGATTAATCTTAATAGCTCAGTTAATTGGCTTGCTACCTGAATTTTCACTGGTGAGTATTTGATTTCCCACCTCGTAATCCCCTCCCCCTTTACCTTTACCTTTACCTTTACCCTTCCCCTCCCTCCCTGCCCTCTTTTGCCTTCCCTGCCCCTTCCCTTCCCCCTTTTCCCCTTCCCCTGCCACCCCCCTACCCCACCTCCACCTCCACCTCCACCATTTTTTTTCAAAAAAAAAAGAAACTTTACAAAAATTATACAGCTAAACACAAGTATACTTTTCATTTCAGCTGCCAAAAATAAAATTTTACTTCTTATCTTGAAAATCTAATTGAATATTGAACACATAAAACATAGAAAAATCAGAAATCCTACAACAATTTCAATCAAAACACAAAAACCCAGTTAAACCCACAACTCTCACAGTGTCATCAAGCCAAAATATTTCATCAATAGTAAAAACAAAGTCAAAATCATCTTAACATCTACTATACATATATATAAATAAAATTAAAAACTAACAGTGTAATTTTTCATCAACAAATTCACCCTCAATCCTACCTAACTCCGCCCTTGTATTCTCAATACATTGGCATCATAGGAAAAATGACACATCAATGCAACACACTAAATGCATGCAAAAATCACAAAAATAAAAATAAAAATACATAAAATAATTATAAAAAAAAAAAAATTAAGTACCTTTTTTTTGCTATGAAGACACCCAAGAGAAAAAGGGAGGAAAAGAAAGAGAGAAGAGATGAGTCTAAGAGAGTATTTATAGATAAAACTTCTCTAAAGGGTACCCACAAGAGAATTATAATATCCATTTATTGACTTTTTGCATAATATTTTTTTACCTGAATTTAATAATTTTTATCTAGATTTTTAAAATTTTATGTAAATATTAAAAATTTATTAATAATATTTATAAGTATTTATCTGTAAACTCAGTTAATATAATAATATTCTATCTATCTTGATTTGTTTGATTTACTTTTTTTTTATATAGACAGATCGATAGATTTATATATCTTTTATTTTTTAGAAAATCATTAATTCGAGATGTTATCTATCTTTCTAGAACGTGTTTAAATTAGACTTTTAACTTAACATTATTATTTTGGCTTAAAAAGAGAAAATGATTGATTTGTGAAGTGTATTTATTATTTTTTACTCTTATTAGTTGATAAAGTCTTAAATATATTAAATCACTATATTTTTTAAAGACAATAGCTCAATGTTAATAAATTGAAGATATAAAAAAAATAAAAAAAAATCATCCTTCTTTGATTTGTTAAAGATGCCAAGTGAAAAAGAGAAATCGTATTAAAAATATTTAATGAGTAAATAAAAATGAAGGAACTCAGAATAATGTTTATAAGTTTTTTTTTATTAGAAACAAATATAAAATTACTTTAAAATATTTAAAATAAATTAATTTAAACTGTCTCTTAATCAAAAGTATTAAATCAATGAATTTTGATATTTTAAACAAAATATTTTTATACGTTTGAAATAATCGAACTCTAAAACGAGTATCCGAGACACCGAATGTTGTGTGTGCTTGGTAGCATCATGTTTTTTCTCAGCTGTAAACAGTTTGGTTTTCTCAGATTTATTCTATCATTTTCTATATGACGTGGCTTTTTTTGTCTTTGTAAGTAGATAAAAACTGTGTTATGTGAATTGACTAAAAACACCCTGCACCAACTATGTTGACAAGGGTATTTTTGTCTTTTCCTTTTATTGTGATTTGGACTTTTTTGGAATTAAAATATAGAATCTAATTGGATCTATGGTGGGGGCATGCGAAAATATTTTTTGGTTTTTAATTGATATAAATCATGTCAACAAAAAGTGTAGACAAATAATATTAAAAAGAAAATTATTTAATAAAAATAGTAATTATATCAATTTCTGTGAATTTTAACTAATTTGATGAAATATATGGTATGTTCCATCAACATAAATAAGAAAAAATAATATACCTTGAAATTTTAAAATGCACAAAATACTAAATTGAGCTAAATCTTAGTATTATAATATAAAAAGTAGATTCTAGCTTGAAATTGAGGTGTGCTTTTCTTTTTAATTTCGTTTGTGAATCTAACTAAATAAATCAAAAAAATATTAATATTTGCTAAAAAAAATTAGGTATATCTGATTCCTTTATTTTATAAAATTATTTGTTTTCCTTAATTCTATATATATATATATTATTATTATTGTTTGCATTAACATAAATGATTAATTGCGTGCAACAGGAGGTATCCTGTTTTTTTTTCTAAAATAAAATAGAGTTCCTTTTTTCAATAATAAAAATTTAAAGGAATTTGTCAATTGACAAATCATACTACATATGATAACTTGTCACCATCAATAAAAGATGATAATAAAAATTTATATAAAGTGGATGTGATGACAAAAATACAAAATTATTTAATAAAAAATGGAAAAAAATATTAAATTTTCTTACCAAAAATATAAAATGGATAGCTTTGAAATATAGAGGTGTCTCCACTTCATTACATAGTTTGGCAAAAGTTGTCAATTAGCTTTATTTAGTTAATCAAATAATTAATATTAATAAGAGTTTCAACCAACAATAGTTAATGGTTGGTTGTTGAATGTTAATATGTGAAATAATCTCGTTTTATTTTCTAATATTCATATTAAAATTCAATTAATTCAACTTTATGTACTAATAAAGTGTGATGGTCGATCACTTCCAAACAACATCATCTTTATATTTAAGACTTACATTACGAGTCTTCAATAAAAAAAAATAACACAATTATATTCATTTACAACATACAAAAAAAAAAATAGTTTATTAATTTCTAAGAGCTTATGATCAAAAAATAAAGTTACCTTTTCTAGTTATATATAAAATTAGTTAATTGACCAACTCTAGCAGCTTATTTCTTTTTGGTACATTTTCTATAATACATCAATTCTCAAGTCAAAAGTGCATATAATCTTTTCACAAAATGATGTATTTGGCCAAATTTTAGAAGAAGAAAGAGTTCCATCCCTAATGGAGTTCTACGCAACACATTCAAAATAATCTAGCTCCAATAGATACGATACCAAACTCGGGTGAAGAAATAAAAGCTCCGAGTTTAAGTTACCTTTTTTCGATACATTCCAGCCCATAGTTTTCATCTATGGCCCAACTAGTTTAGTCCAGTAAACATTTCTCCCAAAATTGTTAATGGGCCTTGGCCCATTCATTGAACTTTTAAAGCTAATCATTCCAACAATTTTTGTAAAAAAGGACCATTTTCGATAAATCCTCGACTCAGAACACAAAATAACAAATAACCTTCACCAAACTACTACTAAAATAGGCCAAGAAGTAACATAAGCAATGAATCAAACAGATTACAAACACATTCTCACAACATTAAACAATAAAAAAACACAAAATAGCATCCATAGTTGTATTAGGCCAAGCTAACTTTCAAGTCTAAAAGAAAAAAAAAAGAGAGGTTTATAATACATGTACCTAAAAGTTTAAGAACTTCAATACAAATTTATTTTAACTTGAAAGAGTTTAAGAGTAAGATATTATAGACTAATGTCACGAACTTAGAGTCTCACAAATGTTCCGTGCCCTAAGCTACTTAATTTATCTTCTTAGGAGGTTTGGGTCATAACAGCAGAAACCATTGTGTTCATTCCACACATTCCATGTCCTCTACAAAGCTTATAGTATCCGTTTTCGCCCCATCGCTTCCCCCACGAGTTCTTTATGATCCAATATGGCTGATTGCTCAAACGCAGAATCGAAAACCCCTTTGAACCATAACCGACTAGCAATACGCCATGGTTAACCCATCTCTTTCCACATATTAACGGGCATGACACACCTCCGATGTACGTTTGCATAAACACAGCGTTCAATCCGACTACACACAACAAAGTTTCAAGCACCTTTTAGACTAAAGGAGATCTTGATGCACATATCATATTGTGAAATGGTTTGGTACTTACCTGCGAGAGGTCCGTGATTGACTAAATAAGCAGCGATTTGTTGTTCGTCGATGGGAATATTGGTGAAATTGGAGACTTTTACCGTGACTTTGTCTGGGCTAAACTTGCATTCGCCACGTTTACCAGTATATGGATATGAATCTTCCTCTTCTATTCCTCCTGCTTCGATTAAGTACTTGTATGCATTCGTCATTAGGCCTCCTCTGCATCCGGAATCACAAGCCTTTCTGTCCTTTTTATCACACTATGGAAGAGAGAAAAGAGAGGCCATCATTCATCAGTCATGAATATATCAAGCACTAAACAAAGGCGTAAATTAAACAGGACATCTAATATGCAAATCCGAGAAGAGCTAACCGTGTTATCACAATCTACAAGCTGTTGTTCACTAAGATTTAGAAGCTTGCCCGTGGCGATGAAGTTGGCTCCTTCAATAGATCCAGTTGTACTAAACGCCCAGCATGAGCCGCAAGACCCCTGCATCGATCATCCAAATGGTATGAACATCGATACATCATTAAAAGCCACAGCGAAATCTCCCAAGTCATTTGTTCAAATAATGGAATACTACAAATACCGCCCATCTAACTACAATCTTCATAATCATTTAGATATAGTGTGTGTCCTGTCAAATAGGATGTCAATTTATTGGTTGCTTAATGAAGTATATCCTCAATTTTCAAATAGAAATAAAAGATCTCCTTTAACTTATAGTACTATATAGTGCTAATATTTCCATATAGTAGTAATTACGTGGCTGGTTAGGCTTATACAGATAGATATTATTCCCTCCTAATATATACTATCTCCCTTCCTTTTTTGTCGCCTTTCGAATTTCAAGAATCAAAACAACTCTATTTTGTCCGCAAATTTTTCATAGATCTTTTAAAGATTTTGAATTATCAATTACTGTAACTCATATTACTTTTTATATGTAATTTACAAATATATAAATTTTCTTTCAAAAAAAATTGAAGATTCTAAACGCAATTTTTTGTTCAAAACTTGAATTGTTTGACTTTCAAAACATAAAAAGTGTCATATAAATTAGGACGAGGGAGTATATGTATTAATTTTTGTATGAATAGCTTACCTCCAAATAGTTATGAAACATGTACTCCCTCGTCCAACAATAGTGGTTCACTATATTACTTTGGAATGTCCAACAATAATTGTCTAATTTGTGAAATCAATAGATAATTTTTCACTTGGTGCCTAATTTACCCCTAGCATTAATTATAATTATTTTTCTATTGTACATTTTTTCAACAAAAATGATATAGTAAAATTATCTTCTATTTGTGGTTTATCAAGCCTTATGCACAATCAATTGTGAACAAGTATTGTTAGACATGAGGAGTATCGGTCAATTCAAGATTTAATACATGAATTACCTATCTCTAAACCCGCTATCAAAAATGATCCTAACTAGCTAGGAAACGTGGTATTATTCACGTATATAGAATTTAATACGTGCATAACTTACCTCCAAACCCGCTATGAAATGATGTTTAAACCAATAGCCCGCTAAAAATGAAACTAAACTACTATACCTAGTGAATGTAATTTCACAAGTGAGATTCGGGAGGATGGCGTGTACTCAGTCTTTATCTGAAGCTAGCTCGGAGTTTCAGTTATGAAATCCCGAGCTAGTTCTCAAGTCGACCAAATTTAATAGCGAACAATTTGCAGCAACAACAACAAATAATAGAATACTGCACAATTCTCACCTGCATCTTCACGTCAGTAACAGCACCTTTCTCTCTCCAATCAAAACTATTCGGCAAATCCTTCACTTCCATCGGCGGCGCGTGAGACCCAAACTCTCTCAACAAGGAAGTCCGATCACCACCTTTAACACCCATATACATCCTCTCGAATTCCTCCGACGTCAGATCGGAAAACTGCGTAACGCCGTGAACCGCCGTAGGATCCAAAGCCTGGTGCTCCGCCGCCCTGAGGAGATTTTTAACGAAAACTCCGAGGCGGTGTATGTACTCCTCACGTGTACTGTACTCTTTGTTGTATTCCTGTATGAATGACTTGAATCGGTGCTCGGCGGGAGTACCGAGGAGGTGGTGGTTGCTTCCGCCGTGCGCGGTGGTTGTCGGATTTCGACCGTCGGTGACTTGCCGGATTTTGAATTCTTCTGGAATTGCTTTTGCTTCTGCAACTGATGTATGGTGAAAGTGAAGTAGAGAAAATGCGCATGTTAGAATCGTAACGCTTAAAGCGTAGGTTAGACCACCTCCTTTTGCCATTTTTTCTGTGCTTTAGTTTTGGAGCTTCAATGAAGAAGATATAGGCAAATGGGTTTCATGTGACAAAGTGGTAAAATTACCATTTTGGTCATTTGTCCAAAGCTGTATATATTGAACCATAAATAAAGTTTAGATTTGATAAAGAACCATTCAATATAGTCGAGAATCTATCGAAAATAAATTAAAACGAGATAACATGATGGAATTTGTAACTATCACCGGATATGGTGCTACAAGTGAGGTTAATTTTTCTTTAACTAAATGTCTCAAATTTAATAACTAGATATATAAAGAAACTTGATAAAGCGTGTTTTCACTTTGAATAAATCAGCATAATACGAATTTAAAATAATCGATCTCGGATACAAACATAAAAAAAAAATGTGAAGGAAGATTTGGTGTGGAGGGGTAATTTGGGAATGTAGAGTATTAAATGTTGCATGTAAAATTATCCACTTTGTTATAAGACACGTAGTGTGAGTTTAAAGCGGCAAGCTTCTATTCGTTCGCCACGTTCACAATTTTGTCCACTTAATAATTTTTTCTATTTACAATACAAAAATTGAAAGTTATTTTGTATGATATTATTTTCTTCGACACGAAATTTAGTATAATAGTTACAAAGTATTTAAAAAAATTATATAATATAGAATAAATTATAAATATTTATTATTTTGGAACATAATCTCAAATTGAACCACTTATAAACATAAATTATTATTATTTTCTTAAATGTGGCACATAAAAACGTATTGTGTGGAAAAGTGAATAGTTGACATAAACCTTACTGAGACGTACGAGGAAGAGTTGCTCGAATGATAAAATATCGTTCAATGAAGGGCTAGAAAAAAAGAAACAATTGGGCTGAAGTAAAAACGAAAAGTGGCCCAAAAATGGATTGGAAAAGTTGGAGGCCCATTTATAAAGGCTATAGAACCCACTTATGAACCCATTTGGATTTCAAAATCAAATTGAAGGCAATCCAATTTTATTATGAAGTTCTTTTCTTTTCGGAAAAAACTATCGAAATACACGTCTTATATTTATTTTATTTTTAACATTTCTTTCTATTTCATAAACCTTTGAAATATCTTATTTCTCTCTTAATGTTTTTGATGTACTCGAGCTACATATTAATGTACTTGAGCTACATATTGTGTATTCAGTTTATTTTATAATGTTTTGAAGCTAGTTTTAAATGTATTCGAGCTACATATTATGTATCTGAGGTAATTTTTAATATATTCGAGCTTTATATTATGTATTCGATTTATGTTATAATGTAACCAAATACTCTTTAATGTATTCGAAAGATACAAATATTAAGGAATTATTATAATTAGCAAAAAGAATAAAAAAATAAAATGTAATTTACTTTTTATGTAAATTATTTTTTACAATTAATGAACTTTATGAAAGCCAAGATTTGACTAGTAAATTATTTTACAAAAAATATATTTTAACAATGTCAAAATTTAAGTAGTCACAAAATCAACCTATTTAATGTCAATTACCCAAATAATTCATCACCTTACATCAATATATATGAAGTAATTTGTACTCAACATAAAATTAAATAGATAAGAGACTAAGTGATATCCATTAAGGGTGATTTTGATAGCCGGTTAGAAGAAATATTATATATACATTAGATTTTTCATGAGTAATGTCATATATGTAAGTTGATTAAAATTACATACAGAATTAATATAATATTTGATTTATAATTTTAAAAAATGTAGAATTAATATATGTATGCAAAATATAACAGAAATAACTAGTTTGTTGTAAATTAATATATAATTTTCCTCATAACTAATTCATTACAAATATTTTTTTAATTCTATTCAACTATCAAACAACTCTTGACTTTATTTCTTCAACCTATTTTATAAAAATGAACAATTTAAAATAATGTGAAATTTACATAGAAAATAATTTCCAATGTCATAATTTTCCCATTTTTGTTTGTCAAAGTAGAATAATTTTTTTCTCCTTTCATTTGATAATCGTGCACGCCTTATTCACATGCCAAAAGAGAACACTTCAAACTTGACGAAATTGCCTTTCAAATTGGTTGATATTTAAGTTTTTTGTTTTTAGCAATCGAACTTTTATTTAGTAGAACTTATTTTTTTTAAACTATACGTCATGTGAGATATTATTTGTGTTATAGTTTGACGCAAAAATATATTTATGCTTTATGCAACAATAAGAAAAAAACAAGTTATTTTCTTCATTTCAAGTTATTTATCTGACATTTTTATTAGTCCATTTTAAATTTTTTATTTTTATTGATAACTTTTTAATTCTAATTTTTCACGTGATATATTTTGAACCATAAAATTCAATGATATTTTGATTTAATTTACATGTCTTTCATTCAAAACCATAAAATTCGAAAAATATTTTTTATTTCTTAAATTTCATATCAAATTAAAACTAGACAAATAAATTAAAACACACTTACACCTTGTTATATTGGTTGTTACCGGTTGTGTTGTATTCTTAGTTTAAATATAATATATTTTGATTGTTACTTGTAATGACGATTTGGTATGATTATTTCATTATATTAATACTTTCTTTTCATTTTCATCTTCATTAATTATTGAGTAATCATATTTCATATTTTATCCTATCTTTTCATGTCATTTCATTCATATCCTATTTTTCTTTTTAGATTTATCATTTAAATAATGAATATCTGATATTATTATGTAATAACACCAAATGATATAATCTATATATATATATAAATCTGGATATGAAAGTGCTGATGTGGCACCCCTCATAGGCCAGCATTAGAATTTATATATTTTATCTTTTTTTAAAAATAAAAAATTCTCTTAATTTTATCTTGATATATTAGTTAAATTAAATAAATATCCTCTATTCATTATTTCTCTTTAAATTCCTCCATTAATACCTTTATTATTTTAGGTATATATAAGTTACAATTTATCCCTTTAAATATTTAAACCTTTACCTATTCCTTCTTAAAAGTATTACTAAATTATAATTAAGACACTAATAACCAATATAAGTTACAATTGTAGGTATTGATTACTCCATTACTCTTTTAATTTATTTATTTAATAGTTAAGAATTTATGGATTACTATAAATACTAAAACCATGTCATCTTCACCAATGCAAGAATTTTTTATTTTATTTTTCCTTTCTTCATCATATTTATACTAAAGTACATCACTTTGGTTATTTCTAATTTTATAATATATGGTTTATTTGTTACTAACTTTTACAATGTGGAAGATAAGATGAGCATTTGACAATTTTGGAAATTCAAATTCAATGAGAACAATATCTAATTTGAGTTAACAAGGTACATCACTTTGATTATGTTTAATTATATATATATATATATATATATATATATATATATATATATATATATATATATATATATATATATATATATATATATATATATATATATATATATATATATATATATAGATTCTTTGTGACTAACTTCTATTGTTAACACTTAACAGTGTGGACGAGTAGACGAGTATATGACAATTTTGGAAATTCAAATTCAATTTTGATGAGTACAATATTTCACTCATGTTACTCTTTTTATTTCAGTTTGTTTGATGTCTTTTATTTACAATATTCTTTTTGTTCTTTTTTTTTTTTGTTTTTATTGTTGTTTTCCTCGTTATTGATGATTTTAGTGTACTTATTATTTTGCGCGTTTTTTTTAAAATAATCTTTATGATTTATAATGGAAGACAAGATGAACAAATGACAATATTTAAGTTTAACTTTCATAAACTCACAAGGAAAAGGAACCCTACATTAATGTTTATGTCCATTAATCTTCAAATGGTGTAGTGAACATTGAGAGTGTGTACAAATTGAATAATTAGAGGCTAGGATAATTTGCTTTGGTATTCCTACAAAGATTATTTTGTTTATTTGTTTAATTTTAATTTATTTTAATTTTCTTTGGTACTCCAACAAGGATTCGTTGATTAATTTATCTAATTATAATTTATACCTACACTAAATAATATTATTGAAATTTCAGGTATATTAATTTTAACTTTGAAGACTTGAATCGTTTTGTTTATTATCTTTTAAGGTTTTTTTAATGGTTTCAACATTGTATATATTTTATTTTGAATAATGAAATCAATTTTGAGGATTAGGAAATTTCACAAATTTTTATTTATGTTTACCTTTTAGAATAATTTAGAAATTGTAACTAAAATATAGGTAAGTTTAAAGTTGTATTTTAGTTAATACACATATATAATTTGGGTTTACTTTATTTGAATACTTTATATTATTTACGTAATTGAGATTATTTATCTTTCAACCTATTCATTTTTATATAAATAATATGCAGTATATTATTATCGTAGTAAAATTAGTCAAGATAGAAAATGATTTACAAACATTTCATAATTTAAGATTAGTGAAAGACGAAAAAAAAATTCATTACTAAAGGAAAGTATAATACTTTTGAAGGAAAAGAATAGATATTAGAAAAAAAACCATATTTACATTAAGCTTATTATATTATTAAATTAAATTTAAATTTCATAAAGAGTT
Source organism: Solanum chilense (assembly GCA_032847665.1). Classification (NCBI taxonomy): domain Eukaryota; kingdom Viridiplantae; phylum Streptophyta; class Magnoliopsida; order Solanales; family Solanaceae; genus Solanum; species Solanum chilense. The sequence continues at coordinate 3,125,939 of CM064973.1, read as the reverse complement.
CAACTTATTACATTAAATTTACTTTTCTTATTAAAATAAAGAGAATAAATTTAGGATCTTTTTTATAATTTCGAAAATTCTAAGCAATTTCAAATTACAAAAGATATAAAATTTAAGTACTAATAATAAACTTAATTAAGACTTAAAATTTGATATATTTAGATTAAAGACTATAAAGAATCTTTAGAAATATATTTAGTAATCAACTATTCAAAAAATTAATTATTTAGCAAATTTATTGAGTAATTTTTTATCGCGCAAAGCGCGCCTAAGTTCACTAGTTTAATAATATAATACAATATGATACATTACGAAACACAACACTGAGACAACCAAATGACCATTCAAACTTTTTGAACAAAAATGTTTTCTAGCAAGCTAGTGAGAGTCCCAATTTTGTGTGGTCTGTAAACAAAGCCACCCACGTGGTTCCTTCTCCATGGTCATTGTAATGGTTTTCTTCTTCTTAATGGACCCTACTTGCCTCCATTGTAGGAGATCCTTTCGAATCTTCTTCTCTTCATCATCTATTTCTCTTCACATTTCAGCAAAAAAAATCCATTGACACAACATCTTGTACAGTTCAAAAAAGAAGAAAAACAGTGTATAGAAAGTTGGGTTTTTTTTTTTTTTTTTTTGTGAGATACAGAATGAGTGCTTTGTATTCCACTTTTATCTTGATTGATCTTCAAAGTTCTTGGTATTCAGCTAAACAGATACCCAATTCCACTTTTTGTTGTTTAAATAAGTCCACGTTCTCAGCGGCATTTCGTCGAACACGTGGTGGGCGTGGTAGATTTCCGGCGCCGGCGGCGTCGATTCAGTCGCCGGGAATCAGGAGACCAAGGGAACGTCCCGGTGCCGGAAATGGGTTGTCGTTGTTTTCTCCTAATACCCCTTCTACTTCGAGTTCTGAGGATGAGGTTGTGTCGGATTTGGACTTGTTCTTGGAGTTAGTGCCACTGAGGATGAGGAATGAACTATTTATGCATCAGGAGATTGGGAAGTTGGTTGAGATAGTTATGGATTTAGGTAGAAAGCCCCTCGCGCGATTTCCTTCCGGTGATTGGATCATTTCTGAGCAGCCTGTAATGCTTGAGGATCTTCACCATGCCATTTCAAAGGTTGTATGAGTAAATAAATAGTACTACCTTCGTTTCAATTTGTTTGTTGTAAAAGAATGCATCTTTCCTTTGTTGGCAATTCGATATGATCAAGACCACGAGATTAAATATCATTTTAGTATAATTTAAGTATCTTTAGTTTAAGATCGCAAGATTGAAAATTCGTACCTTTCTTGCTTATATTCTATGACAAAATCAAAACTAGATAAACAAATTGAAACGATGTGTCTAATATAACTGAAAATTGTAGGATTGACTTTATCATGTTGTAGTATAATAGTTAGCAGTATTGTCATGTAGCAAGATAGAAAATTGTGTATCTGATTGTGAGATCACCTTAGTAGAGTAGAAGTTCAAAAATTAAATTAAAGATTGTGCTTTACCTTTATTTTATTTTATTTGATGAGTGGGAGTCAAAATTCATTGATCTGGATGCGACTTATGGTAATAAAATAATATAGAAGTACTTCTAAATAGTATGAATGTATAGTTATGAAATTTTCTGCTTAAAGTTGGTAGCTTTGCTTCATTATTTAGGTGGGGGATTTCTCAGATGACAACCGTTCGGGTATTGACAGTTCCCTACATCGTATTAGTGCAATTAGAAACCGTAAAATGCAAATTATTGGCCTTACCTGCCGGGTTGGTCGAGCTGTATCTGGAAGTGCTGAGATCATACGTGACTTGGTTGAAGAAGGTGGTTCCATATTGGTGATAGGTCCTCCAGGGGTTGGTAAAACTACCTTAATCAGGTATCAAATTACTGTTTGCTTTTTATTAACCTTCCGAAAGTGATTTTGTTATTGTTTAGAGCTACTTGTTAATGCTCAGTTTTTCTCCCATGATTTCCTTCATATTAGTAGTTGTAGTATTACTTTGGAAGTTTCTTATTATTCAATTTCTGTTACTATTTAGTGTTTCTTGCATTTCAACTTCTATTATTTTGTTGTAGTGATTGTTCCCTCTTTTTAGTATTGTATTCTTTATCATTGTGTCTTGGCTTCTTCTCTCTCATTGTTTTCTTTTTTCAAACTGCTTTTATTTGAGCCGAGGGTCTATCGAAAAAAACCTTTCTATCTCCCAAAGTAGGGGTAAGGTCTGCATACGCACTACCCTTTACAGACCCCACTTATGAAATTACATTGGATATGTTGTTGTTTATGATTATCTTAATGAAGAGAATGACTGGTACATATGAATGAATGTGAAGCTCTTTATGTGCAGAGAAATAGCCAGAATGCTGGCAGATGACCAGAAGAAACGAGTCGTTATTGTTGATACATCTAATGAGATTGGAGGCGATGGAGATGTTCCTCATTCAGGAATTGGTTGTGCAAGAAGGATGCAAGTCCCAAATGTTAACCTGCAGCATAATGTGAGCAGTGGAATAAAATTTGTTTAGATTTCCTACTATTTGTATAACTTCTGAACTGCAATCTAATACTCTTACTTCGAGCAGGTAATGATTGAAGCAGTTGAAAACCATATGCCCCAAACCATCATCATAGATGAAATAGGGACAGAGCTTGAAGCGTTGGCTGCTAGTACAATTGCTCAGAGAGGAGTACAGCTTGTTGGGACTGCTCATGGAAGTACGATTGAGAGTATAGTAAAAAATCCATCTTTACAGATGCTTGTTGGTGGCATAGAGGTGTTGAACCTTGTCCCTCTTCATTCTGATTTTATGTCACGATAATTTGTAATACATGTGAACAGTATGTTAAGTTTCAACTTTCTTTAACGTTTCTCAGAAGTCAGAACAAAGTTTGGTCAGATATTCACAGGGAACATTTTTCATCTACTCCTAATATTTTATGTCTTTTTTCATTTTGAATCAGAGTGTTACTCTGGGTGATGAGGAAGCAAGGAAAAGGAAAGTACAGAAAACAATTCTCGAGAGGAAAGGTCCTCCAACCTTCACATGTGCTGTTGAGATGATATCAAGAACTCAATGTCGTGTTCACCATAGACTAGATTTAACAGTAGATGCTTTATTAGCAGGTACATTAGAGTTTGCTTTCCTACCCTTCCAGAATTTTCTTACATTTGCGAAATCTGTGGACTATGTTTAGCAGCTGATATTAGGTTCTATATTTGATCTTTTTGTGGATGCAGGAAAATCTCCTTTGTTTGAGATACGGGGATTGGATAGTGAAGCCGAAAATTCGATCGAGTCTTCTCCGTTCACTCAAGAGGACGACGTTAATGACTTTGAGCTAATTGATAAAGTAGAAAAGAAGGATAAAATGGATTCTCATAGGGAATATATAAAAAAGAAACCTAAAGTGGAGTCTGATATGGAGTATGTAAAAAAGAAAGACAAAGTGGAGTTTGACATGGAGTATGTTAAAAAGAAAGTTAAACTAGAGTCTGATAGGGAGTATGTAAAAACGAAAGATAAAGTAGAGTATGTAAATTATAGTAAGCAATCCAGTAAAGAAGACAAAAAGGTACAATTTGAATCAGACGAGGAAGATGATGATCATCCCAATTCCAAGAAATCGGGCACCAGTGGATATACCAGCAAAGAAACCTCTCCTGTGTTTGTTTATACTTATAAGGTAAGTTCGTGTTCTTTTAGGGTATTATCATTTGGAGAGCTACATACACTTCATGTTTCTACTTTTTTCTGCCTGCACCGCACACATTGAAACTTGAAAGCAAGGGACACTACAGAAATTACTTTTAAGTACTCCCTCCGTTCAATTTGTTTGTTTTACTTTCCTTTTAAGTCCGTCTGAAAAAAAAGAAGGAATTTTAGTGACTCTTTAATTCTAACTTTCCATATGACATGTTTTAGATTACAAGATCAAATAACGTTTTGGTACATTCTACATATCTTTAGTTTGAGACCACAAGATTCAAATGGCTTCTTTACTTGAACTCCTTTCCAAGTCTTAACGAACAGATTAATTGAAACAGAAGGGTTATATGTTTTAATAACTTGGATATGTTTTATCACTCAACGAAAAGAAACTTGAGAATCGTTTATTATGCAAAACGATTGGAATTCCCATGAAATTATGGTTGGGTTTTTTTGGACTCATGGATGCACAACCTGTCTCGTACTAATCTGTGTATACTTAGTCTTGACAGATGTGTAAATTCAAGCCTAATCTCTTTCTGGCTTATTGTAGATTCAAGAAGCTGATCTATTGCAAGTTGCAACTGTTATGGGGCTAGAGGAAGAAATTGAAGTAACAGATGATATTGGTATTGCAGATGCTATTTTAGCATCTAGTGCTGAAATGAAGCAGAATCCTTGGATTCGTAGCGTTGCCAAATTTCATCAAGTGCCTGTCTTTGTTGTAAAGGTATCTTAAAATGCCCTTTACTCTTCTAGATTGTTGTGAATCAAGAGACCTCCATCTTTATCTCCTTGGCTAGGGAAAGACGCTCAAGATTATTCCTTTTTCTTACTCTAGATGAGCTGCAGTTTTTAAATTACCATTTCGTTGCTTATTATGCAGTCAAATACCATGGCACAGATGGTGAAGGCTATCCGTATGATTCTTGGAATGGATTCTATTCACTCAAAACAACCATTGAAAGATTCATACGATATTGAAATTCAAGATGATGCACCGAAAAGGAGACCTACATTGGAGGAGATCGATGCCTTAGAGGTTTGCCTCTATAACTCCCAGGATATATGTTTGATATTAAATCAGTAGCATTTCTAAGGGAGATTATCCCGTTTATATTTTATTTATCTCTGACTTTTATAAGAGGGTAATAGTAATACAATAAGTGGATGATCATCATAACAAAATTTTTATTTGATCAAAACATGCATATGATGATAACAACCGAAGAAGTTGGCTCCTCACATTAGAAACTCAATTGATGGAATGTACATTTCTTTGTCTTGTGATAGGAGGTCCGCCTTGCAATTGAGTACATCGTCATACCTGGTGGTGAGGCTGTTGAACTTCTCCCAAGGCGCTCTGAGATAGTTGCCCAACAACTCAAGTTGGTTGAGAGTTATCAGTTGGCTGCAGAAAATTCAGGTACCGAATCAAACCCGAGACTGCAAATCCTTCCACAGAAACTATACAGGAAGACTTCTGTAAAGACCTTGAGATCCAGTTCAAGTCAGAACAGCACAGGTTCCGACTCATGGATTGGTAAGAACGGAGGCACTGGTGTTGCTCGACTGCCTTTCTTGCCTGAATAATTCAGATAAGTTCCTTTACCGCTGCTTTAACCTTGGTTGAACATGTTAAAAAGGCAATGTACAGTGATGTATATCTGTATCTAAACCCCTGTAGATTCCATTGTTTGGTGTAATTCTTTTCATCACAGTGTTGTCTGCTCATGTATTCCTTGCTAAAGGCACTTTCAATACAATGTACAGTGATGTAAATCCTTCAAAGGAATGAAATTTAGTAACACTCATTCCATAGAAATAAAACAACATTTGAAGCAAAATATATGAGTCCCATTCTTGCATGTGTTCTTGAGCCCGCTCATGAGCTGAGAATTGTTCATGGTCATATATATTATCATAAGTGGGAAGATTCAATGTGAATGTAGAAGAACAAGACCAATTAGGATTTATAGAATTTTAAAGGGAAAATTGTATATAATAAACTAATAACCTAAAATAAATAGTAAACTAATAACCTAAAATAAATGGAGTAGCTAGGGTTTGATTTAATTGTGCTCCATTGCAAACGTTTGCAAAAAATTGCCACGCAACTCTCTCCCAAATATCTCGCTCGCCACTCTCCTCTGATCTCTCGCTCGCTGCCTCACTTTTTATACAAACACAAGTGTATAAAAATTGTTTCTAATTGTATAAAGCAGAGAAAATTGTATAAATACATATATTTTTGTTTCCCTCTCTCCCCCTTTTCAGATCTCGCTCGCCACTCTCCAAATCTCGCTCGCCACCCTCGCCTTCCTCACTTATACAAACAGAGGCGAATTGCATGAATTGCGTTTCTGTTTGTATAAAGCGTGAGAAATTGTATATACACATGCAAGTTACATATATTTTCGTTCTATACACTTATAATTATACAATAAAAATACTCCACTGCCCAGTTTCTTTTGCCTTTCTCTCTTTCTCGTTTTATACAATTTTCAAATTGTATCTAATTTCTCTCTTTCTCGTTTTATACAATTCGATTCAATTGTATATTCCTTGTCAAGTCTCTTTTGTCTTTCTCTCTTTCTCATTTTATACAAATTCAAATTGTATATAATTGTTGTATACATTTATAATAATACAATTCGTTTTTATACAGTTCTCTGCCCAAGTGTCTTTCTCTTTCTTGTTTTATGCACTTCGTTTTATACAATTTGCTTCAACTGTATATGTATAATCAATTATACAGTTTCTATGTTTGCTATGGAGTGCAATTTTGCAAACTTTGCTATAACATACAAATATAAATTTTTTATTTGCTATATGTGAAAGTTGCCCAATTTTAAACAAGTACATGAATCAAGGTTTTTCTATTTTTCTAATCAATTAAATAATATTATTTTAATTATTTTTTGACTGATGAGTTATTTATTAAAAAGGGAGTGGAAGAACAAGAGTCAATTATAATTTCTAGAATTTTAAATAAGTACATGAATCAAGCCTTCCCTCTTTTAATCTTAAATTAGAGAATATGAAAAGTTGTAGCTAAATCAATATATATTACTACCAAATATAAATTATCATCTTTGTTACACTTAATTCTTTAGTTATTTTCTTCTACTACCAAATATAAATTTATCATCTTTGTTACATTTAATTGCATTCTACTTAATGAGAAAGAGAGTTTCATCTTCTATTAATTAATATTAAAACATTTTATCTTATGTATAACTATTAATTTAATTTCAATATCTTTACTCTATTTTATAAGACGAGAAATTTTTCAAAGAAGTTGATCATAAAATAGTGTCTCTATGTTTGTTTTTGCTACTTTATTTTGTCTTTTAAAACAAATATAGAATTTATATATTGAAATTATAATAAGGGGATGACTAAGTACAAAAAAGTTTCTTCTTATGAGTTAACTATACACTATAAGCATTTAGCATTTTACTTTTCATATTTTTGTTATAACTCAAACATAATTTCAAAAAAAATTATGTGACTTTAAATAATTCATATTCATCGGTATATAGTACATGTGCATCACACATACCTAAAGTAGGATTAAATAATAAAATATGTATCATATTACAAGCGGAAAAACATTAAATAAAAAGTTACATTATAATCAATCATAATTTCATACTTCTACATTTTTTCACCATTTTTATAAATATTTAAAATGACTTAATAAAATGTCTACACCATATATGTTGAAATAAATTCCACTGACTATCTCTTAGAGAAAAGACCAAATAACCACGTGATACCATATATACTACCAATTCAATTGGTTTACATTTAAACACAATTAGGATTATTTTTTTTGCATTATCTTTTTCGGGTAGACAAACGTGTAAATTATTATAGGTAGATAAATATATCTCAAATCTAATATGAAAATTGTGTGGAATGTTCTAAAAAAAAAATTCTTTAAAGAAATATTGTATTCTTTTACATCATAGAGAAACATGTATGCATGTTTAACATAAAGTAACTATTATATAAATAGTATCAAAACTAGAGTCCGAAACTCAAAGGGTACAAATTTTTTACAAAAATTCCAAAATGGTATATAAAATTTTATATTAACCAAAACGGTAAAATCGCTGCAGGAGCAGCGATTTACAAAGTAAAATCGCTGCTGAGGCAGCGATTTACAAAGTAAAATCGCTGCTGAGGCAGCGATTTAGCAAAAAAAATTTTTTTTTAATAAAAAAATGAAATCGCTGCCAAGCAGCGATTTCAAAAAAAATTTTTTTTTTTTAAATAAATCGCTGCCCTAGCAGCGATTTATAAAAATTTTTTTTACATAAATCGCTGCTACGGGCAGCGATTTATTTTAATTTTTTTTTTATTAAATCGCTGCTAGGGGCACGATTTATTTAAAAAAAAAAAATTCCTTATTAAATCGCTGCACGGAGCTTTTTTTTAAAAAAAAAAATTAAAATTTTTTAATACAGCGATTTTATATTAAAAAAAAATTATAATATTTTTTAAAATTTAAATATATAACTTATAAGAAAAATTTTATTAAATCGCAAATCAAAGATCATATTAATTTTATACGTAAATACCACTAGCTACCAAACGTCGTATTACTACTTATACAAATTAATATATGAATGAGTTGTTTCTTTACTAGCTACCTAAAAAGTTGGAAATGTTTTGTTTGTTAATGATAAAGGAACACATAAACAATCCATAGATTGTGGTGAAGCATGCTTATAGAGCAGAGCAAAAGTAGATTTTCTTGTCCACTTTTTCTTCATGCATATGTCAATATCATTAAAAAAAATATACATCCAACATTATAATACATGATTCTTTATCTCATCTGCGTAAGTCTTGGTGAACAAATACCTAGTGAAATAGTCGATGTGCAAGATAGCTTGACGCTATTAACATTTTTGCGATTTAATAAAATTTTTCTTATAAGTTATATATTTAAATTTTAAAAAATATTATAATTTTTTTTTAATATAAAATCACTGTATTAAAAAACTTTAAATTTTTTTTTTAAAAAAAGCTTCGTGCAGCGATTTAATAAGGAAATTTTTTTTTTCTTTAAATAAATCGTGCCCCTAGCAGCGATTTAATAAAAAAAAAAAAATTTTTAAATAAATCGCTGCCCGTAGCAGCGATTTATGTAATTTTTTTTTTATTTTTTTTTTTATAAATCGCTGCTAGGGCAGCGATTTATTTAAATTTTTTTTTTTTTTGAAATCGCTGCCCTAGCAGCGATTTCATTTTTTTATTAAAAAAAAAAAAATTTGCTAAATCGCTGCCTCAGCAGCGATTTTACCGTTTTGGTTAATATAAAATTTTATATACCGTTTTGGAATTTTTGTAAAAAATTTGTACCCTTTGAGTTTCGGACTCATCAAAACTACCTTATTGTAAATTTTAACTTCACAATATTAAATCCATTTTGCATGTAAATGTAAGGAGATTAAAATATAAGATTAATATTCATTATGCTTAGAAATTTATTTTCTTCGATATACTTTAATATTTACTTTTATCATTTAACATATCAATTGAAATTGTATATAAGATTTTAATCCCCATTAATAAAAATATATATACAGATAACTAAAATTAGTTATACAAAAGAGACTGTAACTCGAACCCTCAACAAATATGGAACTTTATTCTTGTTTATTAGCATCAATGATCAAAGCTACCAAGCTTAATGAAGAGTACCAATCCAACTCATTTTATGGAATTCTTTGATAAATTTTCATGCAATTAATAAGAGTTAATAGTTCTTCTCATTATATAATTTTAGACTCTTTTCATTAAATTAACTTAGTTATTTTTATTTTTTTTATTTAATAGTTGGTTGAACAGACGATAGTCAAATTATCACTCCTATCATTTTTTAAAAAGAGGAAAAATATCATTATATCCACTGAATTATTATAATCTTTGACTCATTTAATTCACTGAATTATGTAACCTTTTTTTACTCCTTTATATATTTCAAATCATGGCAAGACAATTCACAACTCCTAAAATTAGTGCAAGTATAATTAATCAAGTATATTATATTTTATAAATGGCAAAAATTTCAGTCTATAATTGTTGTGTCCTCCTTGTCATTGTGTATCTGTCTGGTTTGTGCATTAAAGCTTTCCTATTTTATTTTAAAATTACTTGAACTTAAATGTAATTCAGATCTTAGACCATTAAACGTACTTATTTATATTTATATTTTATATATTTGGTCTGAAGAGGTCTTACTCATCAAGATAATATAGTTAAGAAGTATTTTTACTATCATAACCACCAACCATCACAACTAATTATCTATGTCATTATCGCCATCATTGTCAATCACTGTCATGGTCGCCAACCACCTTTGTCCATCGTAATCATATATCACTGACAACCACTATTGTCAGTCGCTACCATATCTATCACCTCCATCATTGTAATTATATCCACCGTCATTACTATTGTTATTACATCCTCCATCACTATCAATCATTAACACAAAACTACGAAAATACTACTACCAACCACTTTCACCGTCACAACTAACACCACTGACATCTACCACCAATAGTATCATCATCAACTAATAACATCAACCAATTCCGCCATTACAATCACCATCATCATCACACCAGTCACTACAACACCAATCACATTCATCGTTACTAGTTACATACCATCATCAACCATCGCCGCCTCCACCACAACAAACTATCTCCACTATAATTAGCGAACATAAATTTATTTACTTACTTAAATTAGACTAATTTAAGTACTAATAATTTTTTTTTTAATTATTATTATTGTAGTCCTCAACCCCAAAATGGCCCAAAATCACCAAGTCATGGCCAAGGAATGCAGTGCCCAACTTGACAGTGTAATATGTGTGAAGAATGATGATTGTGGACCTCCCTGCCTAGAAGCATATAAAGATCAATTATATTTTGCAGCTTGTTTGCAGAAGACACCTGATCTTCGTTATATTTGTGTTTGCTCATATTATTGTTAAAACGTGTAATGCTTTGTGCATCGATAAATTGTTCGTTCTTCATTTTAAGTAACAATGATACATGTCTTTCTTTAGATTTTATCTAAATATAACAAGATTTATCATTCCAAAAAGGGATATGTATATAAATAGTCAGATAAATTTACTGTTTATTTTTTTTAATCGATATATATGAATCTATCGAGGTAAGTTGGTCCAAAATACATGATCACGGCTACAACACCAAACATATCCTATAAGTGGAGAGACTAGGGAAAATACAGTATACAAAAATCTTAACTTTACCTCGTGAAAATAAAGAGATTATTTTGAAAGATCCTCCGTTCAAGTAACGCATAACAAAACATTAAAAACAAAATAAATTGATTATAAAAAAATAATATTTTCATATCACGCAACAATTAATGTAAATATAATCTAGCCTCTCTATAATAGTCTCATTTGTTAAGATATTATATTCACTTTTATAGCTATTTGTTATATACATTGTATAACAACATTTGATATTTAAATTTTATTTGGCAATTATATAAATAGAAAACAACTATAAAGGATAGTCATTATAAAATAGTTTCACCATATATAAACAGGCTAAAGATAGGGTATATAATTTAATTTTTAAAATAAGTAAAAATTGACTATTAAAAAACGTAATATAACGATTAGAATGAAACAAAAACTTAAGTTCGTTTGACCAAAAATTATTACTCCATTCACTGAATTAATATAATCTTTGACTATTTAATTCACTGGATTACATAACATTTTTTTTTCTCCTTTATATATTGCAAATTATGGAAAAACAATTTACAAGCATATTAATATTCAAATTCGAAGTATTTATAAATGGCAAAAATTTCAGCCTACTATTCATGTCTCCTCCTGATTACCGTTCTGTATCTGTCAGGTTTCTGCATTAAAACTCTCCTATTTTATTTTTTAATTTTTTTTTATAAGTTATACTTTATCTATTTATTTTATTATTCATCTGATTCTCATCCGAATGCAAGTACTATGTATTTGTTCAATCATAAATGTTACATAGATGTAAAAATAGCTATTACTATAAATTTAATTACATTTTATGGCTGTAATTTGCTAATTATGATTCTTAATTAGAGGAGGAGAAAGGTGAGCGAGATTGGGAGAAGCGAGAGAGAGGACCGAGAGTGGAGAGAGGTGAATTTAATATGTATATCTGTCAAATAAATATATATATACAACTGATATACATATATGTATTTGTATACCTAGTGAGCGAGATTGGGAGAGGATGAGCTGAGAGATAAGCGCGAGAGGGCAGAGAGTGGATGTATATATATATATATATATATATGTATTATTTGTATTTCTATATGAAAAAAGAGGAGAGAGGCAAGAGAAAGGAAGAGAGGAAAGAGGCGGCGTAATTATAGCTGAATAATAATTAATGAAAACTAGAGTTATATTAGCTAATTAACTAGTATATATTATTTATCTGCGTAATGTCCCAAAAAAAATTTATTTGTTTTCTTGAATTTGATTTCTTCATTAATTTTTTTTAATAATAATAATATATATATTTTTTATTATTGTAGTTGTTGACCCAACAATGGCTGAACGTAGGGTATGCCGTAACGATTATCACATGGTAAAATGTACTTTGAAAGAAGAATGCAGCTATATTTGCCTCAGAAAATATAAAAGAAATTTAGTTTATTCAGATTGTATCATTAAGAAAACTGTTCGTCTTGGTCATTGTGTTTGTTGGTACTATTGTTAAATAATCGGAATATTTTCTGTATCGACAGATGAGATTTCATCTAAAAATATGTCATTTTTCTTGATCAATTGAGTTATAAGTAATGATTGATTCAAGATTTTATAAAAAGTGTAGTGCCTGTGATATGAATTTTTTATATTATTGTGTCAACCTTTAATTTTGTGTTTAGGGATTAAAAATATAAAAATATATATATTGTGATTTATTGTTAAAATGTGTAATATTCTGTGTATTGACAAATTATTCGTTTCTCGTTTCTATTGAAGTGACAACGATAATGTTTCTCTTTAGATTTTATTTAAATATAATAAGATTTATCATTTAAAAAAAGATGTTTATATAAATAATTAATGAATTAAATTGATTATTGAAAAACATAATATAATAACTAAAAAGAAATAAAAGAATTTGTTTGTTTGACCAATCAATAGCTAAATTACTTACAAGTATAAATTTTTTGTAAAAATTAAAGTTATTACGATTATATTCACTGAATTAACATAATCTTTTGACTCATTTAATTCACTTGGATTATATGACATTTTTTTCTCCTTTATATATTGCATATCATGGCAGAACAATTTACAATATTCTCTCAAAAATACAAGCATAATTATTCAAAGTATATAAAAATGGCAAAAAAATCTGTCTTTTATTCATGTCTCCTCCTAATTATCATTTTGTATCTGTCTGGTAAGTGCATTAAAACTTCCCTATTTTATTTCTCATTATTTTTTTCATTTCTAGTTATAATTTGCTAATTACGTTTCTTAGCTACATGTTAGAGGGAGGTCAGCGAGATTGAGAGAGGGCAGAGAGCTAAAGGTGAATTTAATATGTATATATGTCGAATATATAGCGAACAAGAATAGAAGAGGACGAGAGAGGCTTAATTTTATTTGTATATGTGTCATACAATTGTGTATATATCTGTATAATTTGTATCTATATGTATAAAAGAGGAGAGAGATGATGTAATTATAACTAAAATTAAGCTGTGAATGATAATTTATATAAACTATAGCTAGTGTTTGCTAGTTAACTACTACTATATGTTTACTTATCCGCGTATTTTTTTAAAAAAAATTACAAATTTATTTTTATTTTCTTAAATTTGATTTCTTATTTTTTAATATTTGTATATATTTTTTCTAATTTTTGTAGTTATTGACCGAACAAAGGCTCAACGTAAGGAATGTAGTAAGGATTTTGACAATGTAACATGTGCTGTTAATATATATATATATATATATATATATATATATATATATATATATATATATATATATATCAAAACCTGGATTTGGTGTTGCGGATTTTTAGAAAACAGTCTCGCTACCTCTACGGGTAGTGATAAGGTTTGCGTACATTTTATCCTCCTCACACCTAACTTGTAAAATTTTACTAGTATGTTGTTGTTATATTAGAATTTACCAAAATGTATGTTAATTAAAAAAATAAAATATATCCTAAAACGTTACTGTGGAATACGTTTATACTAGTTTTGTAAAATTTTAGAAAAACATATTATTTTGGTGAATAACTTTATATAATGGCTTAGTTTGGTTAAAACCTCTAATGAAGATTGCACCCCTCTTTGCCAATCAACATATATATATATATATATATATATATATATATATATATATATATATATCAAAACCTGGATTTGGTGTTGCGGATTTTTAGAAAACAGTCTCGCTACCTCTACGGGTAGTGATAAGGTTTGCGTACATTTTATCCTCCTCACACCTAACTTGTAAAATTTTACTAGTATGTTGTTGTTATATTAGAATTTACCAAAATGTATGTTAATCTTGTTGTTAACAAACATATCATGTGGAAAATTAAAATTTAAAAACTGCTAATTTTTTTTAAAAAAAATAGATTAAAAAGAAAAAAATAACAAACAAATTGAAAACGAAAAAGTATTATCTTTTTCTTCAATAAAGAATGCTTCCAAAAAACCATTTTAGTACATGACTTTTTTATTGATAAGTAATTTTTAATTTTCTTAATTCAACATCTATTAGAGATAATCTCTATATTTTACAAAGATACGGGTGATGAGACATCCTCTTCCGACCTCATTTGTAAATTGTAATTATAAAGTTATACTGAATATGTTATTATTGTTATATAGATCCATGAGAAAGACATTAGAAATCAATTTACAATACAGTATTATCTTTTAACATATTTTTGTTCTTAGATACATTTGAGTTATGATTTCAAAGGCAAAAATATATATGTTAATTGTTAATATAAGAATTTTCGTGAAAGTTAAGTAAAAAATTCACCTTTTTTTTCATCATATAAGATTTGATTATAATCAAATCAAAATGATTTAAAAATAATTATTTTCTTAGTCAAACTTTATATTCACACAACAGTTTGAGTAACATTTTAAATAAAATAAAATAAAAAAGTAATAAAATCTACATAATCAAAATATAAATCTCACCTAAAACATATTTTGACAAAAAACATTTAATGTTACTTTCCTGAACATTTTATAGGAATAATAAAATGGACTAAATGTAATAACTCTATCTTAATCCCAATTTTTTTTTTTTATATATATAAATATTATAACCGTGGCTAGATAATTCATAACATTTTCTCAAAAACACAGACTCAATATATAAACAAAATATAAAAAATGGCAAAAGTTTCAATTTACTACTGTTTTCTTCTTACTATCACATTTTTGTCAGGTTTGTGCATTTACACTCAATTTTTTAAAAGAAAAAAAATATATTTTTGGTTTACATTTTATCTATTTAATTATTAATATTATATCAATTGAAAAGTTAGTACTATCTTTTGGAGATTTATTTATGTTGTTTTTATTAGAGTCCGAAACTCAAAGGGTACAAATTTTTTACAAAAATTCCAAAACGGTATATAAAATTTTATATTAACCAAAACGGTAAAATCGCTGCAGGAGCAGCGATTTACAAAGGTAAATCGCTGCTCCGGCAGCGATTTAGCAAAATTTTTTTTTTTTAATAAAAAAATGAAATCGCTGCCCAAGCAGCGATTTCAAAAAAAAAAAAAAAAAAAATATTACATAAATCGCTGCCCCGGGCAGCGATTTATTTATAAAAAAAATTTCCAGCAATTTATTTTAAAAAAAAAAATTTTTTTTTTATTAAAACGCTGCTAGGGGCACGATTTATTTAAATAAAAAAAATTTCCTTATTAAATCGCTGCACGAAGCTTTTTTTTAAAAAAAAATATTAAAATTTTTTAATACAGCGATTTTATATTAAAAAAATTATAATATTTTTTAAAATTTAAATATATAACTTATAAGAAAAATTTTATTAAATCACAAAAATGTTAATACCGTTTTGATTAATATAAAATAAAAAAAAATTATTAAATCGCAAAAATGTTAATACAGCGATTTTATATATATAAAAAAATTATAAAATCGCTGTATTAACATTTTTGCGATTTAATAATTTTTTTTAATTTTATATTAATCAAAACGGTATTAACATTTTTGTGATTTAATAAAATTTTTCTTATAAGTTATATATTTAAATTTTAAAAAATATTATAATTTTTTTAATATAAAATCGTTGTATTAAAAAATTTTAATATTTTTTTTTAAAAAAAAGCTTCGTGCAGCGATTTAATAAGGAAATTTTTTTTATTTAAATAAATCGTGCCCCTAGCAGCGTTTTAATAAAAAAATTTTTTTTTTTTTTAAAATAAATTGCTGGAAATTTTTTTTATAAATAAATCGCTGCCCGGGGCAGCGATTTATGTAATATTTTATTTTATTTTTTTTTGAAATCGCTGCTTGGGCAGCGATTTCATTTTTTTATTAAAAAAAAAAAATTTTGCTAAATCGCTGCTCCTGCAGCGATTTTACCGTTTTGGTTAATATAAAATTTTATATACCGTTTTGGAATTTTTGTAAAAAATTTGTACCCTTTGAGTTTCGGACTCGTTTTTATTACACATATATTATTTTCTTGAGTTGAATTCTTTAATTGATTTTTTTTTTTGGTTAAATAGTTCTTAACATGACAATTGCTCAAGAGCATCAAATTAAAAATTTGCAATGTGCTACTCCAATTTACGATATAACATTCAAGGTGGATGAAGATTGTATGCCTAGTTGTAAGGATAAATATAAAGATAGATTCATGAGGGCGGGTTGTATATTAAGTCCAGATAAATCTGATCGTATCTGTCTCTGTGGTTACTATTGTTGAATGTGACCAATAATAAGGGTTTATATAGCCAAAATAATATAATGGGAAATCAATTTAAACAATATAAAATAATAAAAAGGTATATCGTATTTGTCTTTGTTGCTACTATAATTGAGTAAGGGTTTTTATAGCCAAAATAATATAATGGGAAATCGGTTAAAATAATATAAAATAATAAAGACATATATATGTTATTAAATTATTTATATTTTATAATTAATATGGACTATAAGCAGTGGCGAAGCTACAATGAATCCCCTTCGACGAAAAATTATATTATTCATACATAGTTAAATAAGTTCATAAGTATATATAATAGATATCGAACCCCCTTCAGCTATCTATTTCTACAGATTATGAACCCCTTACTCTGAAAATTTTGACTCCGCCTCTAACTATAAGTGTTTATTTTATATATTTAACAAATAACTTATATATTTGTATAATCCAATGCAATTATATTCTTTTTTTTCCATCTCTAGTAAAGGAATTATGACCCAATACAACCATGTTTGATCGAATACTTATATATATATATATATAGAGAGAGAGAGGTGCTTAATTAGAATAAATAATAATTCGATTTACTTAATAAATTTATTGACAAGTTTATTTAAAGGATTTCGCCGAATCATTATTATTGAATTGATAAGGATGCTTTGATTATAACGAAAGACGATAACTAAAAAGGGACACAAAGAATTAACTCCTTAATTTCAAACCTAAACATTTTAGGTAATATATATATATATATATATTTAAATTGTTAATGGAACAATTAATGTATATAACCTCCTTTTTTTTTCAAATTACGTATATAAATTAAAAAACAAAAATTTAAAGACAAAATAATTACATAAAAATCAACAATAGCTCTAGACTCAACAATAAAAACTCAAAACCCTAAGATCAAAAATAAAAATTAATTAATTAAAACTACAAAATTAAATAAAACCTAAAAAATCTAATCAAGAGATTCATCAATATCGTCTCCTTCAAAAGCCCAATTATATTCTTCACGATGCATTTTTTCTTCCTCTGGCGTATAATCACTCACCACACCCAATATCTGACGCATAGCATTTAAAGACTTGTTCTTAATTCTATCGGCTATCGTCTGACACACTAAATGTTTCAAATCGCTAATATCAAGATATTTTACCGCAGTTACAAGTTCAAACATGTTTTGATAGCTCTTACCCTTCAAAAGTTGCTTATCAAATTCCTTAATTTCTTCTTCGTTTGAATCCGTCTTCTCTCCATGTTTCTTCATGTACTCGATAATTAAAATTAGGTTTTGAGTATTCACATTAGGCAATGGGATGAGGGTATAACCGTCCTCGATAATATATTTTATCGTTCCAGATTGAACCGCAATCGATTCTTCAATCTCAAATTCATCACCGTCCGATGATTTCAAGGTCAATTTTTTTGAAGCCATTGAAATTTTGAAGAATATAAATTAATTAAATTGTGTAGAGAAAAGGCTATGTGTATTAGTGTATTTATAGGGGTGATTTTTTAATTATTTTGGTTTACTACTTACCTTTTTTTAATTGGTTTATAAAAAAAAAAGGAATCCTTATAGAATTTGTTTTAATTAATAAACTTAGGCGGTAGAGTAAAATTTATTCATTAATTCAATTTGGTTTAGGGAACCGAATTTATTGGTTTTGCATATTTAAGTATAACAATAAAACATATTTGAACTTCTATTTACTAAAGTAACGTAAAATAATCTTTATATTTTATTGCAATTATTGTTTATTTTTAGGAGTGTTTTTACAAAATAGCTTTTCATAAGAGTTATTTGAAAAAGAAAAAAAAAGTAATTTGTGTTTGATAAATTCATTTGAAAAGTATTTTTGATAAGCAATTTGTGTTTGACTAATTTTTTTTTGAAAAATTGAGAGTCAAATTACGAAAAGGACAAGTATTAATGTGTTTTTAATATTAAAATTATTTTATATAGAGAAACTATTTTAAACATCTAATATATAAACTTTAATTATATTTTTAATTTAATTATTTAAAATGTATGTATTCAAATTTTCGATCAATATTATTTACATAGATTAATATTGTTGAAAATATTGAAAAGAATAATTATTTGTTATTTGTTTCCTATTCTTTTGGGTTCAATCTTAGCTATTATCCTTCTTTTGGTTATAATACTCTAAAGTATTTAAAAATATAAATAAAATAAAATAATACGTAAATTAAGAAAAGAAAAGAAATTATTTGTTATATCTTTGTGAGGTCTAAATCTTTAATTCTTACTTTTTGTTTAATCCTACAAAAATATTTCTGTAAAATAATACTAAAGTAATTTATACAATATAATATATAAATAAAATATGAAACATAAATGCAATAAATTTTTTATTATATAAAAAAAATCTTAGGATGAATTGTTGTCCTCTCTCGCTCGTCTCTTTCTCCCACTCTGCTTGCCTTTTTCCTTCCTCTCCCAAACTCGCTCTTCAGATATAAAGTACATATATATATCACTTACATGTATATAATTATTGAAAAATATACACATACAATTCGTATCTCTCCACTCTCTGTCCTCACTCACTCGTCTCGCTCATCCCTTTAACATATAACTACGAATCGTAACTAGCAAATTATAGCTATGAAGTATAATTAAATTATTTTTGAATGACTATATAAATATATGAAGAGAATCGAAGACCATAAAAAATAAAAAATAAAATCATAAATAACTTTGCATTTCAAAACAAAAAAAACCTTTGACATGAGCTATTAGTTAGCTAGATGTGTAATCGCTAAAAACAACAATATCATAATGTTAGAAAATGAAATCTAATCAGCTTATTATTATCATTATTAAGAACAATGTAACTGAAATCGTAATTAGCAAAATATAGTTATAAATCTCTTAAATATTTTTTAAGTAAAACTTAAAACGCAATTCTTATAAGTATACCAGTGATAGATGTCCAATCATTAAAGGGATAAAAACAATTAACTCCAACTTAATTTCAAACCTACACATTTTTCACACACATTAATACAATTCGATTTTTTTTCAAAATCCAAAATCGAACAAAATAAATTATTAATTCAAAATCAAATTAAAATTCGATTTGATTTTTTTCGATCTGATTCGAATAATACACACACCTACATTAAATTTTTAAACGTATATTCTTGAGTTAAAATCGTAAATTCTTGAGTTCAAATTTTAAATCTTAAATTGAATTCTTAAACGTATATACTTGAATTAAAATATACGTTCTTAATTGCTTTCCAACTCACATATTTATTTATGCACGTATAAAACAAGGAAGTGATTAATCAATATCCATAAAATAATAAAGTCATTAATTAACGAGGCATGAGAAAGGCTGAGATAATTTTTTTAAATTGTTAATGGGACAGTATTATATATATTTTTTTAATTTTCGAAATCAGAAATTACGTATATAAATTATTAAAACACAAAATAATTAATAAAAATAAAAAATAGCTTAAAACTGAAAACCCTAGACCAAAAAAAAAAAAACAATAGTTAAACCCACTAAATTAAATTAAACCTAAAAATCATAAAAAAATCTAATCAAGAGATTCATCAATTTCATCTCCTTCATGAGCCCACTTATGGTCTTCACGAATCTTTTCTTCTTCCTCTGGAGTATAATCATTGGTAATACCAAATATCTTACGAATAGCAATTACAGACTTGTGCTTAATTCGATCGGCTATCGTTTGGCATAACAAATTCATCAAATCGACAATGTGAAGATAATTTGCCGCAACGATAAGATCAAACATGTCATTGTATCTCTTATCCTTCAAAAATTCCTTATCAAATTCCTTAATTTCTTCTTCGTTTGAATCCGTCTTCTCTCCATGCTTTTTAATGTACTCAATAATTAGAATTAGTTTTTGAGTATTCACATTAGGCAATGGGATGAGGGTATAATCGTCCTCAGCCATATTTTTTATCGTTCCAGATTGAACCGCAATCGATTCTTCAATCTCAAATTCATCACCATCTGATGATTTCAAGATCAATTTTTTTGAAGCCATTGATATTTTGGAGAATAAAAATTAACTAAATTGTCAAGAAAATAATAGAATGTGTTAGCAAAAGTAGTGTATTTATAGTGTGATTATAAATTTTTTGGTTTACCACTTCCCTTTTTTTAATTGGTTTATTAAAAAAAAAAAAGGAATCTTTATAGAATTGGTACTTGTTAAACTTAGGCGGTAGAGTAAAATTTTACGTGTAGTTATTCAATTTGGTTTAGGAAAAACTACCTAATTATATATTTATTAATTTTTCTGAAATAATTACATATTATTATAAATTAACAATTATACAAAATATGTTAATTCAGAAACATTTATATGGATATATTTTTGTTATCGAATACAGGGAGAAGGACGAATGAGATAGTAGGGACACTACGTCAAAAATGACTTTTAGAGACAATTAGTACTCGTTGTAAATTTCTCTAAAGTTTATAGCGACATGGGATCAAATGAAAATTAACTAATGTCAGTAAAATGTTTTAGCACTCTTTGTTAACGAGTCTATTTATTGCCATATAAAGTTATTTTTGTTATAGTGGCGGAGGCAAACAAGATCCGTAGATACATGTGAATCATCCCCTAATGTATAAAACAACACCAAATAGAGATACCAGATACATGGAGAGAGGCGGTGTGAGAGGGGAGTGACGAGTGAGATAGGAGAGAGGAGAGTGAGACAACCATAGACATGTGCATTCACTTAGATACAATATATTGAGTAAATTACATTTAATTTTGACTCTATGGATCTTTTATATATGTATTTGAACGCACTAAATCTATACGTGATTACACTCTGATTGGACGCACCTAAATGGAAGAAAATCCCCAAAATTAGTATAATTCTTTTGGTACTTTTTGTACCACATCGATGGCTAACACTAAGAAATTTTTATATTTATATAAATTATTATAATTTCACTTGCTTACCCATTCTACTAATATAAAAACTAAAGATTAATATGTCTAGAATGAATTTTAGATCGGTCCGATTTTGTTTTTATTTTTATGGGATAGAGATGATGTTTTCAATAAATTCTACCTAAAAAAATATTTCGATAAACACATAAAATACAAGTTATGACGCACAACAAGTTATGAAATAATTCAATTCCTATGAAACTTATGCCACAAGAGGAAAAGTTCAATCAAAATTTCGCAAATTATGTCGTAATAGACATTATTTAATTATTAATAAATTTATAAAATGCTTTAAATTTTTGTCGAGTAAATTATGTTAAAAAAATACCTCATAACTGATGTTGCATATAAATTTACAGAACTTATATCGGTTAAGACTAAAGTACTCTAAACTTATATCAAGCAAATATAATTGGGGTCATAAATAAGAAAACTTTAATTTACAATTTTTATTAAATAAATATTAAATACAAAAACTAAAAAAGGAAAAATAGTAAAGACCCCCCCCCCCCCCCATAAAAAATAAAAAATTGGGTCAACCCATGGAAAAACTTCAATATTTTCTTGCACAATTAAAGTTTAATATCTAGTTTAAATGATATCCAATAAAATTTTAATCTCTATTGGTCAATGGTCATAGGTAATTAACATCAAATATATTAGAAACTAACTAGTTATTTTCTTATTTAATAGAAGATTGTTTTCTTAAATTCATAAAATAATGTAATATTGACTGGATTATCATAATAATTATTTTTACTCCTATATATAGATTGCAACCATGGCTATACAATTCATTCATCATTCTCTTAATAATATAATAATTATCAAGTAGAAATGGCAAAAGTTTTAGTTTACTACTATCTCCTTCTTGTCATCACATATTTCTCTGGTTTGTACATCAAAACTCTTTTTTTACAAGTTTAATTTATATTTAAATTTAAATTACTTTTTGTTTATATTTTATCTATTTTATCATTAACATGATTTTAGAATATCTTATTAGATAAATTTTATCTATAAATACTGCTTATATTTAATATAATCACAATTCAACGAGCGTTTGAATATAAAAAACGTAAAATCTGAAGAAAATATATCCTGATATTTGTTTTCAAGCTAAGTGAAAAATGATATTCGAAAATCAGACTAGTGTTTTGAACATGAATACAAATTGAATTTTAGCGAGTGATTTGGATCGTGAAAACAAACTCTTTTTGGAGTTTTTCAACCTTTAAAAAATTCTAAAAACTTATAACAATTCTATATTCAAACAACTTTTCGGAACAAAAAATTGGAAAATCTGAAGAAAATATATCCTGATATTTGTTTTCAAGCTAAGTGGAAAATGATATTCGAAAATCAGATTAGTGTTCTGAACATGAATACAAATTGAATTTTAGCGAGTGATTTGGATCGCGAAAACAAACTCTCTTGGAGTTTTTCAACCTTAAAAAAAATCCTAAAAACTTATAACAATTCTATATTCAAACAACTTTTCGGAACAAAAAATTGGAAAAAAGTAAAAAAACTATTTTATTTGTAAATTTTATTTGTAATACTACTTGTGTAATACAATCACAATTTCTTCGTAGATAGAATGCTTGTGTCTACGTTATTTTGTGCACATTCAATACTGAAGGTCATAAATCTCAGACAACGTTAAATGATATATTTATGTATTCTGACGTTTTTTTTTTTTTTTTGTAGTTCTCAACCCTACTAATGCTAAGGAATGTGATGTACCAGTTTATGACATACAATGCAAAGACACCAAGGATTGTGTGCCAATTTGTGATGAGAGATTTCCTAGTCCAGTATATCCCAAATCTTGTATGGGGGGTGGTTCTGTTTGTATTTGTGCCTATAATTGTTAAAAGGCTTAATTTAAGTGGATTAATTATTCAAAATATTATAAAACTCATCATTTATTTGATTTAATAAATTATAATGTTAATGTTTTATGATCAAAATGAGTTTATTATTATTTAATTTTACAACAAGTCATACATCATACTATTGTTATCTTCTTAGTAATTGATGGATGTAGTGTATCGGGTGCGAATTTTCGATATATGAATATTTGGGTTCGAATTTATGGAAATTCAGTAGATTTTGTATTTATAGTAAGAAATCATAAAATATATTGTACATTAACAACTAAATATAATGGAAATTAAAGAAAAATAATCTTTAAATTTATTTGTTGTTAATGTAAATAATTATATTTGCACTTACTCACCTTTTATTACTATACTATTTTGTTTAATTAATTTAAGCCTCTCAATTTTATTTTTTTATTAGACAATAGCATTAATTGACATATTCAAAATGATTTAATATGATGAGTTTGCAGATTTTCTTTTTATATTTATGTAATTATTTTTTTAATAGACTCTTAGCAAAAAGTGAAGCTTTGACCAATACAAAAGTAAAATAAGTGGTCAAAATATCCATAACATTGAAAATTAAATCATTTTTATGAGACATAAATTTATATTTTTGTGTCATAATAGTCATTAATAGATATATCACATGTTATATCGTATATATAAAGCAAAACAAATTATATAATAACAAATTATACAATAATTTAGTTCTTGTAGAACTTATGCCATGAGAGGTAAACGTGTTATTTTAAAACTCATAAATTATATTAATTTAAGAGGCATAATTAAATGATAAAACTTATAAAGTTCTCTAAACTTATGACGATCTGAACAATTGTGCTAAGCAAATTAGAGTCATAGACCACTTCTAGAATATTCTCTTGTCTCGATTGTTTTCACAGGTTTTACATTTCTCAAGCCGTCTGTAACATCAAAATGCTCTAAAAATATTTTTAGTTCACAAATATTTATTAAATTAGCAATAGATACAAAAATATAGCTTATGATATTTAAGGAAAAATATTAAACACCACCAAAAATTGGGTCAATCCGTGGAAGGACTTCAATATTTTCTTTCACAATTAAAGAAAAACTTCAATATTTTCTTGCACAATTAAAGAAAAATTTCAATATTTTCTTGCAAAATTAGAAAAACTTCAATATTTTCTCATACAATTATAGAAAAACTTCAATATTTTCTTGCACAATTAAAGTTTGATATCTAGTAAAACAATGTGACTGGCAAAATTATACTCATCCCGTCCATTTTTATTTGTCATGTTGCGCTTTTCCAAAGTAAATTTGGCTAATTTTCAAAGCTAAATTAGATTACATTAATTCGATATTTTAAACAAAAAATTTAAATATTCAAAAACTATATATAAAGTACTATAAATTGCAATATTTTTTATATCAACATCATGAAAAAATACATCTTAATTAAACTGTTGGTCAAAGTTCCTGTAGTTTGACTCTAAAAATAGACAAATAATAGTGGACGGAGGATGTAACAATTTGATTAGTTTAACACTATATAAATAGTATATATATTAGAACCATGGCCAAATAATTCATAACATTCTCTCCAAAAGCAAAAGCACAATTAATCAAAGCATAAAATATGGCAAAAGTTTCAGTCTACTACTCTCTTCTTCTTATCATCATGTTTTTGTTAGGTTTGTTCATTAACTCTCTCATTTTTATTTTTATTTTTCTAACAATATTTTATCATTTATATTTTAGCTATTATTTGAGTCGAACGTTTATCAAAATTGGATTTCTTAATGCTATTGTATTGTTTAATAAATTCGATAATTTTTTTTTGTTATAGTCCTTGACGGGACGATTGCTCAAGACCATCAAGTTAAAGATTTGCAATGTGCTTCTCCAATCTTCAACATAAAATGCAAGGTGGATGAAGATTGTATGCCTAGTTGCAAGGATAAATATAAAGATAGATTAATTAACGCAGGTTGTATATTAAATCCAGATAAACCTGATCGTATTTGTCTTTGTGGCTACTATTGTAGAAGGCTTTTGAGAAACTAAGAATCCAAATGTTCAAAACACATATGAAATAACATAAATGTTACAAAAGTTTCTTTCATTAAAATGTCAAAATGAATACATTACTAATTTAATTGCATGCAAATGCTCTTGGTATTATCCTCCTTTTATTTAGTGAATGTGGAGCATGCTCTTTTCATTTCATTTTTGTTTTTACAAAAATTAGGGATGTTAAATAAACGGATTGATAAATCAAAATATGTTTTTGAGTTAATAATTGGCTAGTCATCCTTTCACTTAAAAATTAGGAGGAATTATCTAATCGTACAGATATTTTTTATCATATTTAATAATTTTCCCTATAGTTTGAAATAATTATATTTTATCTCTTTAATTAAACTTCATAACATATTTCAATAGACAAATACAACAATATATATATATATATATATATATATATATTGCAATCAGATATACTGAAATACGGAAGGAGGCGAGCAAAATTTATCTATCTATCTGATGAATTATACTATATATACATTAGATACATATATGAGATACATGTAAATTATATTATATATATTAGATACACATCTGTTGACACCCAATTTTTGACCCACGTCGATATAAATCAATTATCGAGCTTCCTAGATTTTCCAAATAAGTTAAGTAATTAGTTTTATAATTTTGCGAAAATAGAACGATTTAATGTTTACATATGTGTGTATACAGCCGGTATATACTATGTATATTCAACCCAATTTTAATTCCAGCCCACAAATTAATTCCCACTTCAACTTCTTAAAAGAAAAAAAAACCAAATTCTGAGGCCCAATTCCCCCCTTTTCAATTAATTCCCAGCCCATGAATTAAATCTAAGCCAACCCAACCCAATACCCAATCCAATAACCCGACCCAAATCCCTGACCCGACCCAAACCCACGACCCGTTTCACCCTTTCTTCTTCCCCACCACACACACAAAAATAGATTCCCAGAAAATTGGCTGTCTCCGCCTCCCTCACGCTCTCGCCCCTCTCTCCCGGCGTCTCTCCCTCTCTCCCGGCATCTCACCACTCGCTCACACCCCTCACGTCCCCCAGAAACCCACCGGAAAAACCGAAACGCAGCCAGGAATTCCCAGAAACCAGCCACGATCGCACAGCCCTCTCTCTCCCTCATCTCTCCCGTCATCTCTTTCCCTCCCCACGCGTTCTGCGTCTCTCCCCCACGCGACTTCTCGCGTCTCTCCCTCGTCTCCCTCTCCTCAAACCCCCAACGAAAATTCCCAGAAAACAGACGCAACCCCACGCTCTCCCCGCGTCTCCCTCACCCCACATTCTCTCTCCCACGCTCCCTTCGTCCCCTCTCCCTACCCCACACGAAGATTCCCCGACAGCCCAAGTTCCCCTTTTCTCTTTCGGTCGAAAAGGGGTTTGACCCAATCATGAAGGGATTTTTCGAATTTCGAATTCGTTTTCCCCCGCTCCTCCTCGAAAAATCGAATGGTTCTCCCTATTTAAATCCCTTTTTGGATTAGAAGAGAGGAGGTTTTTTGGGTGGGGGTTAAGAATTTTTTGGTTAACAATTTCTTAGCGATTTCTGAGTTGGTTTCCGAAGAACAGAGGGAACCGATAAATCGACATCAATATTCAGTTCGCCTCAGTGTGTCGACTACGGTGTCCTTTCGAAGTGTCGTAGCTGTTGGTCGTGTCGCTCTCGTCGTAGGAAGCCGCTGTTACTGCTCGCCGTCCCTGTCGCTGCCCGGAAAGAGGTACGATCTGTCTTTCGAATTTATTTCTTCTTTGTTGCTGTGATGCGATGGGTTTGGCTGCGTCTATCGATTTTCATCTAGTATAGTCTGGCTAGTCTATATGTGTTGCTATGCTTCGATTGCTGCTCTTTGTTTCATCTCTATTTTTCCTCACGTTTAGTAGTTTATTGTTGTTGTCTAAGTCGCGTCTGGTTTCGATATCACGTGAGAAATGATATTCGTTGTTGGTCTTCTTTAGTTGTTGATTTGTTCCTCTACTGCTATAAAAAAGGGAGAGAATAGAAAATCTCGTTGCTGTTGTTCATGTTGCTGTTCTTTCGTCTCTTTTCGGGTTCAAACCTGTTGAACATGTGAATGTTAAGTACATGGTTTGTCTATTGTAACTGCAGGATGTTGTGAATGTTGGGTTTAGTTTGAGCTCAAGCCGTGTCGTATGTCGTAGATTGTCTCGTTTTGTTACGTATCTGAAGACCATAGCTCGATAAATGTGGTGTTGCTCATCACCTTGCTGGTCTTTGTTTCGTTTATGGTCAAAGGTTTTGAAATACTCAAAAAATGTGAATACACATGGTCGGTTTAGCTGTCTTCGTGGTTTGTTAACATCACTAGCTGATGTCCAATTAGTTGTTTGCTTTTAGGGTTATTGTTGTTACGTATTGTGCATTGTATTTCATTACTATTGTTATCATTAGGTTTATTCATTTTGTTATAGTTGCTAGTTTTAACAAAGCTTGGAAATGAGTTGTTATTTTGAAAAAAAGAAAAAAGAAAAAAAAAATGGAATATAGTTTTGGTTGGTTTTGCTAATCTTGTGAATATTTGATGTTAAGAAGCCTTTGTTGTGTTTGTGAATTTGTTTATTTTAGTTATTATTTTTGTGTCAGTTCTCATTTCATTTGTTTTTGTGGCATGTAAAAACTTCTCGCGAGTCCATTGCGGGACTCCGTTCTTTCTCTATGCATTCGGAAGAGCCATAAAGGCTCGAAACTCTCTTTATTCGAGTCAAGCCATCAAGATAGACATGCCAAGTCAAATTCCATAAAGATTGAGGAATTTGAAGAAGCGGATTTAGAGATTTCTTTATTTTACATTTTTTGTATATATTTGTAATGGGCATAAGCCCTTGTCCCTTTTATTTTTTTTATATATATATTTTTTTATTTTTTTTGTAATTATTTTATACGTTTAGAATAGGACAGGTACAAAATGGGTCGAAAACCCAAACAAGCGAATGGGTCCAAAACTCGGTCAAGGCGGACAGAACCCGAATTTGGACCCAAATATCTCTCTCTCTCTCTCTCTCTCTTTATTACTTGTTTATGTGCGTTTGTTTGAATATCGTTAGTTTTAGAGTTAGAAAACTCCAAACCTCCAACGAACGCGTTTTATTTTATCAAACTTAAAACTGAGAGTTGAAATTTTTAAAGCAATAGATGTTTAAATTTGAAAATTGCTTAGAATTGAAGTTTAAAAGGTTTAGCTTTAATAAAGTCTTAAAACGATAGTGTTTTCGCAAAAATTTTAAATTTAAAAGCTTTAAATGAAGATTTACAAAATAAATAATAGCATGTCAAGAATTCGTAATATTTGTCTAGATAAAAAATAAAGTTAGGCTTTTGTAAAGATTTGCAAATTGCAAGATAGCTAAATGTTTCAAAGTTTAAAAATTCGTGTAAATAGTTTTATAAAACATAAAGATTTGCAAAAGTTAAAATAAAAATAGTCAAATAAGTTAGTCGTTGGAAAACCGTATTTAACGGAGTGTTTTAGGTGCCTTCAACACCTTCCTAAGACACTAATAAGAATCCCGAACCCCCCCTAAAATATTTTCAAAACGATTTTTCTGTTTAAGTTGTTTTGGAAATGAGTTTTCTTGATTTTTCTTAAAAATTAAGTGGCGACTCCTTAAAAGTCGAAAACAAAGCCTTTTCGAAATAAATCATTTTTCGATAAAACAACATCCAAAAAAGTGAACTGTTGATACAATATAACCACTCCAAAGTATACTTAATCATAATGGTGTAATAGCATAATTTAATTTGAGGGTGTACACTTCTACTTTGAACAAACGATTTGCATATTTTTAAAATTACTTTGCTGATGATATGTTACTATATTTAATAATGTCAAAATAGATGTTAACGAATGCCATTATTTTAAGTTAAAATTGCTAATTAAAATATTGAGTTAAAAATATCAATTCTAAATAAGAGATGTATGTTCATGTCAATCTTTCACGTTATACAAAACGAGTTAAAAGAAAAAGAAAGAAGAAAAAAGGGTCACAAAAAATGCTCGATTCTTGAATCAACAGAATATTTATTGAAATTTTATCACGGAGAAAAGTTGAATTTTGATCACGATCGTAAATGTATAAAATCCCTTTATATAGGCGTATATAGTGACTTCGAGGTATTTTGGTCTCCAAGTAATTTTAATGAATCTTGGACTTGAAGAAAATAGAATGACCTGTCTTATCAACTTAACATACTAATTCTAATATAATAAGACTGATTTAAGTCATATAATTTTAATTTAAACATTAATTCAATCTATTAACCAACAATTTGACCAGACTAATATATTACAAATTCATAATTTAATATAGATTATGATAGATATTAGACGAAGTTAAACGATATATTTATTCTAGATCTTGTGTGGGAGGTGGTTCTGTTTGTATTTGTGCCTATAAATGTTAAGTGAATTAATTCAAACAAAATGTTACTAAACTAATTATTAGTATCATATTATAGGGTTGATGTCCTATGGTTAAAATGACTATTATCATTATTTAATTTACAACTAAGTTATGTATCATGATGCTATTGTTATCTTCTTATTTATTAGAGGACGTAGTTTTCAGAAAAAACCACTAATTTTTTATAAGTAGATTAATTCAGTTGGAATAGAAAAAGGGGATTAATTAGGTTCGAAAAAAATAACTTGTATTATTTAAAAATTACATAAAAATATATACTATAAATCACAAACAATAGAAATGTAATTGATTTTTAAAATTTTATTAGTGCCACATAAATTAAAAAAACAAAACAAATTATTTCTTGAAAATTATATAAAGAGTACTATAAAATCACAATAATTAATAATTTAAAATATTTTTAAAAATTATATAAATATTTAGATAACTTACAAAATTTTATTCGTGTCACATAAATTAAAATAAACAATGT
Source organism: Solanum chilense (assembly GCA_032847665.1). NCBI lineage: Eukaryota > Viridiplantae > Streptophyta > Magnoliopsida > Solanales > Solanaceae > Solanum > Solanum chilense. The sequence continues at coordinate 3,095,367 of CM064973.1, read as the reverse complement.
AATAAGTACTCTCTATGTCCCAATTTCTGCGGCATATTTCATTTTTCGTGAATCAAATAATTTAAATTTGACCAGGAATTTACACATAAAATGTCCTCCTTTTTGCAATACATTGAAAACTACGCAAAAAGATAGCATTAGTCACAATAATAGACAATTCAAATTATTTAAAGACTTATAAAAGATAAAATTTATTATTTTATTTATCGAATGTAAACTTGTTTAAATGATAAAATTCAAAATATTTCATATGAATTAGATCGAAAAAGATAAAATATATTAAATTCTTAATAACGTATCATGTCTTATCTAAACTATAGGAAAATGAACAGTAAGTGTGCCTACCACATAATAAAAATTTGGAACTATATTATATACATACATTTTTATTTTTCAAATAATATTTGATATTCGGTATTCTTGAACACTAAAAAGGTTAAAAATGAAACACCAAAGTAAGAATAGGGTTATGTGAAGAACCCCACACAGCGAAAAAAATTGAAGCAGTTCGTTTGCAATAGAGAACCCAGGTATATATATATATATATATATATATATATATCTTCGTGCTTAATTGAAGTTCGATTGTTGTTCAATTTCAGCTCAATTGATTTCTAGGGTTTTAATTTTTCTGTTAAAAATTTGTTCAGTTTCAGAAAAATGTCAGGAAAAGACCATGATTATCGTATATTTGTTGGAGGTTTAGCTTGGGATGTTACAGACCGTCAACTCGAAGGAGCTTTTGGCCGTTACGGCAAAATTATCGATTGTCAGGTTCGTAGTTTTCATAAGATTCAGTTTTCATTGTAATTTATCCGAAAAAAATGCAATTTTTTAAGGATTTATTTGTCTATGTATGTGTACTGTGTGTTCTTATGCTGATTTAGATCTTTTGATGATATTTTTGGAGATTTTTTTTATGACTACACATTTTTTTCAAATTTATTGTAGTTTTTTTAGTTGTTTCCTGCATTTTTTTAAAAAAAAAATCATGTATATCGGAAACTGCCTTTCTACCTTTATAAGTTGGTGTAAGTTTGCGTATGCACGTCCATCTTCAGGCCCGACTTTGTGTGATTTCATAAGTTATGTGGTAATGTTGTTGTTGTACTTTTTTATGCATTTTGAGCAAGTTTGGGAAAATAAACTACCTTTGGGTTTTTCTATGAAGATTATGACCTTTTGGTCTAGTATGCAGGGGTTATTTTTCCTTAAAATGAACTTCAAACATAATTTTCCCGGAAAAGAACTCCTTTTTCGTAAAGCCGAATGATGTTAAGATAATAAAATCTTACTATTTTGTCTAAAAGAAAATAATTTGTATGCAATATTGTCGGAACCCTGAACAGGTATTTGTGGAATGTTTGCAAACTTTGTTTGTCTGAAGTTTGATGTATACATGAACTTAAGCACTGGAGATAGTTTTGTGTTTTTCTCTCTTCATATGCTTTGTGGTGCTATGCTTTATGGGGGAGTTTGTTGGGTTAATCTTCAACTTTGCAAATCAATTGTATTGCTTCAAGTTGATGTTTAACTCATGTCTATTTCCAACTTTTCATTTCATTTTAATCATTTATTAATTAATTTTTTCCTTTAATATTTCTGGATCTGGTTATGCCAGTTAATGGATTTGAGGTGCTTTAGATGGAATTGTATGAGGAAGGATTTTTGTTCATTGGAATGTGAAGTTGCTGGACATAAATACTTAATTCCTTCAGCAGCTTGATTTTGAGGCTTCACTTGCTAGACTATCCGAAAATGCTTAGATCAGCTGCATGTTAACAATGTGAAGCACTATTGGTTTCTATTGCAGCAGTGATTTGCTCAGAAATGCGTCTCTATGTTGAGTGCAGCTGATTCACAATTCTGCTCTGGTACAGCCATTAGCTAATTGTATGGTGTAGTAATTTCAAAGGGCATTTGTGTTTTGGACTTCATGGAAAATAATTGGAATATGTGGACTGAGCGCGCATCATAGGTGGTCTGTTTGGTGGAAGCACCATTAATTTTAAGACTTTTTCCTCAATTAAAGTTAAACATAAAGGCATAGCAGTCAAGTGGCAGTAACTATCCTGTAAATATGTTTAATTTCGTGACACATGTCAAATGGGGGAATAGAGGAGGTAAGTTAGCTCTTGATGTAATGTGCTTAAATTATAAGAGGCAAGTTAGCTCTTGACACGTATCAGTTGCAAGCAATGGTGGAATTCCTGCTAATAAGAGGTTCAACTAAGAGATGATTTTTATTATGCAATTTAGCTCAGAGTCTAGTTTCCATATTTCTTCAAGTTAAATCGGTTGACAGTTTCTGTGAACGGGGCGTGTTGTTCTTGAAAGCTAGCAGGACCAGTCTGATCGAAGGTTAATGACATTTCTCTTACTAGAATTTGGATGTCATTGGTATGAAGAGCGCCTACCTGATATATAAGTCCCCAAGTGCCTTTGCATGGTAGCAGCACTTCCTTTTAAGTCAATCTTCCAACTATGGTTTGCTGCGTTGTTTCTAATTCGTGATCTGTGAGGTGTATTTGTAACAGTGAGATGTTATTTTGAATGGTCAGTGGCATACATGAGATAGAGCTTGGGTACTGGAATTCATGAGAGAAACACAACAACCTTCTTGTGTTTCCTGTAAAATTACGGGGATGTTGAACTTCTACTTTCCCATTTATAACTAAGACGGTCGACGGATCTGTATTAGACGACATCTGGCGGTACCTGTTCTTTACTCTAAAGAAGTTTAAGGGAAAGAGGTGAGAGCTATGTGGTACTTAGCTGATCTCCTGCCTTCACGCGAGCCACTTTCAAGATTGAACTTGATTCTCTATCCATTTGAAGACCTTTCGAAGCTGGTGTACACAGAATCTTGATGCACTTCTGTTTCATTCCCTCTTGATTGCTCATTCTGTTTCACTTGGTGGTTTGCCACTGTCAGGATTGAATGTGATTCTTGATTTCTTGACCTTCTTGAAGTCCTTTAGAAGCTGTTGCGTGCAGAATCTGGATGCACTTCTGTTTCATTCTCCATGTAGATAGCTCTTTCTGTTTTACTTGGTTGTTGAATGTTCGTTTCGCTCTTGTGAGATGTTCTTCTCTTGAGCAACTGCATTGTCTTCCATATCGTGGACCACCAGATGATGCCTCTGAAGACTCAGGAGTTGCGTTGCTCAGCCAAGTTAGCAGCTTCAGAGTGTTAAGTTTCATGGATTATTGCTATAGATTAGTTTATTAAGATTTTGCCCTGTTCCCCCTGAAATGCATTTCAAAGGCTCAAAGTGGGATTAGTTCTTTTGAGTTAGCTTTATCTGCTTTGATGCCTTGCTAGCAGATGGCGTAAGTGGGAAGTTAAAAAATTTCTAGTAGGGGTTTTCTTAATCAGGATTAATTGAGGCTTGTGCTGGAAAGGATAGCTGAATGAAGATCAGTATTTTGAACAGTTACTGAACAAAAAAACAAATGATGTTCGTGAGAAGTTTTCCCAAGGAAACTTTTGCAATATGCTTTGTCAGTATGGTCAACTCTTTGAGTGGTAAGCTGTGTTTGTATGGTTAGCCACCTGTTCTTAGACATACGCCTGCGATACTTTTGCTCGTTACTCATTAGTCTAGTTGAAATATATGAAAGATGTTTATGGATCCAACATAAGTCCCAATTGGCATAGTTAAGATTTATCCAAGAGGTTAGGAAGCCTTCTTGTTTGGTTTTGTTGTTTTAGCTGTTAATGGTACTGATTACACTGGATACATGTGGTCTGAGTCAAATAATCTGCAGACCTGCAGATTTCTGCTGCCCAAGTAAGACTTCCTCCGCTAAAGTAACTTTATAATCCTAATCTTGTTCAAAAATATGCTTTAACTTCTCTCCTTTTCGTATTAATGAAGTGATTAAGAAACTTAACAGCAGTCCAGGTTTACTACTTCTCATTTGCTTACCTATGCTTTGCGCAGTTGCATGCGTAGTTGTATAGTTGGTATTAAATGGGGAATTGGAGTATATATTGAGTAATGTAAAATATTTAAAGTTGAATGCCAAGTTCACAAGCAACCATGAACTGGAAGAGCTGTCTAATGACGTCACTCTAGCCACTAAGTGGGCAGAGTGATGCATTAATAAGATGTGTGGTGTTCATTATATATATACGTGATAAATATATCATCTAGAGGAAGATTTCATGAGATAATTTCAACACTACACCACAATATCATGACATTCTTTTTTGGTTAAAAATATTAAAAAGAACATATAATTTGATTTTTCCATGTGAATAGCTAGAATGTCATGATATTGTGATAATGTGTTGAAATGTAGCAATGATGAGAGTTTATTGCTTGGAAGTTCTAGCATACCTTGTCATGCATGACCAAAACCAACCACTTTCTCCATTCAACTTCACTGCATGAAATGTAGATCATCAAGTTGAAAGTGGAGGGATTTAATAGAGAGCCCTGGAAATGGTCTGAAGCATTAAGGAAAGGAATGTACCTTCCATTTTGTTTTCATAATCAACTTTTGATACTGTTTTGAGGAGCTCCAGCCTATGACTTTTGGAGTTCTGTGTGTGTATTTGTGTTTTTTGGACTTAAATTTTGAGTTGAATTGTTGGCTACTCAATTTAAACTATTGCTCTTGCAAGGTTTAGATCATGTCAAAGAATGCTCTATTTTGTTTTGCTATCATTTTGCTAATTGAGAAATCATCAATAATTCTGGTCAGTGATTTTCACTGTTTAATTCTCCAGAATTTGCATGTGAAAGAGGAAAGGTAAATGTAACCCCTCCTTTAGTGTGTGTTATATCTGAAGTCCTTGTCCTCGTTATCAATTTGATTTTGTTCCTATTAGATATCAATTTTGAATGTCATGTGCTTGTATATTATTACAGGCTTCTAAGAGAGTAAATCTTTAGGTTGATGTGTTTGTCCTGTCCTAGTCTCTAAACTGTTAGCTCTGTAGGTTATGCTGGATAGGGATACAGGGCGTCCTCGTGGATTTGGGTTTTTAACATTTGCAGACCGTCGCTCCATGGAAGATGCAATCAGAGAAATGCATGGTAGGGAGATTGGTGATAAGGTGATCTCTGTGAACAAGGCCCAACCAAAGATGAGTGGTGAGGATTCTGACCATGGCTATGGCGGTGGCTACGGAGGCGGTGGCAGGGGTAGCTACAGAGACAGTGACAGGGGTAGCTATGGTGGCGGTGACAGGGGTAGCTATGGTGGTGGTGACAGGGGTAGCTACGGTGGTGGTGACAGGGGTAGCTATGGTGGTGGTGACAGGGGTAGGTACGGTGGTGGTGGTGGTGGCCGTGGTAGTTTCGGTGGTGGTGATAGGTCAGCAGGGCAAGACAATTGCTTCAAGTGTGGCCGCCCAGGTCATTGGGCTAGGGACTGTCAACAAGAAGGTGGTGGCCGTGGTTCACGTGCATTATCCCCCCCTCCTCGATCAAGGTTTGGTGGAGGTAGTGTACGTGAGGATCGTTATGGCAGTGACCGTCGGTATACGGATGATCAATACGACAGAGGCCATTATGGTGATAAGGAGCGGTATGATAGCAAAGATGATAGATATGGAACCCGTGATCGATTTGCCAATGACAGGTGTGATATTTTCTCTATTCTTGCTTGGTTTTACAGATCTAATCCCCCCCCCCCCCCCATATGTTACCGAAAGTGACTTCTATGATATTTAGGCACCCTGCTGGTGGTGATCGTTTCGCGGACAACAAGTATGGGGTTTCTGACCGATATGCTCAGAACGGTTCAGGCAAAGAGAAGGGTTTCGACAGGGATGTAGGTCCACGATATGGTGACAGATACTCCAGTGGAGGACCAGCACGCTACGAGGGGAAAAGCATCAGAGACAGAGCAGGACCATATGATCAACCTCGTAGGGGAGGAGGACGTCCACCCGCCGCTGCCTTTGACCGTTATTGAAGTGCTAAATCGTTGTTGATGTATTAGACTATCCATGTTTGAATTTTAGCTGTCCTGTTAAGTATCTTGCACCTTTGGTTAAGTTATCTCTTGAGATGTAAAAATGTTGAAAACTGTATCAACTTTGGTAGGGGAAAACTATATCTTCGTTTTATATTATATTGCTAGAAAAACCTTCTGCATTTTTGTTTTTACTGTTAAACAAAAATAACTCCTCCGTGTCTATCAAAAACAGCCTCCCTAAGGGGCAAGGTTCGCATACGTTTTATTATCTTCATTAGTATGTCTCTTTTTCTTGTTTGTCTGATGGAATATTACTTTTCACGTTTGGTTTAAAGAGCACTCTTTCCGTTGAATGCAAAATAACGGATAGCTATGAGATGGTTGAGACTTCAATAACTACTTCACGATGTAGGGATAAGTTGACAAGATTTCTATACATTTTATCCTTCGTAGATTTCATTCGTAGAATTTTACTAGATATATAATGTTCGAATGCATACCAAGTGTTGAGGAACATATAGATAATATATTATCACTTATTTAATCTTGGGTAAATTGATTAGAAAGTAGTAAATATTAGTGTATTTAGTAGTAATGTGTAACTGTTACTTCTAGACATTTTGCTTTGTCTAACAAGTATTTGTATTTCTTATTGAATAAAATTTGATTAGATAAAAATTAGGTGTTACGTCCAGCAAAAGATTACGTGAAAGAAAAAATAAATATTAGAAGACTTGTATTACTTAACATTACTCTGTTCATCAAGATTGAAATTGTAATTTGACCTAGTACAACTTACATAAAGAGTTCCAATTTTATTAAAGAGCCTTCGATCATGTTTGGCAAGAGGTTTCGCATTCAAATTTCAGAATAAAATCGTTTTTGATTAAAAAAAAATGTTATCTCTTTGGTGATATTTTCAATGTAAACTTAAATTAATTGAACTTTAAATAGATACGGAACATCGAGTGAGATGAGAAAAAAAAATAATATAAAAAAATACAAAGTATAATGCACATGGATGCCTAGTAAACTATCATTTTTTTAAAGTGTGAATTAGTCACTCTCAGAGAGTGAACAAGTTGACAAGTGTATATAGACTATATATTATATACAGAGTGTTTGACTTGCTTTAATCTTGTTCTAATTACTATGTAGAGAGGAGCGGAGCCAAAAATAGATCATACAAATTTTGTAATCGAAATACGATTTTTTAATATACATCAAAATTAGTGGATCATGTAAATTTTATAATCGAAATGCTATCTTCATCATCGATAATTATGCAAGTAGGCAAAGCAATATAGTCCTAACATATAAGTTTGTTTTTTTATCTTTATAAAAGTTTGAATTCTTAGCTCTTACAACTTTTGAAATATCAAATTCAAAAAGGATACAACTAGAACCATATTATTATTATTATTATTATTATTCTTGGAGTACATCATTTTCTATTTCAAAAATGGAAAATATATGAATATAAAGCTAGGAATATTTTCCACAATTGCTGCAAAAGTTGTGTGTATATATCAAATTCAAAAAGGATATCACTAGCACCACTTTATTTTATACAATATTTTCAACTTGTACATATATATATATATATATGCATGTTTTGACTCAATGTATTCTTTACATTGGATATTTGTAAAACATATTTGTTCCTTCTTTTTTTTTTTGGCTTCTACATTGGATAATAAAACATTGCCACTCTTTTTTTTTTGTATTTATCCTTATATTCCTTGTATTTAAACTAGTGGTCCATTATATGTTAGTGTGGTGGGGTTATTCCATTTCCATTGGATAACCCTACAAGTGCTGATAGATCGCGAGCTTCTTTATTTTTATTGGCATGGACTGAAAATGATCTTCAGATTGCGAGTTTTTTTATTTTTTTATTGGCATGGATTGAACATGATCTTTAGCTGAGAACATATATATGTTGACTTCGAAAAATCTTAGTAGGATGGTTTAGAAAAGATGCTGCTTAGCTTTTTCGAACTATGTTATGCAAATATAGATTTTTAAAATACACTCACGCGAACTATGTTAAACTAAAAATCTAATGTTTATTTATATATTACTCAATTTTACAGCTATAATGTTAGACTTACCGTTTAAGCTTTGCAATAACTTAATTTACAAAAATTTAGAGTGATAACGCTTTTTCAAGTATAAAATTTTGGGCAACTTTCACATATAGCAAACAAAAAATTCATATTTGTATAATATAGCAAACTTTGCATAATTGCGCTCCATAGCAAACATAAAAACTGTATAATTCGCTATACATATACAAGTGTATAATTCGCTGGCCTAAATTGTATAATTCGCTGGCCTAAATTGTATAATTCACTGGCCTATTTCGCTGCAATTGTATAATTTGCTTTGCATATAGTTGAATCGAATTAAAATGTATGTATATTGCATAATTATAAGTGTATAGCAAGAAGATATATGTTTTTCTCGCTTTATACAAAAACAGAAACACAATATATACACTTCTGTTGTATAAAGCTAGAGAAAATTGTATTTCACTGCAATTGTATAATTCGCAATTGTATAATTCGTTGGCCTTTTTCTCTGCAAATTTTGAAGTAAAATGTTTGTAAATTGTATAATTAAGTGTATAACACGAAGATATACATTTTTGCATGTGTATATACAATTTTCTCTCGCTTTATACAAAACAGAAACAGAATTATACACTTCTGTGTATAAAGCGAGAGAGGCGAGCGAGAATGGAGAGTGGCGAGCGAGATTCCTGGGAGAGAGACGCTGGCAAATTTTAGATAATGTTTGCTATGGAGCACAATTAAATCAAACCCTAGCTATTCCATTTAATTTAGGTTATTAGTTTGCTATTTTATACAATTTTCCCTAAAATTTTTAGTTGATTCAAAAGAGATGTATAATTTAAAAGTTTATAAATTAAAAAAGAATATTATTTACATTATTTATTAATCATGTTACTTGAATTTTATTTGATATGATGAATGATGATGCTATAATAACATCATCTTTTTGTATGTTCTTTTACTTCCTTGGACTACTATATACTAAAATTGCGTAACTACTAGGGCATTGACTATGTAGAAGAAAAATAATACATACATATAGTATTTTTATTATTTGTTTTAGAGATTCTAAGTACTTACTCCAGGAAACAAATTCAATAAAATATTAAAATATTTTGATTCCTTCTTACTAATTAATAGTCTACAACATATATAGTGGAATTTAAAATATGTGTCTGTTAGTTTTATTATTAATTAAACATAACAAAACTACTTCTCAAGGTTTGATCAGATGACAACCTAATCCTTAATTAACTTGATTAATTATAGTAATTATGGATCAATTATACAACTAAAAAAATCTAATACTACTTTATCTAAACTAAGGGTGTGTTCGGTACGAAGAAAAATATTGTTTCTATTAAAAAAATTTTGTCTAGAAAATATACATGATTCGTAGTTATTTTTCTTGTATTCGATATATAATTTAAAAAAATACTATGAGAGGTAAGAGTGTGAGTGGAAGAATGGATATGAGCAGTGGTGTACGCATAATTTTTTAATAAACGGTTTATTGAGTTGGGCGTCAAAATAGGATTACATATCGATCGGTTCAATTTGATTTTAATGTTTATCGATTCGACTTATTGATAATTGGTACGAAGATGAAGTCATGTTTGTTGAATGGTGTGGAGGATAAGATTAACGTGGTTATGAAACTTATTTTTCATATTTTTGTTATGAAAGTTAATTTTCTTAATTTTAAAGACTTATTTAGAGAAAAAAAATACTCTAATAAATGAAACATGAAAAAATTAAAAAAATATTTTATTTACGAAAAACACCCGATCGTGTTTTCAACATCTTAAAACCCCACTAATTGTAGTCACATGTAGACATAGATAATATCAATTTGACCCAACAATATGAATTAGTAAACTAAACAACTTGATTAGGAAAAGTAGTAAACTTCTCCAAGAGAAATTAATTAATTTAATTAAATGATTGTATTTAAAAATAGAAATTTGCTTTTTCCCCTACAAAATAGGAAAAATGTTTAAATAATTAATTTACTTGACCGACCATTGGGTATATGGGAGTTGAATGACAAATTGACAACTCTTTTCCAGCAATGTAACAATTTAATTATATATATATTTAAAAAAAAAAAGGGGGGGGGGGGTTATTTATTGGAAATTAAAGAAATATTGGAAAATTATATTAAAATATTAGCAATATTGGAAGGTCAAGAAAAAAAATGCTCTTATTTTAAGAAGAGTATTTCTTTTTATATTTTTTTACAATTTTATCAAAATTATGGAACCCGTTTTATATACACACTTTTAGTTTTAAAATTTATAATTATTATTATAAACAAATAAATACTAATCTTCAAGTGTATTTATACAATTACATAGAGGGTACATTACAAAACAAATTATCTAAATATAACATAAACCTTTGAGATTATGAAGAAAGCTATAAAGGTCGGATGGAGTTAAAAGTTTGAATTTGAATATGAGTTCAATTAAATTAGTATTATATTAAAAGTAATTTTTAGTTATTAAAAACAATAGCTTAATTGTTAATTTTTAAGAGCAATTAATATTTCTTATAAATATCCACAATCATTAAATACAATAACAATTAACTAGTGTATATAAGACTTAATCAACATATCTTTCTTAATGTGCCTATTTATTAGAGCTAAATATAATATATTTATATCTTAAAAAAATATACATCGATAAATATTAAATTTTAAACTCGGTGATTATTAAGCACGTAATCTTTTTTGTTTGATCTTTTACTTCCTTCGACTATTATTGTGTAACTATTAGGGCATTGACTATATCTAAAAAAAAATAATTAAAAGTGGTATTATTTGTTAGAGATTCTATCAAATTATAGAATTTAATATTTTTGATTCCTTGCTACTAATAGTCTACATGTAGGTCATAATGGAATTTAAAATATGTAGCTAAAAATTCATTAAACATAACATGATTCATCATAAACAAAAATATCAAATTTGGAGTTGATTTAGATCAATTTGATTTTATGATTCTTTTTTAAAACTCTAAATAATTTTTCAGAATTTGTAAACAATTTAATTCATATTTTCAAAATAAATATATATTAAAAATAACTTATTTATGGTTGTATTAGGTATAATATAATTTTGGTATTATATAATTATGGTATGAATATTGCAACCTAATTTGAAGAATCATTCACATGACAACCGATGTGAATGTGACCAACAGTCTTTAAAATCATAATTAAGACCAAACTAAATGAATAAAAAATAATTATATTTTAATCAATTTAATTAATTAGGTGTAGATTAATCTAACCAAATACACAGAAAATTAATATTATGTCTTTATCTAGAGTGCGGAGTTAAAAGGGTAAAAAGAATTGTCAAAAATTCCAAAAGGGCATATCAATTTTTTTTAAAACCAAAACGGTAAAAACGCTAGCGACTTTAGCTTCTGAAAAAGCGAAATCGCTGCACTAGCAGCGATTTCTTAAAATTGCCTTTTCTTTTTTTTTTAAAAAAAAAAAAAATTAAACAAATCGCTCCGCACGGAGCGATTTTCAAAATTAAAAAAAAAAATTAAACTTTTTCTACAAGTCGCTGCAGAAGCAGCGACTTCCATCAACTTTTTTTAATTTTTTTTTTAATTTATTTAAATGAAAAATTGATTCAATTTTTTTAAAAAAAAAAATCATTGGCAGCGATTTTTAATTAGTTTTTTTAAAAAAAAAATCAAATCGCTGTAAAGACAGCGATTTACACTAAATTTATATTTTTTTTAAAAAAAAATCAATTAAATCGCTGCAAAAAAAAAATTAGCCGATTAAATTAAGTTTTAAAAAAAATAAAAATTTAAGTGTATATATAAACTAATTTTTTTTGCAGCCATTTAATTGATTTTTTTTAAAAAAATATATAAATTTAGTGTAAATCGCTGTCTTTAAAGCGATTTGATTTTTTTAAAAAAAAAAACTAATTAAAAATCGCTGCCAATGATTTTTTTAAAAAAAAAAAAAAATTGAATCAATTTTTCTTTTAAATAAATTAAAAAAAAAATTAAAAAAAGTTGATGGAAGTCGCAGCGACTTGTAGAAAAAGTTAATTTTTTTTTAATTTTGAAAATCGCTCCGTGTGGAGCGATTTGTTTAATTTTTTTTTTTTAAAAAAAAAAAAAGAAAATGCAATTTTAAGAAATCGCTGCTAGTGCAGCGATTTCGCTTTTTCAGAAGGTAAAGTCGCTAGCGTTTTTACCGTTTTGGTTTTTAAAAAAATTGATATGCCCTTTTGGAATTTTTGACAATTTTTTTTACCCTTTTAACTCCGCACTCTCTTTATCTATGTGCTGTATACCAGATTTTTTGGGATAATTATGAGAATCATTCAATTAAAAATTTCAGTCATATATCTTTTTTTGGAAAAAAATCATATATTAATAGTTTGTTTAGTCATTAAAAACATCACATCAATAATTATCGCATAAACAGAATATCCAATTTTATAGATTGGATCCTAATAAATGTATGAACCAGTAAATAAACTACCACCTATTTAATTAATAAAATTAAGTCTCACGCTGGACAAAGGTTTATTCTAGATACCAGATCGACAAATGATAATCGAGACATCACCGTTTGCGGAAGTAGTAGAGAGATCAATATGATGTCTGCAGACTTAAGGAAGTCGTCTGACCTACGGAAAGAGTTGGAGACGGCTGAGCACATTCCATCCCACAAGAGTCAAGTCCTTCAACGGGTTGCAATTTCATAACTTATTAAAAATAGTGATAATTTTAATCGTAAAGGACGATCCGTGTTTAATAGGTCGAAAAAAATAGATATTTTTATCCGAAAATTAATGTAAGGATAACTAGGGTCCAATATATAAAAAAGAAGGGATAATACACAAGTACCCCTCAACCTATGCCCGAAATTCGAGACACCCTTATACTATACTAAGTCCTATTACCCTAAACTTATTTTATAAATGATTTTCTATCCCTTTTCCGCCTACGTGACACTATCTTGTGGGTCCAACATGTCATGTGTTGACATTTTTTTTCAAACTAGTGTCACATAGGTCAAAAAAGAGTTAAAAATTATTTATAAAATAAGTTCAGGGATAACAGAATCTTATTAAATGTATTTTTGAAATTTCAGATATATATTGAAGAATATTTATGCATTTTCCAAAAAAAAAACAATTTTAAGTCATTTTCAATACATCAGTGATAACCCATTTATATTTTTAGTTACGATCATTGTAAATAAAATAAAAATGAAAAATATCTACTTTGTTAGGGGGTTTTAAGTCTAAAATTGTTTCCAAATAATTGACTATTTTATGATTAGTTATTACAAGGACCAATTCAAAATCACGTGTATGATTCATAAACTTAATCTTTACTTTTAGTCAAATAATACATATCTTTGAATTTATATTGATAAGAACTTTATACCACAAAAACTATAAGTAATGATACGTATCGAATATGTGTTTTACTTGTCAATCGAAGGCTAGAATAGGACGTGCTAGGTCTAGAGACGGATTCACAATTTAAAAAAATAATATATATAGGGCAACTTTCACATATAGCAAACAAAAAATTCATATTTGTATGCTATAGCAAACTTTGCATAATTGCGCTCCATAGCAAACATAAAACTGTATAATTTGCTATACATATACAATTGTATAATTCGCTGACCTAAATTGTATAATTCGCTGGCCTAAATTATATAATTCGCTGGCCTATTTCGCTGCAATTGTATAATTTGTTTTGCATACAGTTGAATCAAATTAAAATGTATGTATATTGCATAATTATAAGTGTATAGCAAGAAGATATATGTTTTTCTCGATTTATACAAAAACAGAAACACAATATATACACTTCTGTTGTATAAAACTAGAGAAAATTGTATTTCACTGGAATTGTATAATTCGCAATTGTATAATTCGTTGGCCTTTTTCTCTGCAATATTTGAAGTAAATTGCTTGTAAATTGTATAATTAAGTGTATAACACGAAGATATACACTTTTGCATGTGTATATACAATTTTATCTCGCTTTATACAAAACAGAAACAGAATTATACACTTTTGTGTATAAAGCGAGAGAGGCGAGCGAGAATGGAGAGTGGCGAGCGAGATTTTTGGGAGAGAGACACTGGCAAATTTTAGCTAATGTTTGCTATGGAGAACAATTAAATCAAACCCTAGCTATTCCATTTAATTTAGGTTATTAGTTTGCTATTATATACAATTTTCTCTGTATATAATTAGAAGGAAATTTTAGAACTTTTATAAATTTAATTTTTAGATTCTTACTGTTAACTTTTTTTACCTAAACAAATACAGGTTCACGATTAATTTTTTAAAATTATTTTAATGATTTTCATATATATTGAAATTCTAAAATAATGTGATTAGTTAAGTCAGTTGATTATATGATACATGGTCCACTTCTATTACTTTTAATATATGTATATTTTGCCTAATTATTTAAACTTTTACAATAATAAAAATAGAATATGAATTAAAGCATGTCAAATTAAGAGATTTTGAAAGAACAAACCAAATAAAGAAAAAAGCAACATATAACAGCAATATTATAAAGGTATAATTGCGTCGATGAGATCTAAAAAGAATAATATGTATGCAATAATTTATTAAAAAGTTATACGACCAATTTTAGCAAAGATCTTTATATTAAGACAAACATAAAAGATCGATGATATAAAATACAATAAAGTTGTTTATTTTCTATTCAAATTATAATTATGAGTTATTTTGTACTTGGTACCACTTCGTCCAAGTTGTCTAAAATTGGAAATTAGCTGCCGACTTATGATTTGATAATTAATTATTTTTTGTGTTTTGTATTTATATTGAAATTAATTGAATTTAAATCATAGTAAAAAGTTTCATATTAAAGGTAGGGGAGGAGTAAAATTTTAGTTAAGCGGTGTCAAAATATAAAAAAGTAAAATTGCGTAAAAGTCAAGAAATGATAATATATATATATATATATATATATATATATATATATATATATATATATATATATATATATATATATATATATATATATATATATTATCCAAGCTCTTATTAGTTTGTCCATTACAACAAAAATAATCATTAGCGATAATTAAATATTAATTGTTGCTAAATATGTATTTTTAACAGCAATTGACACTCTTTACCTATGTCCCTAAAGTCTTTAGCGACATTGATTCTAATGACACTTAACTAATGTCGATAAAGACTTAAGCACTCTTTATTTTTAATATTTCATGCCGCTAAAAGTTATTTTTATTATTGTTAACCACTGATTAAAGGGTAAAACGCTTCCTAACAATTATTTGATCTCATATTTTCTAAGTGTAATTTGCTAATGAATATATGATTTTTAGAAGCATTACATTTTAGCACTACTATAACAACATTATATCTAATTAATATGAATATTTTCTTTTATTAATTTACATATTTATTATTACGAAAAGTTACTTTTATGATAAAGAGAGCATATATTACCAACAAATGAGATAGTACTAATTAATTAGTCGTTTTCTTCACCTTTCTAGAGATTAGTTTTCGAGTTCAAATTAAATGATAAAACGTAACAAGTTGATTGACCCTTAGATATTTTTTAATTTTATTTTTATGGCCACATGTTCGATCAATAATGGACATTATATAATAGAATTTGTATATAATTTTTTTTTGTTTTACGTTTAAAAAAATAAATGACACTTTTATAATCAAGACTTATAATAATGAAACTAGAACTACTTACAAGTTGCACTTGTAGGGCACATATAGTTTTCATTGGTCGATGAGTATAACTAATTAATTACCCCACAATATTAAATATCCCGTATTTCATGACTCATCCAAATAAAAATATATATAAAAACTGAGATCTCTTATCGACTTATAATTTAATCAGTATAATAAATCAACACATTATAAGTTGTTGTGATGATCTTCCATATAAAAAAATCCTATAATATATCTAAAATCAAATTTTGTAATACTCATTCGAATAAAAATATATTATAGAAAATGAAATCTCATGCCAACTTATAATAACGATATAAAAAGTCAGGTATTGTGTTGATCTTCTATATATGCCAAGATCATCTAATATAGCTAAAATTATATTTTTAATGAAGTACAATATCAAATATCTCGTATAAAATAGAATTGCTTCAATTATTTATTAAGACTAATAATTACAATTTTATCCTTCAATTTGATAGATTTTTTCTAAAATATATCTTTCTTTGTCCACCCTTCTTTCCAAGAAACTTGCTCAAGTCAACTATAAAGTCTATGTTTTGGACTACCCCACCCCCACCCCACCCCCACCATTAATAGGGTAATGTTGTATTATTATTATTTTAGGTAGGTTGTGGGGGGTGGGGGTGGGGGGTTGCATGACTAGGGTAGGTGTTATATGAGGTCTATATAAACATGCACAATTTCATGTATACAACTACAAATGTGTGTGGCCAAATTTTAAGCATCTATAAATATCAATTCGATCAAAATATTCATCGGATCATCGATCATATTACAACATGACGATGAACTTATCTATCCGAGTCCTCGTGAGCCGATGGTTCATGGTGTTTGGAACCATGTTGATCCTATCAGCCGCGGGTGCCACCTACATGTTCGGTCTATACTCCGGTGACATAAAATCTTCCTTAGGATATGACCAAACTACCCTCAATCTACTAAGTTTTTTCAAAGATTTAGGGTCAAATGTTGGTATTTTATCAGGTTTAATCAATGAAATTTCACCCCCTTGGGTTGTTCTTTCAATTGGTGCTATATTAAATTTCTTTGGTTATTTCATGATATGGATGGCCGTTACCAAAAAAATGTCAACTAAAGTTTGGTTAATGTGTTTATATATTTGTATTGGTGGTAATTCACAATCTTTTGCTAATACTGGTGCACTTGTGACATGTGTTAAAAATTTTCCAGAGTCACGTGGTGCTGTTCTTGGATTACTCAAAGGTTTTGTTGGTTTAAGTGGTGCAATTTTAACACAAATTTATCATGCAATTTATGGTAATGATTCTAAGTCATTAATTTTACTTATTGGTTGGTTGCCAGCTGTTATTTCTCTAGTATTTTTACGTACCATAAGGACTATACAAGTCGTTCGAATCGCACACGAACTTAAAGTGTTTTACAGGTTTTTATACATGTCGCTTGTTCTAGCTGGATATCTCATGGTGATTATCATACTTCAAAAGAAATTTAATTTCACACAGATGGAGTATGGTTTGAGTGCAGCTCTAGTGGTATTCTTGCTCTTCTTACCACTTGGTTTAGTTATAAAAGAGGAAATCAATTCATGGAACGCGAAGAAATTAGCCTTGGATGGTATTTCCAAGGTCAAAGTTGTAACTGAAAACCCTAAAAGTGAGGGTGCTCAGTTATCATCGTCAGCACCAGCATCAGTTACTACTGACACGACTTTGGAGAAACAAGGTTTGGATGGTATTGTTGAGGGGAAGTCAAAAAGTAGTTCTGATGTTGACTTCAAAGATTCAGAAGTTTCGATTTCTTGTTGGAAGACGGTTTTTCAACCGCCAGCTCGGGGCGAAGACTTTACTATACTCCAAGCTCTATTCAGTCTAGACATGTTGATACTATTTGTTGCTACAATTTGTGGAGTAGGAGGGACATTAACAGCTATAGACAACTTAGGTCAAATTGGGACATCACTAGGGTACCCTAAAAAAAGTATTAGTACATTTGTGTCCTTAGTAAGTATATGGAATTATTTAGGTAGAGTAGTGGCTGGTTTTTTATCTGAATATTTTTTGAAAAAATACAAATTTCCAAGACCTTTAGCCCTAACCATAACACTAATAGTCTCATGCATAGGACACATTTTAATTGCATTTAATGTGCCTAGTGGACTATATATTGCATCTATAATCATTGGATTTTGTTTTGGTGCACAATGGCCATTACTTTTTGCAATAATTTCTGAACTTTTTGGACTAAAATACTACTCAACATTATATAATTTTGGGTCAGTAGCAAGTCCAATTGGTTCATATGTGCTTAATGTAAGAGTGGCTGGTTATTTATATGATAAAGAGGCAGAAAAACAATTGAAGATATTGGGAAGAATAAGAAGAGAAGGTGAAGATTTGAATTGTGATGGAGTTGAGTGTTTTAAATTAGCTTTTATTATTATAACATTAGTCACTATTTTTGGTGCTTTTGTTTCAATTATTTTAGTGATTAGGACTAGGAAGTTTTATAAGAGTGATATTTATAAGAAATTTAGAGAAGAAGCTAATAAGAATCTTGAGATGGAAATGACATTGGGACAAAATGGTACTAGTAAGGGGTAGATTAGGAATGATGACAAAAATGTTGAATAGAAGAAAAAGAAATTAAAGATTTATATAGCTTTTTTTTTCTTTTTGTAATATATAGTACAAGTATGAAATATATTTTTGATATTTTCCCTCACATGTATTTTCATTTACTTAATTTTGTGTATGTTATATTACTATAGCGTCTCACGTTCAAACAAGTTTCAATAATATCATTGTTATTATTATATACGTACGAAATCAGTTGAAACTGAAAACTATTTCAAACAACATCCTTTACCTTTTTTCTCAAAGAAAAAGGAAAGGTTGACAACTCTAACTAAAAATATTGTTAGTGATGGATCGAAATAGAGAAAATTAAAATAAACTTTGTAGGTAAGCTTTAATTTAAAAAAAATAAAGATGGTATATGTATAATATATAAATTAAATGAAAGTGAAATGCAAGCTAACCCCTTTATTCCATTGCCAATTTTATTTAGTAACGAATTATAAATAATGATTTATTATTTACGAGCTAATTATAATCCTTAATAATTGAAGTATTATAGTTTGACTTGTTGAAATTTGTGTGGAAAGAAGAGCTGTTTTGTTTGACCAAAATATGTGGTGTTTGAATTATTCGAAAACAGTAGTAAGTAGTCACTAAAATAATTATTAAAGAAATACAATGATAGAGATGAAAAGATTTCAAATTCAAGCTCTGGAAATTTAATTCGTGTGGCAAATAAATTGATTTTATTTATTGTGATTGATATATCAATTTTGATATTTCACCATTTATTTTCCAAAGCTTTCACTTTCAAAAGGTGACAAGTATAATTAATTATGAGTACGTAGCATTAGGCATGCCAACTTTCGGGTGCAATAAATATGACTTATAAATAACTAATTTACTTTGGTAGGTGATGAATATTCTATTTTTCATCGTAATCAAAAATTTTGAATTTAAATAACTTCTCGATATATGCCTTTTAAGTAACCGTTGTTAAAGTAGTTCGAATTTGTTTCTTTTTTAGGAACGAGGTCCCCTCCCTTTTAAGAGGATCATCAATAACTTTGCATTTCATTAGGTATCACTATAACTTAATTAAGAACAATAATATAATTATCGTTATTAATATATTTTGTGATAATAATATAACGTGGGCATTTATAATTATCACTTCATATATAAATATTATTTTAAGATTGTAGAGACTCTGAATATAACGATGTTTTTATATTTATAAATATCGCTTAACAATTTTTACGTGTAATGATATTGACTCTATTTGATTTTTTTTATTTTTTATGTAGAGCAATCATGTATGTGGAATGTAATGATTCATCAATTATGAGTTTCTAATCAAAATGGTTCTTTTAAGTGGGAGGGATGAATTTAAAAGCTAGATTTAATTTTTGAAATTTCTTGCACTGTTAAAATTATGAATTCATATTTAATATTTATTAAATTTTATATAAAAAATTTATACGATATATCAAATTATGAATTTATTTATCTTCATTCTCATGTTTAACATTGTGCATAAAACAGTTTCTATACTTATTACGTCTTCACACTTTGTCCATCTTGTAAGGGAGACAAATGAAATTTTTATTCATTTAATCATATAATTAAGTGATATATATTTAATATATAACTATACATGTAGTATTTTTTATCATTCACAAGATAATTATCAATAAAAAATTATGATAAGCTTCACATATAATTTTTGAAAAGTAAATTAAAATATTGAACCCATAAATTTTAAATTCCTCCACAACATTTCTAATTCTTTTATGGTAGTAAATTTGTTGAATATTAAATTCCCTAATTTAAAGGATATTCCCTAATTTTTAGAGGAAAAAAGAATTATACCCTATGAATAATTAGTCCTTATAAGAAATTTGTGCATGCGTACGACACTATTCATAGAAAAAAAATATTTATTTCCCCCGTTAATTAAATATCAAATCAAGTAATTTAATTTACTGATTATTAATAAAGTAAAAGTATATATCGTTTAATCATTCTAAAATATTTATGTACATATATACGTCATGAATATGCAAATATTTGCCGACAAATTATGATATATCAGACTTTGTTTCTATCTTTATGAAATTAACGTAAAATCAAGAAATTAATATGAGTACGATTATGTTACGTAAATATCAAATAACACTTCATGGCAAGTCATGAATTATTATTGATATATTATCTTATTTATACCAAAGACTCCATAAACTCAAAAACTATATCAACATTATCCTTTATTATCCGATAATGTAATTAATATAAATATACAATGACATTTTAATTATTTCCCTCTTCTAACGAAATCACACTACTTAATAAGTATTTTATATCCTTAATAAAACTAACTAAAATTCCCATAAATAAAACCTTTATAACACTCATTTCACCATAGTTTAAACACTTCAAAAAGTATCAAAAAATATGGCTCGAAATTTTGAATTATGCAATTTTACTTTGCAATTTCTTGGTGGAAGATGGTTTATGATGTTTGCTTCATACTTGATCATGGCTGGTGCAGGTGCAACATATTTATTTGGTGTTTATTCGAAAACTATAAAATCGACACTTGGATATGACCAAACTACCCTCAATCTTCTTAGTACATTCAAAGATTTGGGTGCTAATGTTGGTGTCCTTTCTGGTCTTTTAGCTGAGGTAACACCTACTTGGTTTGTTCTATTAATTGGATCACTAATGAATTTAAGTGGATACTTATTAATATGGCTAGCCGTGACCAAAAAAATTGCAAAACCTAAAATATGGCATATGTGTTTGTACATATGTGTAGGTGCAAATTCACAAAATTTTGCTAATACTGGTTCACTTGTTACATGTGTTAAAAATTTCCCACATAGTAGAGGGATGATGTTGGGATTGATGAAGGGTTTTGTAGGTTTAAGTGGTGCAATATTTACACAACTTTATTTAGCTATTTATGGTAATGATTCGAAGTCGTTGATACTTTTAATTGCTTGGCTACCTGCACTCTTATCGATGATTTTTATATTTAGTATTAGGGAGAAGAAATTTTCTAGACATCCTAATGAGGTGAAAGTATTTTATGTGACACTTGTAATATCAATTGTATTGGCTTTGTTATTGATGGGGATTACAATTGCACAAAAGTACATTGAGTTCTCACACATTGGTTATGTTGCATGTGCTACTATAGTTTGTGTGGTGTTATTTTGTCCATTATTTGTTGCAATAAGGGAGGAGTATGCAAGTTGGAAGTTGAATAAGAAAGAATTGGAAAGTGTACCTTCTAGGGTTATTGTTGAAGAACCTCCTTTGCCGGAATCTAGGGCGCCGGTGTCGGAAATCGAGTTGCCGGAATATTCTTCCATGGTGAAAGTACAAGAGAAGAAGGAAGTTGGATGTTTTAGTGACATATTCAAGAAGCCAAAAAGGGGTGAGGATTATACTATATTACAAGCATTATTGAGTATAGACATGTTGATATTATTTGTGGCAACTTTTTGTGGACTAGGGTGTAGTTTAACATCAATAGACAATTTGGGACAAATTGGTGAGTCCTTAGGGTATCCACAACATACCATTAGCACATTTGTGTCCCTATTGAGTATATGGAACTATTTTGGTAGGGTTTGTTCAGGATTCATCTCTGAAAAACTTCTCTCGAAGTGGAAAGTCCCTCGTACACTAATCATGACCTTGGCTCTCATCTTGCCCGCTATAGGCGATCTCATCATTGCATTCCCATTCTCTGGTTCAGTCTACGTGGCATCATTACTTATAGGTTTCTCTTTTGGTGTCCAATTGACACTCCTTTTCATCATAATATCAGAGCTATTCGGACTGAAGTATTACTCAACGTTGTTCAATTGCGGTCAATTGGCTAGTCCACTTGGATCATACATATTGAATGTGCAAGTTGTTGGGAGATTATATGATAATGAGGCATTGAAGCAACTAGAAAGTAAAGGGTTGACAAGATTAATGGTGAAAGAATTAACTTGCATTGGTAAACAATGTTATAGAAATTCTTTTATTATATTAGCTTGTGTTAATTTATTTGGAGCTATTGTTTCTTTGATTTTGGTTAAGAGAACTATGGATTATTACAAGAGTGATATTTATAAAAGGTTTAGAGATCAAATGGAAGCAAATGAAAAGGAGATGAAGATGATTTCTACTACTGAAAAATAAGTGTATATTGTGAATTCAAGAATGAGTTATAGTTTGGAATTAATTATTCCAAAAAAAAAAAAAACTATTTTTTTTTTTATTTCTCAACTTAATTTTTAGTTTTATTTTGTTTGATTTCATATGGTAAATTTTTATGTGAACTATTTATTGGTGGATATTTTATTGACCCATTGCAATTTACCATATCCTAGTGCAAACTCTTACTCTTATATTATATTTTATAATTAATTAATCTAAATAATCATTCTATCTTAACTATTTTATAATTATTTTCTTTTTCCAGAAATACCTCAAAATAGCTTCTGTCAATATGTTACTCAATTTTGAAGAGTTAATATAGAGATTATTGAAATATTTTATAATATTTGATATTACGTTGTAAACATTAATTTATACACATTTAAATTTTATATGAAATCAATGAATACACAATATATAATGCGTATACATATATTATTCACTTAATTTGATCAATTTGTAATATATATCTCATTTTATTTTCTGACATCATATTTAGCGTAAACATTCCATGTGAATGAGTAGTAATCATTCAATCAAAATAGCTAATAATATCGAAAAATCCTAATTTGAAATTTAACTTGAAATTACTTCACGTTTAAATTTTGAACTCCTCTAGAACTTGCGACATGTTGTGGACAATATAACTCATTGGACTGGTAGTGGGCTACAACAATAGCCCAACATCAACGTTCATGATAAAATCTTCAAGGTTTTGAAAAAAAAAAATCTTTTTAAAACGTTTCGAAAAAACGAGATTTCAATTGAAATAATTATAATATCATTCTAAGATGTGGGTCAATTTTAATAGAATTGATTTTTCAATTATATTTGTCCATAATTATTACTTATCTTTTAATTACATTTACTGAAAAATGTCTATTAATGAATTCTACTTATATATGAAATATTTAAAGTCTTAGTCAATTTCAGAAAGTATTTAAATTATAGCCTAAAGAGGTCAATTTGATACAAAACCTTTCGTTGTTCTTCTCTTCCTTGGTGAATGGTGATGTGCTTAAGAACTAGCAATTTTGATGTACAACATATATAAGCTTAGCCTGCTAGTAATTATAGATGAAGAAAGTAAAAAAAAAAAGAAGACAAACTTTAGCTCGGAAAAAAAGTATATTTGAATTTTGTAAGATTTGAATTCTGATTAAATTTTAACTGAATTTTGATTTTAATTTAGACATTTTCAATTAGATTTGATCTAACTTCGACAATTTTAATCAGGGATGACAATGAGGCGGTGTGGGGTGAATTGAGCTTTACTCGCAAAATTTTTAATCTGCCCTGCCACGTAATAACTTTTTTCATCTTCAACCCGTCCCACCCGCCCTGCATAATTTTTTAAATATTTTTTCTAGCTAAATTTGATACTCCTATTAAAAATAAAATTCATAAAAATAGTTCTTCTTTTCATTAAGTTGTATTAGTTTGATAAAATAGACTTAAAATTTTATTTTTTAGATGACAATTGAGATTCATGTAAGAAATTGCATTATTTTTTATTGAACCATTTTTAGTTACTATCTTGAATATTTGAGTAGTTTTAAAGAGATTATCTTGATAAATAATATTCTATCACTCTTACAACATATAAAAAAATATAAAATAAGTTTGAACCCATATAAAGTTACATATACCCGCAACCTGTCTTGCTTTGCATTAATTTTAAAAAACTCACCTCTATCCGCCTCACATCTCGCCCGTCCCACACAACCTTAAACCAACTCCGTCTCACATAGTCTTAAATCCACTCTACAGTGCATTCGTCTTGCCCCATTGTTAGCCCTAATTTTAACTTTAGACACGAAAGGCTGAATTTGAAAGTTCATGCCAATAATTTAAAACTCCAATCCCTTATATTTAGTGTTGATTCTAAAAATGGCTAAATTTTAAATAACTTATAGTAACTTTTAACTTCTTAAAATATAATGATCCACTATTTATCCATTGGCCCATTTTCATACCCAATTATTTAGTGTTGTTTATTTAATTGTTGGTTATAAGTGTAAAGTAGGAGTATAGCCTATTTCAAAATTCTTTGTTTAAAGCATAGTCAAATAATTTAGGAAAAATTATGTGAATAAAAAAAAAATATTAGTTAATTAGGGAACATAATTATAATTTGAAATAATTACGATTGTGACTCCAGTTAGTTGTTATTATGCGCGCCTCTCGCCTCTCGACACACATACATATATAAAAACAAATTATACATATTAAATATACATATAAAATTCATTTCTCTTCACTCACTCGTCTCTTTTCTCTCTTTAACATATAATTATAAATTGTGATTAACAATGAAACTAGTTAAAATTATTTTAATGGCTATCTGCGAAAGTTGCTTTAGTTTATCATTTCTTTTGCATGTTTGGTTGCTTTGAATTTAGAAGCTTGCGTCTGAAATTTGGCTTGCCAAATCAAATTTCAAATAATTTGGTAATAAGTTAATAAAGAGATTACAATATCAATATTAAATAATGACGAGGTTATTCAATGGATAGATTTTTACGATTCATTGAACAAAAAGTGAATGTATAAGATATAATACATTTGATTTAAACAAATTAAAATTAGAATATACTCTTATTTTTTAATATACTAATAATATTTTTCACTAAGAACTTTAGGTTAAGGAAAAATATTGTTTTTTTTTTAATTTTTATCTCATACTTACTATCTCTATAGATAAATTTCAAATTAAAAATCTTATGTTAAGTTTGTTAAAATGCGAATACATAAATTATTATTGTCATTTTTCAATTTAAAGCGTAATAAAAACTTAGTGCATCAGGTAATTATATAATAAATCATTTTCCAAATTTAGCTCATAACAATAACTTAGTATTGAGTTGTGCATTAGAGACGACATTTTATAAATACGTAATTATCATGAATATCTTAACTATTCTTTCTTTTCCGATCGTCTGGAAGGGGCAAATGAATTTTTTTATTGTTTCTTCAATAGTCTTTGATCTTCACTCAACTTACGAATTAAGTAGAAACAATGAAATTGAACTACACATAGTAGAAAATCGTATAAATCATCACACTTATTTGATTCATACGGTTTGCATGAGTTGTCACACAATAAATTTTTTGCAATTCGATCATTTTTTAAGTTCGCTCCTTGACAAAACTTAGTGCATCGAACTGTTATAAAATAAACCTTTACAATTTAATTGTTTTTCAAACCCATCGCATATAACAATAACCTAATATGTCGAGTTGTCATACAACAAATCCTTGGCGTCTGATCCCTTTTCAAATCCGTTACAAACGAGAAATTAGTATATCGGACTGTCATTTTTTTTATCGCCAAATATAAAAATAATTAATAATTTATTAAAAAATAACTCCGAATATAAAGGTGTTTTTGGGAACATTAGACGTGTCATTTCAGTGATTTCATCGTTTCACTTTCTTTCTCACACTCTCTCTGTGATGCTGTAGAAGCAAAAAATGGGGAGAAAATCGGTTTTACAAAAGGGTAAGGAAAAAGTCACCGACGGCAAAGCTTCGTCGTCGGCCGGAAAACGTAAGCGTAACTGTAGCGATGATTTCGATGACGATAAAACCGGTGGTCGGAAAAGAAAAGATCGCAGTGTTCTTCAGTTCGTCGATGACGTTGCTTACGAGGTCGATGACGACGACGACGACGATGACTCTGATTTTGACTTCAGTGACTCTGACTTCTTCGAGCAAGGTATACGTTACAGCTGACACTCAACTCCTTTTCAGATTTTGAATGTCTAGCAGAAATGACTGAGAAATTAGGGATTTTCAGTGAATCGGTTGGTTTAGAGCTATACTGGTCTGCATTGATGTAGATTTTTTTGACTATTTGTTTGCATGTTTGAGGTTAGATAAAGGTTTTAAGAGTCGATGATTTGAAGGATTAGCTGTGAAATGTTGTTTGAAGGTTTATGAGACAGCATATAGTGACCTAGTTCCGTTTTGCTTGTTATGTGTATTCGTGTTTTGGATAATTCAGAGAACTGTCTGAGGAACTAGGGATTTTTGGTAAATCTGTTTGTGTAACTGGTCTGCATTGTCATAGATTTTTATTGACTGCTCATTTGCATGTTTGAGGTTTAAATAAAGGTTTTAAGACTTTAAGATTTTGAAGGATTACCTGTAAAAAGTTGTTTGTAAGTATACGATATAGCATAGCAGTGACCTTGTTCCTCTTTGATTTGTTCTGTGTAATTGTGTTTTGGATTACTCAAAAAACTGATGAGAAATTAGGGATTTTGGTGAATCTATTTATTTAATAGGCTTAGTATGCATGTTTACACACTTGTCGTTTTCTTTTGCATGTTTGAGGTATGATATAAAGGTTTTAGGATTTGAGAATTTTGAAGGATTAGCTGTAAAAAGTTGTTTGAAGGTATATGAGACAGCATATTAGTAACCTAATTCCTTTTTTGCTTTGTTCTGTATGTCGTGTTTTGGTTAATTCAGAAAAAAGACTTTGAGAAATTAGGGATTTTGGTGAATCTGTCTGTGTAATAGGCTATGCTAGTATGTGTTTTCAGTTTTCACATACTTGTGCTTTTTTGCATGTTTGAGGCCCTTAAGAACTTTTTGAGAACCTAGGCTTTTAAAGATAAAATTTGCGGTTGAAAAATTATTCTGAAATTGCACCCAGTGGTGTAATATTTTTGTTCATTCTTTGTTTGGTTTCACCAATTAACGTAGCAGGGAGGTCTTGTTTAAAACTTACTGATTTTTTTGTCTTGTAGCAAATGAACAAAGAGAAAAGGATTACATGTAGGAATTTATTATGCGATCTTGGAAGTTATTTGTTTGAACGGGATTCACTTTTCTGTAGTAAACTTGGGTTCTAAAAGTCTATGTAAGATAAACCAGAGTCTTGTAGTGATTCTGGGTATTTACCTTTTTAATTTGTATTTTTGGTTGTAAATCATTTTGTGTTTCTCAGTGACTGATGTTCAGACAGTACCCTACATAGTACGTACAAGGAATAAAATTATATTTGACAAATCTATTTATATTTTACATTCCTTGAAGATGCACAGTCCAAAGTGTGGTTGATTATTTGTTTTCTTTTGATTGACATCTTCTATGTGTATTATTATTTATATAAAAGGGAAACAGGAGCGTGTTTTAAGCAACAGCTCCCTTGTACTATAATTCTCTTGGCCTAGAACAATTAGTATATCATTCTTTCTTATATTAAGCTTCATACTTATAAGCAGCTCATACTCGCTGCTTCTAGCTTGATTTATCCCAATCTTCTCTGTACAGGTGCTTGTTGTTTATTACCTCTGTGATTATCCATTTTCAAATTGTACGCTGGTCAATGCTGCCTCTCAATTTTTACTTGCTTTTTTAAAGAATTATTATCTCTATAGATTCAACTCTTACTGATCAACAACAACAACGTGCCCGATGTAATCCCACAAGTAGGGTCTGGGAAGAGTAGGATGTATGTTGACCTTACCCCTACCTTTGTGGATGTGGAGGTAGAGAGTCTTGTTTCCAATAGACCCTCTGCTGAAAAAAAGTGTAATCAAAACATGATAGAATCATTTGTTTCTTGTTCTAACAATAACAGCATTGCCTAAGTTGCAAAAAAAAAAAAAAAGGAAGAAGAGAGCTTATGAGCCAACCTACCTTAGCTGCGGCAAGATAAACACTGAGCTTAACATTTTTTTATTTGCACAGGGAGATCAGGGAAGTGGGGAGCGAGTTACTATTATTTTTGGTAGCTCACTCTGCCAGAACTATTTTGAGTTTGTTTATCTTATCAATGTGGTTCTCCCTTTGGTGTAAAAAACAGATTTGCTTGAAGAAGAATTTGGAAGTAATGCTGAAATCAAGAATGAACCTGCGAGAACACCCCAACCCCCAGTGATCAAAGAGGAGGAGATGGATGGAGAAGAGCTAGAGCGGATGTTAAGAGAACGCTATAAACCAGGTTCTAGTTTTGTTACCTATGCAGAAGATGCTGATGATAGGAAGAGGCAGTCTGAGCAGGATACACTTGTGCCTTCTCTCAAGGATCCAACTATATGGAAAGTTAAATGCACGGTATAGTAATTGACATTGAAGTGAAAAGCCATTCATACATATTTGCCATTCATACATATTTGTCAGATTGTTGTCATTTAGTTCTTTCCTATTGTCATTTTGGTTTTACAGCTTATGTTGCTTTATTTTTTGTATTTGCGTTGTTCAATAGGTTGGAAGAGAAAGGCACTCAGCTTTCTGTCTTATGCAAAAGTATATAGACTTGCTTGCTTTAGGAACAAAGCTGCAGATAATATCCGCTTTTGCACTTGATCATGTGAAGGGATATATATATATCGAGTCTGACAAACAATGTGATGTTTACGAGGTCCTACTCTTTTTTTCTCTTTATTATGACATTCTTAGGTCTTGAACTGGCCTTGATGCTTCTGTGGAAGTCTGATCATTCGTTACAGTTTTTTTTTTTTTTTGATAAAGTATTCTTTAATGACATTCTAAACGGACTAAACCGAGCTCCTTGTATAGGCATGTAAAGGCCTTTGTAGTATATATTCAACTAGAGTGGCACCTGTTCCACTGAACGAAGTTTCTCATTTGATTGCTGTCCGGAAGAAGTCTAGTGGGATTTCTGAGGGCATGTGGGCACGTGTCAAAAGTGGAATATACAAGGGTGATCTAGCACAGGTACTATTAATTCCATCAGCTGGCTGCTACTTTATCTCTCTTATTGTACATGTAGATGCAATATGACTTATGCTGCTTATTGGCCTCAGTTTACTTGTCTAAGAAATTATGCAAGTGCAACAATAATGAATCACCTTCTTTCATGTGCTTGCTAACTGTTTCATCGTGATCTGTAGGTTGTGGCAGTGAATGATTCGCGGAAGAAAGTGACAGTGAAGCTGATTCCAAGAGTAGACTTACAAGCCATTGCTGACAAATTTGTAATAATTTATATTTGATTTTCCGAATTATTTATGTTTTTGTTAATGTGAATAACTCTTTCTATATGGTGCATAACATGCTACTTCCCATAACATGCTACTCCCTTCTTCTCTTCATTCCCCATCCCAAAAAGAAACAGAAGTAATAGCAAGAGAAAAAACCTGTGTTAGGGAGGGAGGGATGGTGCTGCCCGTATTTTCTGGGTAATTGTGCATTGGTTATTTGACCTCAACTTTTTAAGAAATGCACATCTTCTTGGAGCTGTTAGTCTTGTGAATTTGTACTTAGTTGGTGGTTCTGATTTGAGTATTTCCTGCACTGCACGGCGTAGATACTTATAATTTTTTTGTATTATATTACGATTTTAGATCAAAGTTATGTACTTACTCTTCTCTTTGTTTTAATGTTTGCTCCTATGCTCTATTAGTATATATGCTTGATTTTGACTAAGCACTTAACTTTTTTTGGCTAATTATGCACTTAGCAATCCAGATTTACATCTTATTAATCTACTTTCATTTAGCTTAGGCTTATATATATCGTCTGTAGTCCGCTACATAAATGCTGGTTATCATCCTCACTGATAAAAAAAATGTTGGATATCATCATCAATACACCTATAAATTATAATTTAATTAGTCTTCTTAGAATACATTTTTAAGGGCTTTGGATTTCCTCTTTGCAAGAGTTGAACATCTTTTTGATGGAAGTAAGGTATTTCAATAGACGCATCAAGGAGATGCAAAATTACAGAAGACGCAGATGTTAGCTTCTGTACAGTACATTTCTAAGGACAGGGTGCTAAACAAAAAAACCTAAAACATATGGGGTTAAGCTAAAGTTAGTAAACTGATAAAAGTCTTAAGGTAGGAGCCAAGATTATGTACAGGGGTGAGATTGCTCCAACTAAAGAGGTATAATATGCTTTTGACTTCAGAGATTGGTAAGGGTTGAAATGTCATCAAAACTGTGTGATTCCTCTTGTGCCAAAGACACCCAAAGATGCGTGCAGGCATATCATGCCCCCAGCTACTGGGTAGTGAAGGATGGTGATTGAATGGTTTTGAGCTGTCTTGGCACATGTAACATCTATACTAGCTGTGTTGTCTTGAGTTAGACAGGCTCTAGTCAGAGCTGTCCATGTGAAGGTCTCCAATGAGAGAGTGCAAAAACGCAGGGATTT
Organism: Solanum chilense; assembly: GCA_032847665.1. NCBI lineage: Eukaryota > Viridiplantae > Streptophyta > Magnoliopsida > Solanales > Solanaceae > Solanum > Solanum chilense. Next base: position 3,064,650 of record CM064973.1, on the reverse strand, counting down.
ATTGGCTGTTATCACTGGGGAATTGTTACAAGTACATTTTCACCTGGATTTGTGGTTTTTATTTGACTGGTGGAGATTTTAATTCCTTTTTTAAAGTGACAGTTTAAGTTGATCGTATAACATCTCTATACTTTAGTAGTCATAGACTTCTAATATTGTACATTTGTTTCGTTTGATACTGTTCAAAGTATGTAGCATATTGATGTTTCCATACCTTTTCATTTTTTACTTTCAGCTTATTCAGATAGCTGAGTTTTTAAAATTTATAGGGTGGAGGAGTTGCTGCCAAGAAAGGAATTATTCCAGCACCAAGACTAATTAGCTCTACAGAGCTCGAGTAATATCATACTCCATTTGTTATTACTATTCCAATATAATAGGTTGCAAGTATGTGATGTTTTACCGTAATTTAACTGCAGAGACTTTCGGCCTCTAATCCAGTACCGGAAAGATCGGGATACAAACCTAATGTTTGAAATTCTTGATGGAAAGATGCTGAAGGATGGTTATTTATACAAAAAAGTGGGGACTGATTCATTGAGCTATTGGGGTGTATTGCCTACTGAAGCTGAGCTTCTGAAGTTTGAACCTTCTAGTAATGATGAACCCCATGATGTAGACTGGCTTACCCAGCTTTATGGTGATCGGAAGAACAAGAGAAATACAAATGATTTTAAGGTTGGTCAGAAAGGAGGTGAGAAAGGGGAGAGTTCTTCAAGCTCTAGTATGGAAAACAATTTTGAAGTAGATGATCTTGTATTTTTTGGGTAGGTTGTCTCTTTACTGTTCACCAATTTAATATTTGCCCCCCCCCCCCCTTTGTTGTTTTTGCTTAAAAGTTCTTATGTGCTATTACAGTAGGAATGATTTTGGCATTATTATTGGCAAGGAGAAAGATGATAGCTTTAAGGTATATTTGTATCTATCGGCTTTGTTTTGCTTTGGGTGAATGATCTCTTATTTTAAAGTGATTATTTCTCAGATCATGAAATATGGATCAGAGAGACCTGTGGTAGTGAGCGTTCAACTGCGTGAATTGAAGCGTGCATCTTTTGATAAGAAGCTATTCACTGTGAAAGACCAGCTAACTAATGTCATTTCAATTGGTGATGTGGTTAGAGTTTTGGATGGTTCCTTGAAGGTTCGGCCTTTTCTTTTTTTTGGATGATTGTGGTTGTGTCTGAGTCAAGTTGTGCGCGCGCAACTTATCTAATCCACCAGTGACTAATGCTTCTGCTGGCTTTACGAAACCTTGATTTTCGAGGTTGTTGCCCCACTAGGTTATCCCCTCGGAAGGTGGACTGTTATTCAGGGATGGAGTAACATCATTTTATTTGTCATTAGTCTTCTGAAATGATGTAATGGGGGACTAATAAATGCAGGATAAACAAGGATCGGTGAAGCAGATTTACAGAGGTGTCGTCTTTCTATATGACCAAAGTGAACAGGATAATAATGGTTATCTCTGTGTCAAAGGTCAGATGTGTGAAAGAATTGCAAGCAGTGGTGGTGTATTGAACGGGAAGGTCTGTACATTTGTTTTTTTTTAACTAGTCATATTTGTATGCTATCCATAATTGTTGCGCTAATATTTTTGTGCGTATTTTATTTAACCAGGGAAGTGAACCTGGTCCCTCAGGTTTAGCAGATTTCTCATCATCACCTAAATCCCCTCTTTCGCCTGAGAAATCTTGGAGAGCGAAGGATGATAATAATAGCTGTATGTTTTTAGGAGTCTGCTCTTTTTCTAATTGGTGCCTTGGATCAAGACACTGCTTACTATTAAAATATTGATTCCTTTAAGTTCCGTTTTTATTCTCTCTACAGTCAAGCGCGGGGATGACAATGAAATGTTTTCAGTTGGGCAGTCTCTGAGAATCCGAGTGGGGCCTTTGAAGGGATACCTTTGTCGTGTAATAGCCATACGACGTTCTGATGTTACAGTAAAGCTTGATTCCCAGCAAAAAATTCTTACAGGTTCATACATTTCCTTGCTTTGACTTCTAATGTTATATGGGAGATTGTCACTAAAAAGAGTCTTGTCTTTGTAGTCAAATCTGAACATCTTGCGGAAGTTCATGCAAAGAGTTCTGTCGTATCTCTTGGGTACAATTTCTTTACCTGAACAAATTTAAGGAGACTTCTAATTACTTTTTGACATTTTTATTTCTTTTAACACTCTTTACTTATTACTATAGGGTCGATGGTGATTCATCAAAACCTTTTGACCTGCTTGGAACAAAGGATGGTTCTGACGGTAAGAAGAGCATTTTGCTCCTTTTCTTGAATGAGTAGTACTCCCTCCATCCCAATTTATGTGGCGCCGTAAGGGAAGACTTTGTTATATTTACCAGATTGCCCTTACTAAAGTCACTTTAGTGCTTACTTTTAGTTTTGACTTTTCTTCACAATAAAGTGTTAAGTGGGACCCAATAAGGGCAATGATGGTGCCATTAAATAATTGCCAAACAAAGAAAGGTGACATTATTCCTGGGATGGACTAAAAAGGAAAGTGTGCCACACAAATTGGGGCAGAGAGGGTAGTACTTTTTATTTCAGAGTAAAAGCACCAAATCGATGCAGTTACATACAAAAACAAAAGCCTAGTGAGCAGAAGAATTCAAGTAAGTTGGAACATCATACATCTGTTATCCTATACCAAAAGCCAAAAGATATTAGCATGACTATTAAGTTTGTGTGTTGAGTTAACTAAGCCTTCAAAGCATCTTCTGTTCCTTTCCGCCCAACTAATCCAACAAAAATGCATGCAGGGATGGTCATCCATGTCTTCCTATTCTGTTATGCATTCTCTTCCTTCCTGCAACATTGCAGTCGTCGCATATCGATGGCATTGACCATGTTTGATTGTATAAGTTGAGAATCATGCACCACAGTTTTCTGGCAGTGTGTCTCTTCCTCGCATATGGAACCACTGCTGCACAATACCATTCCACCCTTTGTAGTTCTGTTTGTGTCTAACACGCTTCATTTGCTGTTATCCAACAAGAACTTATTGTTTATGAACTTACCAGCGATTTTTTTAATTTTCTGGCAGATTGGATGGTTCAAGGGGCTACTGCCACCGAGGGTAACACCGGGAATGCATCATGGGGTGCATCTGGAGGTAGTGATAGAACTGTTGCTGACTCTGGGCAAGATGATGGTTGGGCGAAAGCTACTTCTGCTGCTGCTGCCACTAGTGGTGCGTCTGATGGCTGGGGCAAAAAGGTTGAATCACATCAAGAGAGCACTGAGAAGGTTACAGATGGTTCCTGGGGCAGTTCTATGCAAAAACAAGGGAATAATGATGATTCTGGAAAAACCTCATGGGGCAAGCAGGACGGTGGATCTTCTTGGGGTAAGCAATCTGATGCAAATGCAGAGACTGACTGGAAAAAACAAGATGGTGGATTGGACAAGACAGATAGCAAAACCTCGTGGAGTCAGCAGGGTGCTGGATCTTCTTGGAATAAAAGTGATGGTGGATCATCTTCAAGTAAGCAAGCGGGTGGATCTTCTTGGGGTCCGCAATCGGATGCAAATGCTGAAACTGGATGGAAAAAGCAGGATGGTGGATCAAATAAGACAGATAGCAAAACCTCGTGGAGCCAGCAGGATGCTGGATCTTCTTGGAAGAAGAGTGAAGGTGAAGGTGGATCATCTTGGGGGGGTAAGCAATCTGATGCAAAGGCAGATAATGACTGGAAAAAGCAAGATGGTGGATCTAGCTGGAGTAAGCCAGAAAACAAAACCTCTTTTAACCAGCAGGGTTCTGGATCTTCTTGGAATAAAAGCAACGGTGGATCTTCTTGGGGTAAGCAATCTGATGCAAATGCAGATACTGCCGGGGAAAAGCAAGATGGCGGATCTAGTTGGAGCAAGGCTGATGACAGCAAAACCTCTTGGAGCAAGCAGGATGGTGGTTCTTGGAACAAAAAGGATGATGGATCTTTCTCCAAGCCAGCTGGAGGTACTTCTTGGGACAAAGGAAGTGGTGGATCTACTTGGAATAAGAAGGAAGCTGGATCTGGTGGGGGAGAAGATACCAGATCTACTTGGGGCAAACAGGATAGTGGATCTTCTTGGGGTAAAGAAGCTGCAGGGGGTTGGAAAGAAGGTGAGAGTGGGAATAGTGGTGGTACGGACCAAGAAGGAGGGAGCTGGGGAAGGCCAAGAGAATTTGATGGAGGTCGTGGATCAGGTGGTAGGAGAGGACGAGGTGGTTGGCGAGGAGGTCGAGATCAAAGTGGTAGAGGAAGATCCTTCAATCAAGGACGGTCTAGTAGCTGGACTACTGATGGTGAAGATAATAATAATAATTCTAATAATGTATCATTTAAGGGTAACCAGTCTAGTTGGAGTAATTCACAGGAACATGGTAAAAATGTTAATGAAGACACCAGTGGTCCTAATAATCAATCGTCTGATTTCCAGAGCACTGGTGGTTGGGGTGCTTCCAAACCATCAAATGATGGATGGTCTTCTAGTTGGAATAAAAATTCAGCCACGACTGAGGTAGGAAGTTCTGGTGGAAACCAGTCAGATTGGGACAAAAAATCTGGTGAAGTGGGTGGAGCCGCTGGTTGGGACAACAAGATTACCCAGAAAGCTTCAGAAGGTAACAACTCTGCATGGAATAGCAAATCTGCAGTCGAACAAGATGGAAATGGAAAAAATCAAAATGATCCATGGAAAAAGACTTCTGATGGAGATTCATCTACTGGATGGGGTCAAAGTAATTCGTGGAAGAGTGGAACTAATGATGCGGGTGGAACTCAAGATTCTTGGAGCAGCAAAAGTAACTGGAGTTCTGGAAGTGGCTTCGGTGGCAACAACCAGCAATCTGATTCTTACAGTGACAGGGGAAGAGGTGGTAGTTGGAGGGGAGGTCGTGGTAGATCAGATAGGGGTGGATATGGAGGTAGGGGTGGTTCAGATGGTGGTGGCTTTGGAGGTAGGGGTGACTCAGATGGTGGCGGCTTTGGAGGTCGGGGAGGTTTTCGAGGTAGAGGGGACAGAGGAGGTTTTAGAGGTAGAGGATCAGATGGGGGAGGATTTCGTGGTAGAGGGCGTGGAAGGAGGGATGGAAGTGGTGAATGGCAGAATAGAAATGATTCGCAGGAAGATAAACCCTACAGTTGGAGCAAAGGCTCTGGCAGTGATGCTGAGGGATGGAAATCTAATAAGGGCAGTTGGAGCCAAGATAACAATAACAAAAGCAGCTGGAAAAGTGCTGATAGTACAGGTTATGCTGAGGATGGTGGATGGAAGAAAGGATTTGACTCTGAAAAGAATGCGAGTGGAAGTGGTGCTAGTACTACCAGTTGGAATAGTCCAGGAAATAGTTGGAAAGCATCAACTACTACTACAGGAGGTAATGCTGATGATGGTGGATGGAAAAAAGGATTTGACTCTGAAAAGAATGCGAGTGGAAGTGGTGCTAGTACTACCAGTTGGAATAGTCCAGGAAATAGTTGGAAAGCATCAACTACTACTACAGGAGGTAATGCTGATGATGGTGGATGGAAGAAAGGATTCGACTCCGAAAAGAATGTGAGTGGAACTGGTGGCAGTTGGAAGACTGAAGGAAATAGTTGGAAAACATCTACTGCTACTACGGGAGGTACATCGTCAGGGTGGGGTCAGCAGACAACTGTTAGTGAAAAGGAGGTTCAGAATGACAAGGGAACAAGTTGGAATCAGGGATCCGGTTCAGGAAACGCGAGCTCAGCTTGGACTGCGAACAAATCCAACACCGACGATGTGAACAAACCAAAAGAAACGAACGACGGATCGAGTGATGCGTGGGGTAAATCAACCAGCTCTTGGGGCAAAGGAAACAGCTCTGGTGGCCAGGGAGGCTGGTGATAGCTTTGGACGGTAATTGTATGTAACATAAACTTGGTTGATATTATAATCTAAATCTTTGCCTTAAATGATGCACAGATTCTACTTGCAGATATTTGGGATGACAATCTCAATGTTTTTTTTTTACATTAAAAGATGAACTATTTGAAACTTCATTAGCTGCCGCTATACAATGCTTAATATACTTGCTCGGTTGAGATTGTTATGTTAAATATTTTGATTCTAAACCTACTCCTGTTATGCTCTTCCAAATTGATCTGTTTAATTTAGAACTGGCTAAAATGTTTAATGTACAGGTCCTTTTGTATTTGCCAGTTTCCTTGTTGAACATTATAGTAATAATTTTGTCCTTAATTTATGCAGGTTATTTTGCTATGGAGAGTCGATTGGGCCATCCATGTAATTATGGTTTGTACAAATAACAAATGACGGACTAGCTCTTGGGGGAAGCATGGATTGGGACTTTAGATGCTTAGATGTATCGTAAGTTATTACTCTTGAATTGCAGGACATAAAACTTTTGGATGTTTGATGAAGACTCTTCATTTTCAATTTCGAAACTGATAATTGTCGCGGTGCTTGCTTTCGCGATGACTTTAACATGTAGCCTTTGGCATGGATTGTGTTTGGTTGTGTTATTTACTTCTGTTTGATACTTATTCTGGAGGTGTCTCCATGCATGTTAGTTCCTTGGATGTGATAATATTTCCGAGTTAATGATGGCTCTGGCATAATCAAATTTGGAGTCTTTAGATGAGACGCTGTGTTGATGTTTTTTGGTGGGTTACTGGTTGGATAAGTGAAGAATAACCGTGTCTTGGAATCTATAGTTCACGAAGAAAATTTTCAAGATAATAATATGTGATCATTCTATTTGTCCAATATGGTAAGTGAATTGTAGTTTGATGGTAGTAAATAGTTAGCTGTAGTACTGCTATGCTCTACTTACATATCTGTTGTTTTGTTTACTATCTATTTGTCTCTCGTACTTTCATTACTTTTTTTTTTAATTTTCTTGAGCTGAAGGTTTATCGGGAATAGTCTCGTTACCTCACCTTTGAGAGGTAAGGTTTTGTGTACATTCTCAAGTAAAATGGTATTTTGCATTATTAAACTTGAAATGTTGAATTATTATTATTAAGTGAAAAGGATGTTTAGAATTCCTTAAATCACTCGCACATGGAGATTATTAGGCGTAGAAAACAAAAGAACACATCGTATCAATGTGTTTGGTTGAAATGAAAAAGGCTAAAAAGTCATAACTCATAATAGGCTCTGAAATTGATGTATGATCTGAAAAAGGAACCATAGCCAACCATACTCTTTATCTTTCTAAAATTTAATTATACAATTTTCAACACTATAATTCATCATCATTTAGCACAAAAAGTCAAAAAATTCCAATAGCCATCAATTTTAAGTCATACTCAAGCACCCCACAAGAAGAAATTAATTTTTTTAAAGGTTCTTTTAAGTTTTTAAATAAGAAAACGTGAAAATAATATGTCTACATAATATTGTTTAAGTGCAGGGTCGAAATTTTGAAGTTAAACTATTTTTAATAGAGCATTATTCTTTTTAAATAAAAAACAAGACATAAAAAAATTAAACCTAAGAGTGTGACACAATATCTAACAACCCATAAATTCCTCTCTTTGACATTCCTATCAATCAATTTATTATTATATTCAAAGAAATAATTGGGACCCTTGAAATTGTCACGTTGCAATATTTTTTCTTATATCTTTTGATTCCTTTTTGAATAAATATAACAATATAAGTAAATGCTATAGTAAGATTAAAAATAATTGGTTGGTGTACAAAAATAACATAATTAAAAGCGATAATAAGATAGTATAATGAGTGGTTGATGATAATTTTTGTGGTGCGCCGCTTCCAAACATCATTCCAAAAAAATCACTATCATCGCCGGCGCCGGTGGACCCACCACCGCCACTACCGCTAGCTCCGGTGGTGGTCCCTCCTCCATAGGATATACTTATACTTTTATCCCTGTTTTTTTTATAATAATGAAATATATTATTAAAAATTGAATCGTAATATTTCCGATATGAATATATATAGATGTGAAAGAGTGAGTTACTAGAGATTTAACATATATACATGTAAATAAATTTAAGATTGTAGTATTTGTACCTATTAATAAAAATTATTATAACTTTGTATATGTGTGTAATTGCTAAAATTTGTCTGGCCAATCATAAGAATCAAAGCACCTTTCGGAATCCACAGATTTAACTGTCTTTTCATTTTTTGAGTTTCTCGTATATAATAAAGTATCTCTACTCCTTTTCTACAATTATTTAGATTTTTTTTTATCGAATTTTCCAATTTAATATGAGGTTGAGTCATTATTTCTTTTCTATTAAATACCTTGCTCAATTCGCAAGCCTCAAATATGTGACCTAAATCACGAGTCTCTCACTCATGTCACTTGAACTAAGCTCCACCAATTTAAGAATAAATTCATAATTTCAAAAGCATAATATCTTCTGTTTGAAATATTGAATAAATTAAAATTTTCATCCCCCTTAGCACCACCACACACACTCCTTTATTTTTTCTTTTCTAATATCATTCAATAATTCTTTTGTTATACAAAGAAACTAAGAGAGTAGATGTCCCATTATGGGTCTAATTTTCTTGATAATGACACATTTAAAATTTATTACAAGAAATATGAGAGAGTGAGTAATTTTTTGTTTATTCTTTTTTTTTTTGGTTTTTATTTATCTAATATACTAATTAAACGATTATAATAGGTTAGAAAAATGAAAAGGTCTTTTTGACATGACATTTTCTAAGAGTCTAATACATCCAAAAAAAGAAAAGAAGAAGAGGAAATTGTTTATTTTCAAAATAACATATTTATTAAATATTGGTGTAAGTAGAACGACACTCCTAACCTAATTCCATAAGTGAAGTCCAAAAAAATAATGTACCACATATTTTACCAGCGTTTGACTATAGAGTTTGAATTAGATTTTGAAAAATTCTTCAAAAATCTATTTGGCATAGGTTTTGAATGATAGCTTTAAAAAGATGTCACTAAAAAAAGTTATAGTTTCAAAAACTAGTCCAGATCAACTTTTTGGACTTTCACGAATAAAATTTCACGATCAATACAACTTTAAATTTTAAAAAACCATAACTTTAAAAATGAAAGTTTATGATTTTAAACATTAAACTCTATCACTAAACAAGAATTTCATCACTTTCTTTATAAGATAAATAGAGAGATTGTTTTCGACGTAAGTGAGTCTAATATGTATTAGTACTTGCATTTTTTCCACTAAATCTTTAATACCAAATTGAGCAACTAGGCTATATGGGCCCTACCTTTATCTTTAGTCCAAAAGGCCCAATTAATATCAAATGTGGGGCCCAAACTCTTTATTAAAAAAGTCATTTTGGGCCCACTTTTTTGCATGGGCTGGAATGCATGAACCCAAAGAATCTAACTTCACATCTCTCTCACACTCTTATTAAATAACCTCACATGACCTAATCTTCCCTTTTTGCCCTTCACTACATTTAATTATAATTATTACCACTATACTATATAGATTAGAAACATATATAAAATATAAAGATTCTACACGTAACATCTTTATGTCGTTAGTAATTTATTAATGTAACAGTGATTTATGACGTGACTGAGAACTATGAAATTCTAAGATTAACTTTCAGTTGAAGTAAAAATACCAAATAATTATTTATCATCTAAACTCTAAAGTCACACAAAGTTACCAAGAAACATAGTAAACACTTATATATTTAGTTGAGTTGAACGAAAATTGACTCAAAAATTACGATTAAACGATGGAAAATAATAATATATAGATTGATGGGTGACGTTAAAAGTGACTAGGTCCACGAGTTGATCAAATACAAGAGAAAAAAATGGACCCCTTTCTTGAGCAGTGTCATCTCCATCACCTTTTATATTCTCAAATATTATGCATAATATAATAATACTAAAGGTAACTTTACTTATCAATAATAAAATATAGAAATTTCAGTACGACTGATAAAAATATTATAATTGTTAATAAAAGGTTTTCACACGTTCAAGTCTTTTTGAATAGAATTTTTTTTATTGTTAATTATAGATCTCATATTTAAATTAATTAAATAAAATATTTAATTTAAATTTTTCATATAATTTTAATCACTTTCAATATGATAATGAAAACACAAAATAGAAAAAGACAACTCAAAGAGTACACAAGGCTCTGCTAAGATTCTCAACGCACGTATTACCTCGTGGATCCATGTATCATATATACCTTTCTACTTATTCTAACCCTTATATCAAAGTAAAATAAAATAAAACATATTTTTTCCGTTTCGATTTGCTTTTCAAATTTAACTTGACATGAAATCTTTTTAAAAAAAAAACTTTCAAAACTTTGTAATTGAAACTAACATAAGTAAAATGTATCAAAATATTTCAATCTAATGTTGCAAGTAAAAAGTTAAAACCTAAAAAATGTTGAAAAAGAAAAATTTATTTTTAAACGGATGAAAAAAGAAAGTAAACCAAAAAAATCGAAACGGAGAGAGTATATTCTTTAGCCGTTAACGAATCCACACTATCTTCTATTTGATCAACGCTCTCACTGCGAAATAAGAACAAAACAAGAAATTGCATTTTTTCAAGATTTAAAAACTATAGTAAACAAAAAAAAAAATTAAAACAAGAAATAGTAGGTTCCTTAATTTTATTCAACCATCACCCCACAATCATATAGTTTACTGATATTATTCTCTTCGCTATTAAGCCTACGCAATAATAAAATACGTCAAGTATCTAAATTCTATTTTCTAATATATTCAACATCTATCACAATAAGATATCAGATAACTTTATCCTCAATAACTTACACAAAGAAAAAAACAAATCACTAACATTTTTTTTATGTTTACTTGTATTAAGTTATAATCATACACTTTACTGATATTATTCTCTTAGCTCTTAAGCCTACGCAACGATAAAATACGTCAAATATCTAAATTCTATTATCTAATACATTCAACATTTATCACAACAAGATATCAGATAACTTTATCCTCAATGACTAACACGAATTTTAAAAAAATCACTAACATTTTTTTTATGTTTACTTGTATTAAGTTATAATCTCCTCAATTTTTTTTCATCTATTTGAGTAACCGTTAAATCATTTGATCCATCTTTTTTCATGTAATTTCTAATTATCCAAATTTTAAGTATATTAAAATTATGAAAATATTTAAATACTAGGGGTAAAAATGTCAATATTAAGAAATGTTGGGGTGGGGTGGGGGGTAGGGGTAGGAGTTGTGTACCTTGGGGCACCAAAAACACCAGCATTAAGAGTGAGTTGATCAATAATAGCAGCGGATTTGGGCTCCACGCTCGAGGCTTTCGCGTATTGGTTACTGAGTCCTTCACCTGATGGCACAAAAAATGCTCCATTTACCATTGTATCTCCATCTGTTCTCCAATTCCAGCCGCTCCACTCTCTCTCGTCAGTCTCCACGCGCTTTGTTATCTATTAAAAATATAAACATAAACATTTTTTTGTTAAAGTGCTTTTCGATCTATGATTTCTCGGTGCGAAGGGTTGAACGGATAGTATGAATCCTCTGACTTCTAGCTATGTGTTGTGTGGCTCCATTTTATGGGTAATTATACATTTTGCAAACATTTTTATTAATACTTGAATCATCAATTGAGAGTATTATGTGTTTTCTTTTCTCTAAGAGGAAAATTTCGAAATTGAAATATGGTCCCCACAAAAAGGATCAATTTTTCCACAATAAATAAGACAGTAAAACAGAAGAAAAAAAAGCATGTGTTGTAGGGAGGGTTTATTTGTGAAGTTTGAAAAAAAAAAACATAAATATGACATTTAGGGAGGGTTTATTTGTGAAGTTGAAAAATAAAAACATAAATATGACATTTAAACTTTTTCCTTTTTTGGTATATAAATTCGAAATTCGAAACTTCTACTGAATACGAATCGCACATTGTAAGGCTGAGATACTCTTCCAACATGCTGAGCTCAAACACAAAAATTGAGTAAAGATGACATTTAAGCTTTGTATAATTAGTCATGTATCTCTTTTTATTTAAGAAAATGGAGGTTATAGTATCTGAATTAACTCGTACATTTTGAATGATTGTATAAAATACTCCTTATTCTTCTGTGCTACAACGATTGAAATTCTTTTACACCTATTAGGAAACGAAGACTCTCGATGTTTTATTGGATGAATGAATTTACTAGTTAATTTATTCAGATTAATTAAACAAGTAGATTTTGAATATAAATATTAAAAAAAGAGAAAAATACCTCTTTAGCATTAGCATCGACTGGTGCAGTATATCGATTGCCTTGACTATTAATTGTAGGATTAGCACTTCCTCCAATTGCATACATTTGCCATTCAGTAAAATCATTGTTGACTACATGTATATATCCTCTTCTACATCTTGGCATCCTTTGTACTAGTCCTACTCCAAAATGATTAAATGCTATTGTCACCTATTCACAAAATTAATTACATATTAGACAAAAAATATATATATATTATACGAAATATTTTAATTTTATTCGAAGCTTTAGAGCTCTAATATAAAGTATAACGAATGATAAATTTAAATTACATGAATAAAAAAATTCAGAGGCAGAGTAAAAAGTATTGAGTTCGAGAGTTTTGTCTTAAAAGTTTACTCTCTTTGTTTGAAAATAGAGAAAAAAATATAATTGTATAGTCCTAAATTAAAGTTAGGTAAAATGTATTAAAATATTACTTTAATTTTGTGGCGTTAAACAAAAATAAAAAGAAAGTAGATCGTTCCTTTTGAAGCAGAAGGAGGTACTCATTTAAAACCGAAATAAATCAAAATCACTATAATCCAATATGCATGAACTTCAAATTCTTAATTTATCTTTAGATAAATTTAAAGCTTCGTTTCAGAAGTAATCATATTAAAACTTTATCAAGATGAAATTCAAAGTATAATGAATAACTACATTATTCGAACTTTTCAAAATATGCATAATAAATTGTTTATATGTGTGTATTTTTTAAAAATAACAATATAATAATATTTTTAAAAAATTCGTAAATCTAACCTGCATTCCGCCATCAGGCAAGTAACTATCATCATGTCCCAACAGCATAACTTCATCATGGTGACTGAAATAGCTATTAGAAATCGTTATACCAGTGGACCCCATAATAGCATCAATTAAGCCATCAGTACAATGCGATAAAGCACAATGATCAATCCATATATTCCGTGACGAAAATATCGAGATCCCGTCGCCGTCCGATCTACCCCGGTGACCGACGTGCGTCGGCGTCGACCGTATATCAGTATTTCCCGACGGTAAACAGTTGTAAATATGAATATTGTGTATAATCACATTGCTAATATACTGCAACGTTATACATCCGTTACCGGTGATGTGAACTTTCGCTCCCCGGCCGTCGATTGTTTTGTAACTGTTAACGATGAGTTCGTGTTTCAATTTTATGAACATATCGCCGGAGAAGATGATCCAGAGTGGTTCTTCCTGGATTACAGCGTGCCGGAGTGTTCCCTGAGTTGGATTTACGGTGTCGAGATCTGAGGAATCGGAAACGACGTAGTATTTGCCGTTTTTACCTCCGATTGCGTTCTGGCCGAAACCTATAGCGCAATCGGCTAAACGCTGCCGGTTTTTCGACCAATTTGGATCGCAGCGCCAGCAATCGTCGATTGGATTTCCGGTTTCACATTGAGTAGTTATCGCATTCATGGTGGTGTTCCATAGTTGCCTTCTCGAAATCGATTCATTCACCTTCCTGTAAACAATGAAAAAAATACATCGAATTCCATCATAACAGTCAAATTTAGTACTAAAATCGATATGAATATGTGACAAGTTTGAGCTCAACCAACATATGCCGTGTGGGGAGCAAGATGAGTGATACATTTGGCTAGCGTTGGTGAAGAATGCAAGCAAAATTGAAGCTCGAGTATAGAGAAGGTCAATGTGGTAAGAATTCTTTCATTCTTAATCAAAAATTTCGAATTCTGAGTTCTAATTGTTGAGCTATCTCTGGTACACTATGTTTTACCTTCAATGTGAGACTTCCTGATACAAAGTCGGATTAGTTTGAGTCCTAAAACGAACATCGAACTCGTCAAGAGAAACCAATTGAATTTTGTGGATTTTCTTTAAAAAAAAAAAACAGAGATTGCCAAACAATAACAATAATATATTCAGTGTAATCCAACAAGTAAAATATCAATAAGGTGTACGTAAACCTTACTTCTACCTATGTGGGGTAGAGAAGTTATTTCAGATAGACCAAGGCTCGAGAAAAAGCACAAAGATGCTTATATGAGCAAAAAATACTAAGAATATGAGGTAATGTTGAGCATAAAGTTAGAATCACCTTTGTACTTCTTGAACCACAACTTCAGGGTAAGGATGTTGATGAGGAAGTGTGAGATTAAAGGAAGCTATAATTTGTGGGAAAAAAGAGATAAACAAACAAAACAAGAGAATGCATATAACAGAAAACATCTTTGCAAGTGTAACAACAAATTTGATTGAATGAGTTAAATATATTCTTTTGTATTTGTTGTTTGTGTTTCTTGTGTAAAAGGAACTCTCTCAATGGAGGGAAGAGATTTCTTGCTCTTGAATTATTTTGGAAAACTTAAATGTTTTATAATAACAATATAGTTGAGCACTAGTAACAAATTTTTTAATAAAATAATGGTGTTTTTTGGACTTTGTAGTAGTATATTTTGTGTGTGTATATACAAAGCCAAAACCCAATACCCACACAAAGGAAAGTTTAGTTTTTTTGTGTGAGAAAAGAGAGGAAGAAGCCCTCTTCTTGTTTTTTACTCTTTCTGCCGCCTTCTTTTGCCACTTCCATAAATATGTCCTTTTTTATCTTCTCATTATACAAATAAACATTTAAATTTATATAAAATTAAATTAATAGACATATATATTATGTATAACATAATACATAAAATGTTAGATATGACACAAAATTATCATATTAGTTGATACGTAAGATGAATGTGTCTGTTAATTTAGTTTTATATAAATTTAATTGTTTACTTGAGGACATTTAAAATTAAAAGGTATAAATGTAAGTTAAAAGTAAAGTTAAAAGACATATTTATATATTATGTATAATTATTTTATACAACGTTCAAATACTCTGTTCTTCCGTCTCAATTTAAGTGTATTATTTTACATTTTAATTAATTTTAAAAAGAAAGTATTTTCTTTTATTTACTAATTTTTTTAATTTCTATATTATATTAAGTAATAAGTTTATATGAGAACTATACATATTAAAAGTTTTTGTTTTTTTCTTAAATTTTATGTTTAGCTAAATTAAAACTAGAATAATTCATACTTGCTCTATTCTAATTTATATTTTTATGATTTTTTTGAGAGTCGTAATTTGACTCTCGATATTTTAATTATATCATATAAATGGAGACGAAAAAAATTAGAAAGTGGCTTATCCAAAAATGTATCAGCAGCTACTTGTGGGGACAGAGAAGTTGGGATTTTTCTACTTTAGGGGCTGGAGATTCTTTTATTGAAAGGGAGAAAGATATTATTTTTGCTCTTTTCTTTTATTATTTTTTCATAATATTTATATGCTAATATATGGTATTGTTATTATATTCTTCAAAATCTTTTGACTTTCTAGATCTGGACAAGTGCTAAAACTTTTTTAAAATACGTAATTATGGTTAAAAAGGTTTTGATTTGTGAATGTTAAGATTTATCTTGAACTAAATTAACTATATAACCTTTTTAAGGTCATAATGTCCTACCAAAAATAAAAACAAGGCCATAATTGCAATAATAAGATGGTAGGTCTCTTCCATTATTTAAAAAAATATATATATTTCTAATTTTTTAAAATTATATTACCAAAAATGAAAACAAAGCCATTATTGCAATAATAAAAAGAGGTGATTAGTAATTTCTTTTGGTAATTATGTCCTGCCTTTGTCAATTTCAATTTACTAATTATATTAGAATTACTTATAATGGTTTTTAATCTTATTTTGTTGTGCAAATATTTTTATATTTATTGTTAATATGTAATAATATTAGATTATACCATCGACTAACATCGACGATAACTTGAAAAACTCACAAAATATTTTTTTACTAAATATTTATCTCAAAGGAAAACAATCGATAAAAATTACACTTGATAAAATCCATCTTAGCAACATGCTTGTTAGAAAAAATCATTAAAAAAATTAACATTTGAAAAACATGATTAATGATTTAAAATTGTGTACTATTTATTGCCAACAAAAACTACAATTATCAATGTTACCATTATTATGTTGAATAAGCAAAACACGTCAAGTTCCCCAACCAAGAAAACATCATGAAATTAAAACCTTTAAATTCTAATGAATACTTGAATTGCAAATATATTATATGAGGTTATTGAATTAGATAAGTTTTATATTTGGATAAATCAATCTAAAAATACTCTTAACATGTGTAATATTAATTGTTTTATGCTAGACTCATACGATTTTTTTTCGAGCGATTTATACTAGTTAGTTAGTGACAACTTTGCGAATCCGCATGGAGTTCCAAATTTCACAATTAAAAGCTCCATAACAATGTTATGAAATTTCAGATGTAGAATTTTGAATTGCAAATACATGATGTAATTGAATTAGAAATATATAACTAATTAAAAAAAAAATATTGCCCCAAATATTTATAACCCCTCAATATATCCAAATATGTTTGTTTTTTATGTATAAACCTAATGATTTTTAGATAGGATTTCCTATGACATTTTTTCACAAAGATTAGTTGAATAAATGTGGTAGGTGCAATGTCATAATTTTTTGGGTATCAAATTTAAAAATTCAATCATGTTAATTAAAATATAATATAAAAATCATCCCACCAATCTAATTATTGAGCAAAATATAATAGATCGAAGTGGTTATTATGTTAATTATATAATTATCATATAGTGAATTCCATGTCATTTATTTAGCCCTTCCAAAATGGTTCATGTCATATTAGTACTTAGATTTTGGATGCCACATTAAAAATCAAAAAGTATTAAGTTGCATTAGCTCCAAATATTACTAGATAAGTAGCTGAGGAAAGCACAGCAAAAAAAAATTATTTTATAAGTTTAAGTTAAATAATTTGACAATGATATAAGATTTTAGAGTGCGAGTATGTGGTCGTATTAAAGTCTTAATTAAATTCAGATCATGCATCGTAAGCTTGTTCAAGAATGACACTCTCAACATGATTTTTCCATATTTAAAATTCAAACTTAAAATTTCTAATTGAGAATGAGAGAAACTTTCACCACTAAACCACGATATATCAGTATAGAGAGCATGTTTCTATAAATTGCAGGACTTTATATATTACATCATCAAAAATGGCATGTCTTCTTATTTATTTACTATTACAAGAGATTTAATTAATATTATCCTCTGTTATATATGATGTGGTAATGTCATTTTGATTAAAATGAAATTGTTAACAAGGGATGGGGTGATTGCATTACTTATATAACATCAAGGGGTTGTTTGGTAATTGGTCAATATTAGTATTACGGACGATTGATAGTTGGTTAGGAGGTACATTAAAGATTAATATAAAATCTAATTTATATATTGAAATTTGCATAATTAATACGTGTATAAGTTATTATATATTATTTTATGCAATAAAAGGTGAAATAATTGATAAATAACTTCCCACATAACTAAAAAGAGAAGAACAATTAGGGAAAAAAAGATTAAAAAAATTATAAATGAGGTCCAAATAAGCAAACGAAATATTATAATTATTAGATTAGGGAGTGGGGTAATATGAAAATGACCACACTAATTGTCCGTGGACTTTAATTAGGTCAAGTGGATCTATATCATTGCATTTTGAAACTTCAAAAACTAGTTTTAGGCTTAATTCAAAATCTATTAAGGGAAACTTACTTAAATATACTAAAATAAATAAATATTTACCATTTATAGCAACAATAGTTTTTTTTTATTTGAACACTTTTAATTCATTTATAATACTAGTTTAATACATATTACAAAGATCAATTTATTATTCACATATAATACAATTTTTAATGATGAATAATACATTTATCACAGATTTTAATACACTTATAATGCAATGTGACAATTTTTTACCAAACAAACATGATATATTTCAAAAAACAATTATAATTCATATATATTGCATACATAATTCACTTTTAATACATATTACATATTTAACAAAGCATTGCTATAAATGGTAATAAACAAAAAGTATCGCTAAAATCAGTAATTATTTTTTAAAATGTATTAATTTATGTAATTTTTCCATCTATTAATCCATATCTTTTTAAAGATTACTCACAACTAATTTAATTTGTTGATCCAATAGTATACTATTAAAAAAACAAACAAATCTAGTAGGATTTTTGAAAAAAAAATATATTCTTTCAAAAATAAATTAATAATTAATTATTTACTTCTCAGGTTGCGAATAACCATCATATTATGGATATCTAAAAAAGAGGATATTGTAGTTGAAATATTTTATTATTTTCCATTAATTAAGTAATTAACTCCTCATGGAGTTGTCTAATGATACTTTCTTCAAAAATAAGTTAAAGAAAATACTATTAACAATAATTATAGTGAAGGGAAATATTGAAAATAAATTAAAAATAAACTTTAATTGAGTCAAAAACACATCAATGTCATGAAGTTGAAACAAAGAATATAAATGATGAGTCAGTATTGTGTAATTCTCCACCGCCCTATTTTTGTTTCTATTGGAGTTATTATTATTTTCAAAAGAAGAAAATATTTATATATGAATTTAAAATTTAATAATTTTATATAAATTTTGAGTAAGTTTTATACATAAAAAAATATTAAATTCGATTAAACTTATAAAATATAACATACAATAGCCTATTTGGATAAATTAATAAATTAATTAAACTAGTTAGCTTATAATAATTTTTTTGGTTTTATTCGTCAAGTGCTTATAAATTATAATCAGTCATAAGCTGATTACTCCGACTCATGATTTTATAATTACATATTTTTAATTCTATTATCCTTTGTAATCTTCAAAAAATACTCTTCATATAATATACTAACTTTTAATTATTTTTCTATTTTATTTCCATCCTTTTGTTTTTCTTAATATAAATATACTTTGAACTTATATATTCAATAAATATCTTTAAAGACATTATTACAATATAATAAGTATTTATTAAAATACTCTTATCAAACACATGAGTCATGACTAACTTATCATAAAGTTCAACAAATTCATGTAATTGTATAATTATTTATTTCTAAAATTACTCTAACCTCTTAAATATTTTTAATCAGCTAATTCAAACTATCTATTAACAAAGTCCTAATCAAAAGTCATTTTAGTTTATTGTAACTATCAAGAAAATGAAAAACATGTGTAATGTTGGATTGTAAAAATTTATTAAAAGAGACTTTGACTATGACGTGGTGATTAATACCCTCCCAATATTTGGCATTAAAATTAATTATTATCCAAGGGGGAAAAAATACGAATTAAACATGCATGAAAAAATAATAATCAAAGATTAAGTGCTTTACGTAATTTGCATTGAGTGGATTATTAGGACTTTTTTTTTAAAAAAAAAAAAAAAGTATAATTTTGCTTCCAAAATCAAACAAGATGATTAATCTTTCATTATCTTCTTATTAATTATATATATGTTCGATGGTGGCTTGACTTTTATGTGTTTTTTTTTCCTTTTTTCATTTTCTTTTTGTGTTTAGCACACGTAATTAAAACTTTTTCCGTCTCAAATTATCTGTCTTAAATATATAAAAATAGTTATTTTAAATTATTTACAGTCTTAGAAGTTTAAGATAAAACTAAGCAATTTTTACCGTCTTAACCATAGTAATAATGATTGTTAGTAAGATTCTAGAAAATGAAAATGTAATATGAGTGGTGAATTAAAAATATCATAAGGCAGATGCGATAAATGAAATTAAGGTTTAAATTTAACACATTCACTCTCTATATATATACATATAAAATGTTGAATTACTTTGTAAAACAAACTTTTTGATGTTATATTATATATAGCTAATTAAGGGTATGGGATCCATGTCAGCTAAGTATGGAATTTTTTTATTTATTTATAGAAAAAATAACATATATACATGTTACCACATGACAAAAAGAAAAAGTAAAATGTTTATTTTTGCAGCTTTAGTTATAAAGGAAATACTATTGAAGAAAAATGCATAGTAAATCTTTAAAAAGTTTATATTCGATTCAATATTTATCCTCAAAACAACTCATGTTATGTCGAATTAAAGTTTAAATGTCTTTGCTATAATATGCTAAGGTGAAATTGCATGTGATGATGAATAAAGTTGTGCCTCTCTAATCTTAATTATCAATTAGGAAAATAATAAAACATTTGAGATTTTTAGCAGTAGAATGGTTCATATATACTATTATTTATCGTAATTTTCATATTATTTTTACGTATAAATTAAATTTATGATTTACTAGTGAAAGTTTTAAAATTAAATGAATCCGATAACACAAAATAATATTAATTTTTAATTAATTTTATTTAATCTGTCCTCATCGATCTGTCATTCGGAGACACTACATTATATTCCATTTAATGTTAACGAAAATTATCAGTAAATAAAAGAAAAGTATATCATATTATTATAGTATGTAAGTATATTAAAATTTCATCTTTTATCATAATATATAATAGAGATTCTTTGTCATTGTGTTGCTTATAGGTCTAACTTTGCAAATGATCCAGGGTCATCCTTTTTGTCAGGCCAACTTTTTTTTTTATTATCATTTCATTTTTAATAATTTAATCATCATTTTAAAAAAAAATAAAAAAAAAATAAGAAAAGGGCAGTCTTTAGAAGAAAAAAAAACAATTTGTTCACTCGTTTTTGTCTTTTGGGTGACGGTGGGGTTTAGGGTGAGTAGTGAAGTATAACATTATTTGTAATTTTTTTTTTTAAATTCTATTTTTATTTTCTATAGTATGTTTGATATATTTTATATTGTATATATTAATTGTCTAATTGAATTAAATTCGTATAAAAAGCTTATGTTTTTTTTATAATAAATTTCTTTGTTTATAAGATTTGAATATAAAAACTTTGATTTAGAATCATGTGATCACAATTTATCGTATCTCATTATCTTCATTAGTGGTGATTAGTTCATAATATCTAAATATGAGATGTTTAGCATATATAGACCTCAGTTAGATATGATATCAGATCAAATTGATTTAAAATTAAAATTTTATTTGGACACGTTTAATTTATATTTTTTATATTGAATTTTTTTTCTTTTAAACGTGAAAAGTTTGAAGGTTGTGAAAATTTTATTTAATTATTATATACCAAATGAGCAAATCATAATTTATAACGAGATGCTAAGATATTTTGACGTATCGTATTGATCAAAACGCAAGAGTGGTTGAATGAAACGGTAGGTGCAAATTACAATGATTCATATTTTTGGGAATGCAATAATTAAAAAATTAGTAATATATAATCGAGAACTAACGTCACATAGAATAAAGAAGGAAATGTAATATATCATTGTAACCAATTTAATTATTTATATGGTATTAGGCAATTTCCATTATTAAATTAAAGTTTATATATTTGTTTTTTCGCACCTAATTGATTTACCATTTAAAAATAATTAGAGGTTGGTTTATAGTCGAGCCCTTCACCTAAATTTTGATTAATTAAAACTAAATAAACCAACAAACTAGAGCTACTTCCATGATAACTAAAGTGAATTAATCGAAAAGGATTTATTTCAGAATAATATTATCGCTTTTCATGTTATTCGTCAAAGGTTTTTTATATTCAGTCAATCTACGCATAATGAGTTGGTATCTAAGAAACGCTTGGAAAGATTGACGACTAGTGGGTACACAAAGTGTTAGTTGAAGGGAGTCTCAATGGTTCCAATGACACGTAATCAAATCTAGCGGAATGACGTAAAGACAAATACTTCTCCTAAAATTTCAGTTGTAGAATTTTCTTGCTAATTAGAGGTATGGATCTTTCGCACAAAGATGTAACGCTCTCAGATAAATCTATTTTAAAATGACTGAAAAATCTGAAGAAAGAAACTTGATGACTAGAACCTCTCTGCAGTTCTCGATTCTGATTGAACTAGGGAGGATCGGTATTGCTGGGGGAGATTGAAGTGATAAGATGAAGAAAAGTGAAGTCAAGCCAATTTATAGGAATGGTAGTTTTGCTCTTTCATGTTTTCATACACCACAATAATCATTTATTTACTTCTTTAAATGTCGATATTTATAGTCAAAATATAATGAGTAATGGGCTCGTTCGTTTATAATTATTCGCTTAAATTGAATCTGGAATCTCTAATTAAAAATGAATGAGTATTTATCATTCCACTACGACCCTTATGAGTTTGAATTGCGATCTTACCATTATATCAAAATGACTAGGCAACATATAATCACAAATTGTTGCTCCACGTTGATAAAACTGGCTAAATGTTAAATACTTCCCCTAAAACTTGCCAGCCCAGACCATTTCTACATATGGGCCTGAATTGAGCCAAAAATGCACAAATAGTCATTTAAGAAGTTTTTAAACTGAGAAGCAATACAAAACACATTTTTTGGAGTTTATTACCCGTTGATCACATTTTCTACAAATATTACTTCGGATACATGTATCTGAAAAATTAAATATATATCTCAAATAAATAAATGCGAGTCAAATTAAGTATAATTTATTTTACGGAAAAGTACCTAAAATACCCTTGAAGTATTGAAAATGGTACACAATTACCCTCTATCCACCTATTGGCCCCCAAATACCCTTCACATCCACCTTTGGGTCCAAATTTTCCCCTCCATTAACGGACCAAAATTAAAAAAAATTAAATTATAATTTTTAATTACGTGGCACTCAACCACTGGTTGTAATTTAATTATTTAAAATAATTTAAAATCCACCCATTTTAACTAAACCCACCCATTTTAACTAAACTCACCCATTACTTTTATTCTCATACCCTTCCAAGCTAGAACTGCCAGTACAAGTAACCAATCCATCACTAAAATTTGTGAAATGAAAGGTTCAGTGATGAGAAATGGAACACTTAGAACTTACATCTTCATCAAAGTCACTGTCGAAAACATCCACAGCTTCCCCTTCCTCTTCATATTCAATGTCATTCTCTTCCTGATTTACATCCAACCAAAAGCTCATTAAATTCAATTAGCAAATTTGCCAAACAAGCACAAACCAAATATTTTATGGAAGGTTTGTGGATCTGGACGAATTAATTCCTGGATGCTTACGATGAATGTTAATCATGAGAATAAAAGTAATGGGTGGGTTTAGTTAAAATGGGTGGGTTTTAAATTATTTTAAATAATTAAATTACAACCAATGGTTGAGTGCCACGTAATTAAAAATTATAATTTAATTTTTTTAAATTTTGGTCCGTTAATGGAGGGGTAAATTTGGACTCAAAGGTGGATGTGAAGGGTATTTGGGGGCCAATAGGTGGATGGAGGGTAATTGTGTACCATTTTCAATACTTCGAGGATATTTTAGGCCCTTTTCCGTTTATTTTAAATACATTTTATTGAATGTGTGATTCACATGGAATAGACTAACAATCTCACTCGCCTCCCTCCCTTTCTTGTTAGCCTCGTTTCCTTACTCGCGGACCTCTATGTCTCTCACTTTTCTCTGTATAGATATATGTATTTCATAATGTATATGAGTTTCATAAATTTTATACATTAGTGCATCTAATATCAATAGCATGTATTTACGTAATGATTAATTTTATCTTGTGTATTCACTATTGATTTTTACTAGTGTATTTGGTGTCAAATATTTAGTGTATTCATACATAAATAAATGCATATCAAGTATCAAAATCTACATTGATACATTCATTGATATATATGCTAAGAGTTAAAATTTTGATTAAAACATGTCAAAATATAAAAAAGTGAAATTATATATATATATATATATATATATATATATATATATATATATATATATATAAACTCAATATATGCACTAATATGTTCATTAATGTGCAATTTTCAAATATAATAAACACAAAAATCACTTTTGTATGTTATAGCTATAATTTGCATAATTGCACTCCACAACAAACATAAATATTTATATTTGGCTAAACATATACAAAAGAAAGAAATTGTACATAATTTGTTTTTGATGGAAATAAGGTATTTCAATAGACGCATCAAGGAGATGCAAAATTACAGAAGACGCAGATGTCAGCTTCTGTACAGTACATTTCTAAGGACATGGTGCTAAACAAAAAAACCTAAAACATATGGGGTTAAGCTAAAGTTAGTAAACTGATAAAAGTCTTAAGATAGGAGCCAAGATTATGTACAGGGCTCCAACTAAAGTGGTATAATATGCTTTTGACTTCAGAGATTGGTAAGGGTTGAAATGTCATCAAAACAGTGTGATTCCTCTTGTGCCAAAGATGCATGCAGGCATATCATGCCCCCAGCTACTGGGTAGTGAAGGATGGTGATTGAATGGTTTTGAGCTGTCTTGGCACATGTAACATCTATACTAGCTGTGTTGTCTTGAGTTAGACAGGCTCTTGTGAGAGCTGTCCATGTGAAGGTCTCCAATGAGAGAGTGCAAAAACGCAGGGATTTATTGGCTGTTTTCACTGGGGAATTGTTATAAGTACATTTTCACCTGGGTTTATGGTTTTTATTTGACTGGTGGAGATTTTAATTCCTTTTTTAAAGTGATCGTAAAACATCTCTATACTTTTGTAGTCATAGACTTCTAATATTGTACATTTGTTTCGTTTGATACTGTTCAAAGTATGTAGCATATTGATGTAATTTTTACTTTCAGCTTACTCAGATAGCTGAGTTTTTAAAATTTATAGGGTGGAGGAGTTGCTGCCAAGAAAGGAATTATTCCAGCACCAAGACTAATTATTTATACAAACCTAATGTTTGAAATTCTTGATGGAAAGATGCTGAAGGATGGTTATTTATACAAAAAAGTGGGGACTGATTCATTGAGCTATTGGGGTGTATTGCCTACTGAAGCTGAGCTCCTGAAGTTTGAACCTTCTAGTAATGATGAACCCCATGATGTAGACTGGCTTACCCAGCTTTATGGTGATCGGAAGAACAAGAGAAATACAAATGATTTTAAGGTTGGTCAGAAAGGAGGTGAGAAAGGGGAGAGTTCTTCAAGCTCTAGTATGGAAAACAATTTTGAAGTAGATGATCTTGTATTTTTTGGGTAGGTTGTCTCTTTACTGTTCACCGATTGTCGTTTTTGCTTAAAAGTTCTTATGTGCTATTACAGTAGGAATGATTTTGGCATTATTATTGGCAAGGAGAAAGATGATAGCTTTAAGGTATATTTGTATCTATCGGCTTTGTTTTGCTTTGGGTGAATGATCTCTTATTTTAAAGTGATTATTTCTCAGATCATGAAATATGGATCAGAGAGACCTGTGGTAGTGAGCGTTCAACTGCGTGAATTGAAGCGTGCATCTTTTGATAAGAAGCTATTCACTGTGAAAGACCAGCTAACTAATGTCATTTCAATTGGTGATGTGGTTAGAGTTTTGGATGGTTCCTTGAAGGTTCGGCCTTTTCTTTTTTTTGGATGATTGTGGTTGTGTCTGAGTCAAGTTGTGCGCGCGCAACTTATCTAATCCACCAGTGACTAATGCTTCTGCTGGCTTTACGAAATCTTGATTCCCGAGGTTGTTGCCCCACTAGGTTATCCCATCGGAAGGTGGACTGTTATTCAGGGATGGAGTAACATCATTTTATTTGTCATTAGTCTTCTGATATAATGTAATGGGGGACTAATAAATGCAGGATAAACAAGGATCGGTGAAGCAGATTTACAGAGGTGTCGTCTTTCTATATGACCAAAGTGAACAGGATAATAATGGTTATCTCTGTGTCAAAGGTCAGATGTGTGAAAGAATTGCAAGCAGTGGTGGTGTATTGAACGGGAAGGTCTGTACATTTGTTTTTTTTTTAACTAGTCATATTTGTATGCTATCCATAATTGTTGCGCTAATATTTTTGTGCGTATTTTATTTAACCAGGAAAGTGAACCTGGTCCCTCAGGTTTAGCAGATTTCTCATCATCACCTAAATCCCCTCTTTCGCCTGAGAAATCATGGAGAGCGAAGGATGATAATAATAGCTGTATGTTTTTAGGAGTCTGCTCTTTTTCTAATTGGTGCCTTGGATCAAGACACTGCTTACTATTAAAATATTGATTCCTTTAAGTTCCGTTTTTATTCTCTCTACAGTCAAGCGCGGGGATGACAATGAAATGTTTTCAGTTGGGCAGTCTCTGAGAATCCGAGTGGGGCGTTTGAAGGGATACCTTTGTCGTGTAATAGCCATACGACGTTCTGATGTTACAGTAAAGCTTGATTCCCAGCAAAAAATTCTTACAGGTTCATACATTTCCTTGCTTTGACTTCTAATGTTATATGGGAGATTGTCACTAAAAAGAGTCTTGTCTTTGTAGTCAAATCTGAACATCTTGCGGAAGTTCATGCAAAGAGTTCTGTCGTATCTCTTGGGTACAATTTCTTTACCTGAACAAATTTAAGGAGACTTCTAATTACTTTTTGACATTTTTATTTCTTTTAACACTCTTTACTTATTACTATAGGGTCGATGGTGATTCATCAAAACCTTTTGACCTGCTTGGAACAAAGGATGGTTCTGAAATATTATGCATAATATAATATTACTAAAGGTAACTTTACTTATCAATAATAAAATATAGAAATTTCAGACTGATAAAAATATTATAATTTTTAATAAAAGGTTTTCACACGTTTAAGTCTTTTTGAATGGAATTTTGTTCGTTTTAATTATAGATCTCAAATTGAAATTAATTAAATAAAAATATTTAATATAAACTTTTTCATATAATTTTAATCGATTTTAATATGATAATCAAAAAACTAAATAGGAAAAATAAAGTGACATTACTTAAATCTATATGGACTTGACTATAGAAAAAGACAACTCAAAGAATACACAAGGCTCTATTAAGATTCTCAATTTTTTAACTTAGGTATTACCATCTCTTTCTCCCCATCTCTAACAATTTTTTAACTTAGGTATTACCATCTCTTTCTCCCCATCTCTCTCTATGAGAACTTTTAGCAAAATTATCAGTTAGATATATTGAACCAACACAAGGAACAGATTTATGACAATCAGAACCTCATATAAAATATAAAATAAAGAGGAAATTTAGAAAGAACATAGGAAAAAAGATAATAATGCTACATCATTTTTGGATCATAATCATTAAAAATAAAAGAAAAAATATATGAAATCAATGAACAATCTCTCGAGCTCTTGTTGACTCCACTCTCATAAAATAATCACAATTTAATAGCCTTTATCTTCTTCTTCAAGTCAACCAAAATATGAATATAATAAGCACCGAATACATAATAACTTAAAAGGTGATATACTCATTCATGTCTCTATTGTTTTTATAGGACTACAATATGAACATGAACATAACTATTAATTATTTTAGGGGGTTAGGATGATAAAAAGTTGTGGAAATAATAAAAATAAAAATCATTAAATTATACATGAAATTTGAAGAAATGACTTTTTAATTCTTAAAATTGCATATTGAATATAATTAAGAGGGTTAAATGAGTGGTATTTACTTCCTTTTAATATAGCACATAATCGAGAAAAAATGAAGGAAGTTAAGTATACAATGTAAGAACATAAATTACTTCTATATAATAATAGTTTGACTTTTCACCAACATAACAATAAATTTTACCAAAAAAAAATTAAAATAAAAAATTCGGATATATTTTGAACCTTTTTTCCTAAAACATATCATACTTAAAAACAAAAAAATCACCAGTTGTTGTACCAGATCAGCCATCAAAGTATATTCCTTAATACATATCACTATTTAAAATAACATAACATCAGCAATTGTATCAAATCTTTCATGACCCATGAATACACCCTGGATGTAACATGACATATGAGATCCCAAGAGACCTTACTTACGCCACTTAGATTTCATATCATAAACTAGATTATGGACTCAATCCATTAGCCACCAACTAAAATTAATTATTTTTAAATAACCCGTCAACTAAACAATCGTAATCAACAAATAGCTTCAAAATTTTGAAATATAATTTCTCGGGTCATTGCATTGATTTCTTATTATGTCTAAAGAGAATAGACGAAGAAATATGATAAATTACATAACTTGCGAAAAAAGAAGTGGGCTAATTGTGTCTATATTAATATTCTAGAAAGATTGCAATAACATACGAATTATTTGTACCTATGAAAAGATAATCAAAATAATATACTAATTATGGAAAGCAAGAGAGCAGTATGCTTGGTCCTTTTAACAAACTTCACCATTGTTTTCGTATTAGTTATCAGATATTTATTTTTGTGTGCTATCAAATATAGCACAACACACAAGCAATTTTTCCAAAAACTATATGAAAAAACTTGTAGAAAGGGACAAAAGATAAGATAAATTTTCAATCATCCTCACTTGAATATTTAGCATAGTTAAAAAAAAGTCACAAAAATAGCAAATAGAAATTGCAATAGATGAATGAATCACTATGATTTACAGTAAACAATTAAGCTTCATGAAATATGAGGAGTGAAACACATTTCACAATAAGTATAATTAATGTATTTGAATTTGACTCTCCTAAACAAAAACCTACAGATAATAGTGGCAGTACTGAAAGTTTTGTTTACTAAAATAACCAAATGTAATGAATTCAATCATTTCAACAACGTTATGAGTTGTAAAATGAGAGGTGCAAGAGTAGTATTGTCGCATTGCAATCAAAATGACTTTTCTTTGATTTTACGAAGAAACATGTAGAAAAGGACAAAAGGATGAACAGTAATAATAGATTCATGAATGAACATAGTTAAAAAAAAGGAAAGATACTGGAAACTTATGCTGATAACTACATAAAGAACAAGGAAGTGAAGGATTACTGAGTAGGACTTCATAACAAAATTTTTTATACCATATATTTAGCTCTTCTGAAATAACTCTAAATATATTGAAATAACACCAGATATTATATATATATATATATATATATATATATATATATATATATATATATATTCAAACAAAAAGCTTATATTGACAAAATACCATCAATTATTTTTGTACCTTTAACTTTTGAATTTAATTTAAAGATAATCACATCATTCTATACATAAGTAGGATGACATAACACAATAAAATCACTTATCAAAAGTTAAAAAGCTTTTTTTTCTTACAAAAGATTATATTATTATTTCAAGAATCAATATATATATATATATAAATGAGGATCTTCAATCAGCCTATGTGGCATGCCTCAATAATGAGAAAAATATATAATTTTTATTTGAATAAAAAGAGTTTTTTAGATTTTTTTTTACACAATAATATTATGTGTATATATATAGATATTTCTATTAATAAATTAGTTAATGAGCATTACACCTTCTAACTCCTAACCTTTCATATTCATAACCTTCAAAATATTTAATAAAAAAATTATAACTCCTAAATATTACACCTATAAAAACCCACTTTGAGATATTCCATGATGGTCATTTTATTTTTATTTTCCTTATTCTTCATTTTTTATACCATTGATTTGTTAATTTTTATTTTTTTTGTCTTCTTTGATCTGATTTTTGCAGGAGAGGGATGTATAATGAAAAATGTTATATATTTTGCATATTTTAATTTTGTGAGGTAAAATGATTTGATATGTCTAATTATCATTAGCACTTTGTTTAGTTGTAATTACATATATATTTGATATTATTAGGTTGAGTTGTTGATCATACAAATCATTATTCTTTTATAGAAAAAATAATTTGTTCATTTTTTTTTTGCTTCTCTTTGTAGTTTTTTGATCTTGTAGTTTCTACCGACACTGATTGTCTTTATTCACTTAGTAAATTTGAAGAATCGTATATTTTAAATATTTTTGCTTGATTAGTTAATTAATTTTATGTATGTTTGTTGGTATTATTGTATGGATTGTTTATAATTCTCCGGTTAAATCACTAATGTAACAAGAGTTGATTGGTTCTTTATCAGATTAATTAGTTAATTGAAAAAACGTCAACATATCTTATTTCTGATTGCGTCTAACAATATCATCCTCCTCACGAGCTATGAAATTGTTATACAAATATATAATAAATATAAGTAATAAAAAAAAGTAATATATCATATCTCAATATAAAGTAAATAAAATACTAAATATTAAATTCAAATATTATATAGCTAAGAATCAAATAAATCGATTCCTGTTATAGTTTCGTATCTCACAATCACATAACAATGATATGGTAAAAATACATAATTTTAACGTTGCATTATTTTTTATATTATTCATATATAATTATTATTTATAGGCCAAATGTTTCACAATTTTGAGAATTTAATCAGCAAAAAATTAAATATTTTTTAATTTTATTTTAAAACATTCGTACGATTACTTTTTTTTTTGTTGATAATTTCAAAAAAATTTCTATTCCTTTTGACTAACTTTTTAATTCTGTGTCCTTTTTTAAATTTATTTTTAATTAATTTTTCTCTTAATAGATATCTCTCCTATAATATAAAATAAGAGAAAAAGTATATATTGTTCAAAATAATAGTAATTACTAAAAAATAATGTTTATTAGAAGCATATTTGGAGACTTTTAATTATTTGAAAATTTTAAAATGAGGTAAAAAGAAAATATGTCATATAATAAAATAAATCATAAAAATGGTGGAGGATTTTACTTAAACATATTTTTGTTTATTAAAAAAACATGTCACGTTTTTTTACATTTTTC
This sequence comes from Solanum chilense, assembly GCA_032847665.1. Classification (NCBI taxonomy): domain Eukaryota; kingdom Viridiplantae; phylum Streptophyta; class Magnoliopsida; order Solanales; family Solanaceae; genus Solanum; species Solanum chilense. Next base: position 3,033,720 of record CM064973.1, on the reverse strand, counting down.
TCTTATTTTTATATATTTATTTTTAATTTAATTTTTATCATAAACTCACACCTCTTCATCTTTCAAAACCTCTATACTTGATTAATACTTATTAGTAATACCTATAACTTTCAACTTTATACCTTCATAACCCCAAATTACTTAATGTTTAAATTTGTGACATCTTAAAATCACATCAAAAAATATTTCTAACCAAATATATTTATGTTTAGCTTAATTGTCCTCTACTTTAATCTTGTAATGCAAAATTTATCGACAAAGACTTCTTTGTATAGTTATTTTTACTTCTAATAAGAATGATACAAAATAAGATATATAAAAGCGAATAATTGATTTGTTTTTTTCCATGAAATTATAAGAGCAAGATCATTACTTAAAGTAAGACAAAAACAATTCTTGAAAACATTAAAATGTATTTGTAGATACGCTTAGCGGCGGGAGATAATCAAAATTATTATGAAGTTATTTTTAAATTTTAAATAAAATATGAATCATGAAAAATATAATAAAAATTAATTAAGAGAATTCATTTAAACATTTTGCTTAAATTAATAAAAAGCTTAAGACAAGCTAACTTGATTATGTTAAGATTTGATGCTAATTGTTACTGTTTTACAAATATATATATAAATTAGTAAAAATACTAAAGACGAGCAAACTTCATTCTCTTAATTACGATGCTAATTGTTTATGTTTTCTTAATAGATTTAAATAAGCAAAGACTAAAAAATAAAAAATAAAAAAGGAGACTAAAAATAGCGTTGAAATAAATTTTTTTAAAAAAAACTTAAAATTATAGAAGAAAATTTATCAAGGAAAAAATTATTACAGATAATCATTTCAAATATACTTATTACTTAAACATTCATCCTCCATTATAATGATTTTAAAAATTTACTTAACTTTTTATCCTACACTTTAATTATAAGAAAATATTATTTATCGTTAATAATTATAAATATTCATATTATTTGTGAACAGTTTTTTTATGTTTACTTTATTCAGAAAAAATTCAAGAATCTAATTATAAGTTTTTTTTAATCTTAACATAAAACCTTTTATCATTCATCTATAATTGTTCATTTATTACTTATATTATTATTCATTTTAACAATAATATATTATTTTTATGTTAATTCTATATCACTAAAAATTATTTTACCGAACTAAAATCATGTATCACCCATTTTCTTTCAAAAAATCAATATACAGAGAACTTTATATCTTAATATATAAATATTGAATTGCTTTTTTTAAGTCTTCAAATTATAGGTAGCTTATCTATTACGAATAATTTTTCATATTTCTAAGTCTGTTTTTGAATTTATTACTATTTTAATGCTTTTGATATTTTTAAAAAAATTTAAAAGACTAAAAATCTCACTTTAAATTTCTAACAAAACATCAAAGTTAGCCATATTTAATTTTGAGAACTCATTCAAATGGATAATGAAGTCATAAATTCTTAATTATATATTATAACTAACATAAAATAATAGGTACTATTCAACCAAAAAAAGTATAGATATTTGACCGTACATGTATTTATTTTTTGATAAAATTAATTCATATATTGAGTTGAAATTACAAAGCTAAATGATAAAATTTATTAACAAATCTATTTGAATTTAAAAATTAAATAAAAATGAAAACTTTTAGATACCGCGCATAGCGCGGCTAAGTTTACTAGTTTATTTAGAATCTTAGATATCTGTATCTAGTGTGATTTATATATATCTAAAATATATTTGAATCTCGCTCACTTTCTACCTATTTTTTATGTATCTCGTAGCGAAAAATATGTCTAATTATCTTTCTCATTATAGAACTAAAAATTCTTTATTAATTATAAGATATATAATATTCTAAAAAATATGTATATCATATACTAATATATATGATAGGTCTAATTAAGTAATACTTTTCATTTTTTTCTCCTAAAAGGTTGATAGAAATAGTTCACAAATCACATATTTGATATTAAATGTATTAGCTAAATACGATGCGATTAAATAAGAAAACAATGATAAAGAAAAATGGAATATAAGTAATGACAAAAATAAAATTAATTTCTTTTTTACTATAGTTAGGAGTTGGGTACGAAAAACAATGAGATTTGAGGCACCGCCTGCATGACCCATTAAAATATTGATTAAAATTAAAAAATATTTTATTTTTTGCGCTCTCTTTATTTCTTTTTCTACTAGACGATATAAGCCCGTGCAAGCACGGGCCCAACGACGCTTTCATAACTAAAAAGATGTATGTTATTAGTTTTTACAGAACACTTACGTACTCTAAATATTTGATTGTTCTATAGAATTGCAAATTGGAACAGGTTTCTTGCCGTATAAATAATGATGAAATAGATAGCTGAAAGTCTAATCACAAGCTGAAACAATGTTGTAGAATTAGGAGAGTACTTAAGACATTTCTTGGCTGGTTTCTTCAATAACTAAAATAGTACTCCAACAGCAGAACAATAATAAGCCGAGTGCAAAAGATTGAGAAAACCTAAAAAATTATATTTTTGTTACACTAACTAAACCAATTCAAGCTTCTTACCCTTGTAACAAAAAAAGAGAGAAAAAAGAGTGTCCCTCTTAATTCCATACTCCCAAATAAAGTGAACTTCTTATTATCCACATAATAAAATTTAGACACAATGTTATACAAAACATTGCAGATTCAATTCATATTAGATATATAATAACTCAAAGAGCATCACATATATGGAATAAAGCCAAGCTGATGTGAATAAGATTTTCTCTTCCTTTTTTTCCTGCGCTAAACTGAAAAGATAATCCAAAAAACTAAGTCAACTCTTTATAATTTAAGGGTCTACAATATATCATGATCTAATGTTGTCGTTATTCTTCTTGAGCAACTCCTCGTTCATCTCATTGTTGTTGCAGAGAAAAAATATAAAATGTTGCTCAATGTGTGGAAAAGGAAGGTAGATGACCACCGCATACACTCACCAACTCCTCCAGCTACTGCTTGTTCCAAGCCATACTTGTTCATCCTCAAGAATTGGAAGAATCACATGTCAGCTCGTCGATAATCATTTATATAATTAACCCAAGATTAAGGATCTTCTTATTTCTTCAAAGACCCTAGAGTTCTAGAAAAAAATCATTGTAACACCACATACCAAGCAATAAGCAGACCATTCACAATGTTGAACCTAGAGAAAATTCAATCTCTCATTATGTTTCTCCGAAAGCATATTTCATATGAGGAACTCACTTCTCATGTAAACAAAGTATAATATTTGTTACTCATCAACTTCATAACATGTCTTCCTATCATATGCGAATCTTTATTATCACTATCCAGAAAATCTCAGTTAAAAATCCTAAATCTGCTGATACTAAGCACTCAACTTCAATATCAAAATATTTTTTTTTCACTATCACTAACTGGAAATTTTAACTTCAATCGAAGCAGGGGCTTACTCCAATAAAACTCAGTCTTTGCCTAAAAATACTACTAAAATTTGGAAATTGCATATTCAATTAAATTAATAATTGAAACGAATTAAAAGAAAAATACAATAACAACATCATATCCAATGTAATCCATAAGTGAGTCTATGGAGCTTAATAACACTACCTCACAGAGGTAATGAGAGATCCTAAGTGCAACAAATAAAAATATTTTACGAAGAAAGGAATACAATACCGAAGAAAACATGTCAATAAGGAAAAACAGTTCAACAACATCCAGAGAAAACAAACAAAAGCAGAGCAAGGCAGTAAAGAAGAAAAAGGAAGATTAACATATTAGAAAAACAAACCTAATCATCACTATATAGCTTATGTAGAAACCAATTGAAAGAACTAAACAAACAAAAATACAACACTCCTCCTCTAAAATTTCTTATATGAAATGAACACTTTCAAAGCATAAAGTTATATAAAAGTAAAACTGTAGCATCAAGATATAAATTTCTATCCTAACAATAAAACGACTTTGAAATATACGGACATTAAGATATAAATCCCTATTTTATCGATACAAAACGAACGACTTTGAAATCATACCAACATTGATTGATAAATCTCGATTCCGGCGATACAAGCTGTTTACTTCTATGAAGCCGGATGTGAGTTTGTGTCCTACTGATCTTACTCTAAAAGAGTCAATGGGAGTAGACACCATTGAGATATAAAGCCTGTGTGTTAGATCAAATAATTCTTTTTTAGTGAAAAGTCCAAATTAGCAGAAGTCCTGATTTTTCAAATTATTGGTGGGACCTGGGCCAACCAAGGTCCATTAGCTTATCCAGACATGGAATGACATAGGCCGTAGTCACACGTAGGTCAGGGAGATCAGTCAAAAAAAATTATAATATATAGAGAGAATTCTATACAAAGTATTGAAACCATACAAACATTGAGATATAAAGTTGTATCCTGGTGATCCGAAATGAACGGGTCTTTGACATATAAAATTTAATCTGACTGCTTCTCTCCCTATTTAACATTCTACTCCTCTAAATTATTTCTGTGAAAAAAATCCATTTTTTAAAGCAGAGGATTATTAAACTAAATTTTGATCACTAAAATCCAGGGTTTGTGGGGTGATGGCTTTGAGGCGTATTCTTGGGTTTCCGGATGAGATAGATAATATTAGTCAAACTGATTATCACAAAGTGAAATATGACAAAGGAGTAGATAGGAGGATACAATGCTTGCACCTCTGCAACAGAGGATGGCACATACTAAGTAACTGTTGGTGCTGCCTCGGATAAATCAGTGAGGTATGTCTGACTTGGACTTGCACATGAAATGCACCACTTGGACTCCTTGTTTTGATGGTTCATTTTATTTTGTTTGTGATTTACTTGTTTCTACTTTTTAATGGTTCTTTTGAGTATTTATCATGCATTTTGGATTCTACTCATATTCAAACTACATCAAGTCATCGACCCATAATTGAAGTTCAGAAAATTGAGAAATAACACATGAAAACATAAACTCGACAAAATAGAATTTAAAAAGAAATTGTAACAGAGATAATTAACGAAGAATTACCTCAAGATTGCAGCAATAGTTGGATTAGATTGAAGATGAACAGGCAATATATCGTTGGAGAAGCTCGAAGATGAAAGGCATCGAAGAAAAAAACATTTATGAACAATCAGAAGCAAAAATTAGTTCACTTGAGTATCCAAAATTTAGAATCAAATTTACAAAAAAAAAAAAAACAAAGAATACTCTCATTATCTTCTTTCTCACTTTGATTATTACAACAACAAATTCCAGATAAGAATTGGTTCAAATACAGAAAGAAGAAAAGAGGAATAGGGAAGGGGGTGAGCATAAAATAACAATTGCAAAATACCTGAAAATTGCAGCAACACAAAGCACAAAGATGAAGCTTGAAATTATATTGTCAAAGACAAAGGATGAAAAGAGGTGCATGAAAGCCACCTGTAACAATGCGGTGGCAATAAAAATTACGTGGAGCAAGAACGCATCACACATACACATACAATGCAACCCTCTTTATACCTTGGAATGACAAAAATGTCCTTGTTTGTCAATTGAATGACCATCAAGCACACATGTTGAAATTTTTTGAAACTCCTCTCTTCTATATAAGTAGTAAGGCTTTTGGCTTAAGTCATGTGCAGCCACTCAAAGTTGTCCGCAAAATTCACTTAGACACCTTAACTCATCCATATGCCGATTGAACACCTTATTTGTTCAAAAATCATTTCCATTAAACACAAAACGCTGACATGGCAAAAAATGTGTAGTACACTTTCTTTGAGCGCGTTAAGTTATGAAAAATAATATATTTTCTTTTTTTTTTATTAACTTTTACACCTAATTTAATTTTTAAAAACAATTAACAAAAAAAAAAAGAAGAAACATACATCTTCTTCCCCAATATTGCTGCAACTATTCTTCCACCATTTTCATAATCTTTTTACATACGCTACACACCACCACCTCCACCTCTCTCTTTCTCTCACCCTCTATCGTTCTTCTTCTGCTTTTCCTTTTTCTTTCTTATGTTGATTTAAGTTTCAAATATCTTGACGAAGTCCTATTAATTATGATGAAAAAAGATATGAATAGATTTTTTTTGGACAAAAACTTGTTATTATTATTTTTCAATTTTAACAAATCTTAATTAATGATTAAGAAAAAGTGTGATTGGAAGAAATATCATTTCCAATATTGAATTAGATTCAAGGAGAGGGGTAGGTGGGTTGATCGAAAAAAAAACATATAATTTCAAATTAAAAGGAAAAACGTCAAAGTGAAAATGGTTATTCGAAACGTGATTTCGATTTTGTGTCTTTTGGTAAAAAAATGTGGAATTTAAAGTTGGGGTTGGGTGGGAGTGGTTCTCGGAAGAAGAAGAAGAAGAAAAGGGAAGGTTGCTCTTTTTTAATTTTTTTTCCTCAAAAAATAGTTTTTATTTATTTAATTGTGTTTTTCTGGGCCCAATGGCACATGTCTCTTTTTTATTAGCTACCATGCCATGTCAGCCGCGAGTGTATGACACACCATTTTTATTTTTAGTTGATTATCAAAATATGTTCGATAGGTATTTTTTTAAAGTAAAAAAGGTGTTCAATTGAAACAAGTCTAAGATAAGGTGTCTAAATGAAATATGTGGATAACTTTAAGTGGTTGTAGATGACTTAAGCCTAAGTAGTAATAATTAAACATTTTGCAGGTGTTGCAGATCTTGCCTCCCAATACACGAATTTTCTCCCCTTTTTTTTCGAATTAATTTTATTTAATATTATAAATTTTTGATATTTTTCTCTTTCATCTTGTATTATAAGAAGTCATAGAGCTTCTCCTTGTTATCCTTCGTTACTCTTTGTCCAAAAAGACTGACCGTTTCTTCTGTATCTCTCTCTTTAATTATAAAATTCTTCTTCCGGAAATTCTCCTTTCAGAGGAACCAGTTTCTTCACTTCTCTGTACAGCTTGCTCAAGTAAGTTTTTGATTATTCGCTGTATGAGTTGCTGAATTTTTTTTTTTGATTTTTTGGAGCTGATTTGGAAGTGATTTGTTTCTTCTAATTCTATAGCGTTTCAATTTTGTTAATTCTGAGCTGATTTTGTTTTTTTTTTCACAATTTTTTGGTTTGATTTGGAGATTTCTGCGAGTAGTTCGCATGATTTTGCTGGAGCAATTGATTTCCGTATGTTGTATGCGTTTTTTGGGGAAAAAATTTGGTTGAGCTGATGCTTTGTTTTTCTTCCAGCTGCTTTTGAAAATGTTTTGTTTCTTCTTCTGCTGTGTTTCAATTTTGTTAGTTATTGTTTATTTAAGCTGATTTTGTTTTTTTTTCCACATTTTGTGGTTTTATTTGGAGAATTTTTGTTAGTAGTTGGATGATTTTGCTGGAGAAATTGATTTTTATGTGTTGTATGCATTTTTGAGGATTTTTTTTTTTGCTTGAGGTTGTGTTTTGATGCTAAATATAGCTTGAAAGTTCCTTGTAAATTATGTGTTCCTTGTAATTTTATTAGTCTTTTCATATCCAATCGAATTTGATTTTAAGACTCCATCTTTTAATCTTATTCATCGAAAAATTTTATTATGTATAAGATACAACTAATACAAATTATATTCATTGATTCATCAAATCCAAAATCGAATCTTAGCCTTACATCTTAATTAAATCCTTAATTAATTCAAGGGTCTTGATTAAGCCTTCCAATTCTATAGCTAAAAGACTAAATTCTTCTTCCTTCCCGCTCCTTGGCAGCCGCCATTCTCTCCCCTCATCCTCTCCTCTCTCCTCTATCCAACCGCCCCCTCTTCTTCTCCCCTTCCCCTTTACCTGTGTCCTCTCCATTTTCCGGCGAGAAGCAGCAGCTCCGGCGACACCCTCTTCCTCCCTCCTCTCTTCTTTCTTCCTCTCTCCCCCTCCCGACTCTTCTCCACAGAAGTCCTGCTAGGAGCAGCAGCAAACAGCAGCGCCGGCGAGGAGCACGCCAGCCGACAGCCCGATCGTCCCCTCCCTTTTCCCGGCGAGTTTCAGGCAACCAACAACCGTCAGCAAGAGCTGGACGGCGTCCAGCGAGGCAGCAGCTCCGACCAACGACGCAGGGACGCCGAGCAACACCTACAAATCGGTTTAGTCAGTTTAGAGCTTTGTGACCATGGTTTATTAAATAGGTCTGCTAAGATTCATCTCAGGTACGAATTTCTTCATTTAAATGGCTATGTATGTCACCTTTAAGCACGAGAACTTACTGATTAGATCTTAAAGTTTTGAATTTAATTTAAGCATGGTTAGGCCCAGCATTACAGTTCGGACTAATGCAGGTTCTGCAAAGATCCTCTCCGAAGAATTCAGGATTAGTCACTGAGTTGTTTATTGGAGTTTTAAGGCTACTGTATTCGGAGTCTCTACTTTCTTGTCTTTGTCTGCTTTGTTTATTGGAGCTTTTTTTGTGTGAGTTTGATATTAACAAGTTCCGATAATAGTACTCTGCATATAAAAAATCCATATTTTTGGTTCTTGATTTGATCATTTCTGTTTCAATTGATCATTATAAGTAGGTGCTTCTTTGTCATGATCCTCAACTAAGCGTTTATCGCTACTTTATAAAGTATGTACGCGGTCATGAAAGAAAGCCAGTCCTTAAGATAGACTGCTCCATCGATAGTTTTTGGGTCATCAAGATCGACTTCTCCTCTTGCTCAAGTACAGAATTAACCTCTTGTTCCTGAATTCTTCTGCTATAACTTCAGTGACAGATCTTTGCAAATTTCTGGTTATATGTGACTTGTGAGAGTCACTCCTTTATATATAAGATAATAAAATGGATTATGTCAATAAGATAGTGAGAAGAATATATATATTGATCTTTGTTGTTAACAGTGACATCATTTAGGGCTCTAAATACATTAACCCCCCCCCCCCCCCCCCCCGACTAACTTTGGATTGATTTGTCTGGGAAATTTCAAACTTGCAGTGTCTATCAATCACACAAATAGATATTTATTCTTCATGTCATCAAATTTTCTCATTACACTCGGTTGGTGATCCTCGTTGTCAGCCTCTTTTTATACATTTGATTTCTGTTTCCCATTGCTTGCTCCAAATTGGGCCCATGCTCAGCACAGGAACCCCTTACATATTTTTGAAAAGACAATAAACAACTTACATTCGGTTTTGCAGGAGAAACCAAGGAGTATGAGATACAATTTCGAGGAGGAGGATGGTGGCCGTCAATCTGAAGATGTGGAATGGCTACCCTTACAACACCACCCTGTTTTTTCTACTCCGCCGGACAGGGATAGGGATGGAGACAGGGCCTTGACAATGCCCAAAAATCTTTTAGCTTGGGACGGAGCTTCTCGTCTCTACTTTTGGGACTCCTACAAAACCTGTTTGCATCGACTCTCTCTTCGATTGGGCGAACCTGATCCAACTTCTCTCCTTGCAGCTTCTCCCTCTAAGGTAACTTCTTATGTACAAATCTCCATTCCATGTTTATGTTTTACTTCTCTTAGCAAACTGAAGTTGACTGCTCGAATAGAGGAGGGTTATAACATTTTCAACAATCTACTTGTAAAATATAGGGATTAGTTGATTCAAAGGTGACAACAATAGTTGACCTATGCTGGTTTGACTGATTTTCAACTTATATTGCACCTTTAACTTGCATAGCCCCACACCGCCATTCCTCTCTGATTATTAAATATTCAATTCGGCCCCAATGTTCAATCCACTTCTTTCATTCTTTCTCGTTCCTCCCTTATTTTAAAAACCCAAAAGAATCTTACCAGTTTCCAAAAAACAAACCCAAAAGAGGGAGAAACGGATTCATCACCAATATTTTAAGTGCATTGGTACCACTTCTACCTAATATCAAGCTACTAATTGTTCTAGCTACGTATTTGATGGTGCTGGTTGTTGCTTAGGTATTGCAAGCTGATGTCCAATTGAATTCTGAGGTTCAGCGAATTTCCATTAACAGAAATGGATCAGCACTGTTCCTAGTTAGCTTGGATGGTTTATACGTCATGTATCTCTATGGGAGGACTTCGACAAAAGAAAATACAATTATTTGCCGGTATAACTTCCTCATTTTGGTTTTGTATGGTTATGTTTTCTTTGGATTCCAGTGTGTTTCAAAAAAAATAGTGTTATTGTAATTCGTAACTATTTTTCATTTGAAATGTACATTCTCCTATATCTTCGGAGTTCAGAAGCATCTTATGTATTTAACTAGTCCTATGCACTCTATTCCTGGTTGGCTGGAGGAAATTATGAATTTTCTGGTATAGCTACCTGCCCTTTTTTTAAAAAAATAAATTCTGGATGTAGCATCTTTTTTGAGAACTGTTCTTGATCTTGCATCTCAGCATATGTAGTTTCCTCTTGGAATGGCTCCGTAAGCTACGTATTCTAGGATACCCAGCTTGTTGAGTGCTGTTTAAGATTATTGGCTTTTATGAAAACTTTGTTTTTTTCTTTGTTTTCTTTGCTTATTAATGTTTTTGGGATTTCTCATTCATCAAGAGACCTGTGAATCTATAAGTACATGCTGATATCTTTGTTAATTCAAGGGCAAGAGGCAGGTCAGATTTATACGTGTCTGCAATGGGTAATACCATCTGTTAGGTTATCTCCTTGTTCTAGCTATTCTCATCAATGATGATATTGATATGAGGTCACACCTAAATGGCTCCTAAATCTTTGTAAAAAATTGTTTTTGGGATTCTTTGGAAGAAATATTATATTTAAGAAGCACTTTGGGTGTGTTAGAAGCTCAAAAATGGCAAGTAATTGCAAAATTTGGCTTTTCGGGGTTTTTGGTAGACAATAGGCTTATTCTCCTTGATTTTAAATCGAAGTGTTTGAATATATAAAATGATGGTATAGTTATCCTGATATGCCATAAATGAGCAGTAATGGGATCTGTGCTAATGAGCAAGCCATTTTTCAATTAAATGGAATGATGCATTTTGCACAAGCCATTTCTACTCTTTATGACTGGAAATCTCAAGTAGCATATTCAATTACAATAATGGTGATACCAATTTGTCTTACTACTCCCAGTCTCAGTTTGTTACCCTTCTATGATCCTTTTCCTTATGCCTTTGATCTGTTTGTATATTCAGAAGACATACAGCATACTGTTCTCTATGATTTTCGGATTGTCTTTCTTCTTTTACCTTGGAAAAGCTACAATTTTCAAGAACTTGACAAAAAATGGAAGAAGTCACTAGTTGTTAGCTGTTTGGAGTAGCTTTCTTGCACATTGTGCTTTGTGACTTTGCATCTTCTTGATGCTTTCTAATATCATTTAATTACTTTATCAAAAAATTTTCAAGAACTTGACAAAGAAGGGAAGAAGTCACTAGTTGTTAGCTAGGTAGATGGAGGAGAGAGAAAAGAACAACCTTGACAAGCCTTTTTGATCATCGACTACATCTCTGAACTCAAAACGTTTGGGTGAGCATGACCAAATTGCCCAAGAAGTCAAGACTTCGCTAGAGACATGTGCCAAGAAGGTGAAAATGTTCGACGAGTCAACTTTACACATTCATGAGGGATATTCCAATGATATCCAACAACCCAGTTTGGGAGCCACCTAGGTTATCCTTTTCTATCTGTACACACTTCCTAGCTGTCTCTTTCTTGAATTTTTCATGATTCCTTGGTTGAATGAAGGAAAGGCGAGGGCAGCGTTTTGGACGAGAGAGGCGACGAGGGCCTGCCCCGCCATGCGGCGAGGCGCTCGCCTTTTTGAATCGAGGCGCCAATTAATACAAAAAATTATAAATATTTAATTGCATATATAAATATCCAAAATCTCAATAGCAATAATATTTTTTGAGAAGGACAATAGCAATAATATATTAGCAAATATTTCAATTCAAAAATGAATAGGAGATACTAAAAATCTAGAACTTTAAGGACCCAATAGTTCAAAAGACAACACTAGAACTCTAAAACTCAATTCTTCTTCAAAACTATGCAACTCTTGAAGATCAACATCCATCATTATATTTAAAAAATAATAATTAAAGACAACAAGTAGTGAAGGTAGTAAGCAGTGAAAAAAACAGTCAGAGAATGCAACAAGCTACTATGATGAGAAGAAACGAATAAAGATGAGAAGAAGAACTATTGAAAAAGGAGAGAACTCAAGAAGAAGAACTGAAAAGAATCAAAAAAGAGAGGAGCAGTCGCGACAGTCGACTTCAAGTTTCCAATTGTAGTAGCAACAACTTTAATTCCAGTCGATTTCAAGTCTCCAGTTGAGAAGGAGCAGTCGCGACATAAGTTGAAAAAATACCCAAAAAACCCTAATTTGATTATTTGGCTTTTTAATTATTAACATTTTGGCTTAAAAAACAAAAAAATGCGACACATATTGCATCACTAATTCCACGTCAGCCCTCGCCTTGGCTCGCTTTTTGATCTCGATATGCGTCGCCTGAAATAGGCGAAAAACCCGTCACCTCGCCTCGCCTCTCGCCATTGGCCATGAGGTGCTCGCCTTTCTAAACACTGGGCGAGAGTGACTCATACTACTCTCTAGAAGTCCATAAATTTAAGTCAAATTTACAAGGAAGCCTTGACTTGGCCAACACTTGACGTAGAAGAAGTTTTAGAAGATTGAAGGTTGGTGAAGAACCTAGCTAGTATGCAAAAAAGCTTGGTTGGAAGCTTAATGAAATGGGTTGATTATTTTATTTTTTGATGACAAGGAAAGTTGCAGCCACAACTTTTTTTGGGTGCGCACAACATAATAGAGGTACTCCGCACTAGGCAAGCCCGATGCGACAAGCTTGACTTAGAAGGTAAACCCTTTGCTTTTGCTTGCAAAGGGTTTCGAACTTGAGACCTCCAACATGGAAGTCCCAAACGCAAACCACTGGCCACCCCGAAGATTATTAGTCTAACATATTAGTGTGTACGTGATGAAGATATTTTCTTGTTGTTTTCTTTGAATTAGACCTTCATTTAATTCTAAGTAGTGTCAAAGTAGAAGATCAACACTAAAAATTAAGATCATTTCAGTGGACGAGGTGGACATGGTGACCACCTTATACAAGTGTTGAATTGCAGGTGGACAAGCTCGTGAGGCTTGGGGTAAGGAGTCCATTATTTTCTATGTTGTACAATTTGATGATGGAAGTCTTAAGTATGATGATAGATGAAGTTGTGACGGGAGGTCAGAGTTTCTCAGCCTTGATTAGTGAACATAGTTGCGTGATGGTCACATACCTATTATTTGCTGTCGACATACCAGTGTATATCTAATGGGGATATATGTTAAGATATTTTCTAGTTGAGTTCCTTGAAATAGACCTTCTTAGAATTCCAAGTAGTGTTAAAGCTCAAGATCAACTCTTAAAAAGTGAGTTCATGGATGAGGTGGACAATGTTGAACACCTAGCACAAGTGTAATTGTACGTATAAAACTCTCCTTACCATTTACATAGGATTGCCATTAGCTGTTTCAAATTAGGGCTAGTTGTGTGAGATTCAGTAACTAAAAGATTTGAAAGGTGACTAGCAGGGTGACAAAAGAGACATTCATCAAAAGGGTGAAGGAAGCACTAGTCAAGAGCACAATATCAAGCATACCCACATATTGCATATTTTTTGTGCAGGCTCCATTTAATACAGGAGAGTTGTAATGGCTTCAAAAGAATTTCTAATGGGACTCAATAGAAGGTACTCATCGTTTTACCTAGTTAGTTGGGAGACCATAACCTCTTTGAAAGAGTAAGGAGATCCTGCAGTGACTGACTTCAGAGTTTCCAACAAGACAGTCTCATAAATGGATAGGGTTATTTTTGAGGACCAGATATTATAGAAGGAGGTAATCAGAAGGAAATATATTATTGTGGAAGGGGATGGAGGACTGGAAACATGAAATTGTTGTATGGATGCTATCCTTGGTGGAACAACATAAAGGAATGAGAAGACTTCAGTGGCGTCGTTACATATAGGGTAAGGGTGGTAGCAAAGTTAGCTTTAAGGTCACTAGGGTTGTGGTTGGACTGAACATGTTAAGGAGCCTCCCCAACTCACAGTTTCTTGAGCCAAAATGAGATGATAGCGCAACGGATTTGAATGGCACAAGATAGGATGGTTCACTGGAACTTGAGGTTTAAGAGGAATTTATTAGAATAAGAGGTTGATGGATTTCAAACATTGGAGGACATACTCTGAAAATAGAGAATTCGTTCACGAGGGTACGAGCTAAGAAGTGATGGTGCGTTTTTTGGAAAGTTATGCCACCACAAGCTTTTGTTAAAGAATGATTCAGTATTCTTATGATGCCTAGAAAGGTAGTCTTGTTAGCATCAATGGAGTAAGTCAACTGAGAACACGTGTTACATAAGGAAGAAAATTATTACATGTGTTAGCCGGTGATTATTGATGGTTACATAGGCGACGATGTAGATCAACTAATACTTGCATTAAGTTGTGCTGTTCCACACCCCTTATTGGTTTCTTTGTGCACTAGGCTAGCTTGCCCAGGTGTCCACATGTTTGAAATGGTTTGTATCAAATTGGCTTGGAGTGTAACCGGTGATGCTTGGTTCCGTAAAGGACATATTACATATTTGGGTTTTTAGTAGAAAGAAGAAAAGTTGGAGATTATAGAATGTTGCCGCCTTGGTCATCATGTGGGAGTAGTGGAAAGAGAGAAATATGAACTGTTGGGGGAAATGAAATAATTTTGGTATTTAAGAAATTGCCAATTGTTTTTAGTTGGTCTCTCCTGCACCTAAGAGGTTCCTTTTGTATAAAACTTTGTCATTTTTAGAGAATTATACTCTTGTGTAGGTTCTTCTCCTTTTGATACATTGCTTATATATAGGAGTTAACTCACGTTGATGATATTATGTACCTTATTAAAAAAAGGTTAAATATATATTTTTCAAAGTATCTCTGGTTTGATTTAATTAGATTGTATTTTAATATCAAATAGAGGACTTTTATAGTCATTAACTGCAGGTTACATTTGCACTTCCTAACTTACATTCTGTTCTGTAAAGGCCTAAAGGGCAATATCAGGTTATGTCAAGAGTCTCTTTCTATGGTTCAAGAATATTTATTACTGTCATCCTTGAGTAAACCAGTCAGATTATCCTCTCAAATGTATTAGGAGATTAAAACAAAATAGACATGATAGCTACTTCTTCAGTACCAATATTTGAGGGTAATTATGTTGTTTTCTGATAATCAGTTGTGGTGCATTTGAAGTCACATTAAAAGTGTTCATTTCCTGTTGCCGGTTACAGGACAGTTCTAGTTGGTTCAGAGATCTACTTTGACAGAAACAATGCAATACGCACGTTGAAGGTTTGTTGGCACCCTTACAGTGACACCCATCTTGGAATTCTCTCTTCTGATTCGGTTTTCAGGTACTTATTTCTTCGTTGAAAATTTAATCAAGGATTTTTGATGATACAGTTCTCAAGTGGTGTATGTTGAAAACCTGAAAAGAGTTGCTCAATCTGTTTTTTAGACATTTTAATAAGACTAGTCTCTCGACATGTGTGTTGCACGTGGTTTCGGAGTAATTTAGTCAAGTTGATAGTATATTGCCTGACATTGGAGTATAGAGTTTTTGTTAAGTTATATCAATATTATTAAGTTGGAAATTATACACAAACGAATGAAGTACGCAGTTTCTGGAATGATCAGTGCTGATAGTTGAATGCTGTCTTGTTTGCCGATGTCAAGATAATTACATATAGTGTGAACCTATAAAGATACAAATCGAAGTTCAATTAGAACATGTAGTTGCTTTTACTTATTTAGCTTTTATGGGGTACACTCATGTAATTAACCGTATCTCACCTAATGCTTTCTTCTAGATGATATTCCAGGGGTATGTTCCTTTCACTCGTTTCGGTTGCTCTGTTCTAACAAAACTCTTGTTATCGACGTTGAAATCCCTCTTGGAAGTTCAACATAAAGTTGACCATGTGAGAAAGCATGTTGTGATAGGTATAATTTGGTTATTAGAGAATAGAAGGATTTCACGAACTTGAAATTTATAGGAGTAGATGGAATTCTAAACTAAATGAAGATTTGCTTGTTTAAATTGTTGGATACTAAACAAGAAAAAAACCCCATGCCTTTCTCTTTCAAAAAATACTATGTGCATTTCTTTAATCTTTTTCCAGAGGCAATTAGTACAAAAGAAAGTGCATCTTGCAGTACACATGAAAAGGAATTTATGAGCAATAACAGAAAAGAGATATGGTGTTTTATATCACCGGGACATGGTGTTCTATTGGAAGGTTTTGTTTGGTGCATAGTGCATTATGGTTGTTGAGCTCTCAATATATATGCCACTTCCACATGGGAAAATAATTGTGGCGTGGAACTCTTCACGGCAAACATGTCATTCAATTTGGCTTATTAAACTAGATTAATTGTCCATGATCTGCTTCTTTTGGCAAAACATTTTAACGTGAACCCAAATGGAAACGATAGAACGAACTGAAACCTCTTTCTGTTAGCTCAAACCCTCAAATGACAATGATATATCTCTAAATAAATAGTTCCCTAAGTTGTACAGGTAGGTTTTCTAAAACAAAAGACTTATGGGAACAGCATGCTGCTTTTGGTCTGTTACATGAGTCTATTTGTGGCCATCTGAAAGCTCTCTAAAATTTCTAAGTGAGATGCAATACTTCAATATATTTCTTTCAAGAAGCTAATCCTTTCGGACTTGATGAGCCGAAAAATATTAGGAGTATCAACAAATAGCAAAGAGGACAGAACCTTATATCTGGAAGTGAGCTGTCAGTAATTTGGCCTGTCTTGTTGCTCATTTGGACAAATTGACGAAGCTCTTTTCATTTGCAGTAATGCATGTTGATAGAGGTTAGAACTCGAACAACTTGGATCCATTTAAATGTGCAGTCCAAATGTTGGGTTTAGTAGAACCATTCCATTGTATAGAACGACACTGTTAAAATCCTACGAATTTTCCATAAAATATGTATAAATATAGTAGGTAGCTTGGTTTACTGCAGATTTACTCTAGCTTGATTTGACATTGATTTGTATTGATTTCCTTTCCTTTTAGGACATGTATACTTGGCTATTTAAACCCCAATAGCTTGTGGGAATAATCAAGCTGAGTTCTCTCTCAAATTCTTGTCTTCTCACATGGTATCAGAGCTTTCTTTAGTGAGAAAACAAGAATACAAGAGAACAAAATTGCTGAGAATTTTTTTTCCAAACAAAACCTCCACTGTTTTGCAACTCTGACACTCTCCAGGGGTATTGTGCATATACCAGTTCCACTATTACGACGGAATTCTCACAGTTTGTGGTGTTTTTCAGCCACTTTTCTGGCAGATTTGTTGTCCAGCAACTTTTTCCGGCAAGACAGCAAGCAGTTCTCTAGTTTTCCAGATCTGTTTTTCAGGTTTCCCCCCAGAATTTACTTTATTTTTGAACACTTGTAGATCTGTTTTTCATGTCTCTCGGATCTGATTGCTTAGCACTAAATCTGTGAGTTCCACCAACCCAAACCATGGCATCACCACAAAACCTTTATAAGGTTCTGCGAACTATTTATCTTTGTCCTCCTCTGTTCACTTATGGTGCAAGGGACAAGGTGTTCAAGATCATTTGGTTAAACAGGCCAAGAATATTACTGTAAAATATAGGGGCGAATGGGAGAAAATTGATGCTCAATTATGTAGTCTGTTATGGAAATCTATTGATTCAAAGTTGATGCCTTTGTTTCGACCATTCCAAACTTGCTTCTTAGTTTGGGAAAAGGCTTGTGGGCAATATACAAATGACATATCCCGCTTTTATAATGTGATTTCTCTGTTGATTAACCTTAAAAAGCAGGCCTCGGATATGTCAACTTGTCTTGGACAGGTTTAAGTGGTTATGGAGAATTAATGAGTTAATGCTTGGTACTCCAAATATTGAAAAGCAATTAGAGCAATGTCAGAAGATGTTTCTAGCTGTTATACTTGCTGGACTTCCATTTGATCTTACTTTATTGCGAGATCAAATTTTCGCCAGCTTTATTGTTCCCATTGTGGATTGACCTACTTGCTCTATTGTTACGACTAGTAGCACCACCTATGTCATCTAGTCATCTAGTACCACCTGCACATTCGTTTGTCCTAGCATCTCAAACTGCATTACTGACCATAGATCGAAATGGAGGCTGGCATGGGAAACGACCAAGATGTGGTTATTATAACAAATTGGGTCATACCCGTGATGTGTGCTACTCTACATGGTAAACCAAAGAATGCTCATGTTGCTCAAACTTAATACATTGGTAATCCCACCAATCAATTGTTCTCTCTGTCCGAGGTAGGATACAATGACTTTCTTCCGTATCTGGCGAGTAAGCAGACATCTTCATCAATAACTTTTGTTGCCCAAGTTGGTAATCTTATTAATCATGTTGCTTGTATCTCACAATCCACCACACTTGTCCTTGGGTTATGGTTCTCAGACCATGGCAGTCGGAGTCGGTCAAGCCAATCCCTTACCTTTCTTGGCTCTAAATAATGCTCTTTTTGTCCTTGGTTGTCCGTTTAGCCTCTTCCAATAAGTTGTTTGGCTAAGACTTTATATTGTTTTGCCTCATTTTTAGTGACTTCTTTGTCATACAAGACCTTAGTACGGGAAGGATGATTGGCGAAGGGCATGAGTAAGATGAACTTTATTATCTCAATTCTCACAAATCCATTATAGTTTGTCAATCTCAGACTCTCTTGATTTAACCCATAGATGATTGGGACACCCTAGTTTATTCAAACTTCAAAAGATGGTACCTAGCTTGTCCAAATTGTCTAAGTTGGATTGTGAGTCATGTCTATTGGGGAAGCACACCCAAGCTACTTTTCCACATTGTCCTAATAATCGTGCGTAGTCACTTTTTCATTTAGTTATTGTGATATTTGGGGTCTTATTAGAATCAATTCTACATTGGGTTTTGAAGGTTTTGTTACTTTCATTGATGATTGCTCAAGGTTCACTTGGATGTACTTAATGGAAGATCATTTTGAAATATTTTCCATATTTCAAACTGTGTGCTGAAATAAAAAACTAGTTTGGTGTTTCTATTTGCATTTTTTGTAGTGATAATGCACGCAAATATTTATCATCTCAATTTAAACTATTTATGTATTTCCATGGATATTTTCATCAGACTGTCCATACACTGCACAACAAATTGGGATTGCAGGGAGAAAAAATCGGCATATTGTTGAGACTGCAGACACTCTTCTCATACAAGCAAATGTTCCATTGCGATTTTGCGGGGACACAATGCTCACCTCTTGTTATCTGATTAACTGTATGCCTTATTATGCTATTCATAATAAGGTACCACACTCTGTTTTGTTTCCAAGTCAACCTTATTCACTCTTCCACCACATGTCTTTGGGAGCACATGCTTTGTCCATATAGTCACTCCATAAAAAGACAAATTCGCTCCCCGTGCTCTTAAATGTCTTTCTCAATTAAATGGTACATAAGGGATATCGATGCTTCTCACTTGAACTCCAGCGATACCTTCCTTATGTTAGCTGATGTTACTTTTATTAAGGTCAAACCTACTTTACATCCCCTTCTACTCAACAATTAGACATTTCTGACATTTTACCAGTTCTATCTTTTGGTGATCCACCATAGTTTGTCCTTCCACTATTAACCTATCAGCGTTGTTCGCGCCCAGATGATTCACGCCCTCTGCCATAATCGTTGTCTGTTGAGGACTTTTTTTTTTATGACAAGGAAAAACCTGCAGCTGCTACCCTTTGGGTGTGCACAGGGTAAAACCCTCGCTCCTATGCAGTAGCTTGCAAATCACATAGGAGAGGTAACCCGTACCAGGCAAGCCTGGTGCGACGAGCTCGACCCATAAGCCAAACCCCTTGCTTTCGCTGGCAAGGGGTTTCGAATTAGAGACCTCCAACATGGAAGTCCCAAGCTTAAACCACTGGGCCACCCCGAAGGTAATCCACTTGTCTACATAGTCCTTCCATCGCCACTCGAAAAGGTAACCGCTCAACTCGTAACCCTAATCCTATCAATACTTTTTAAGCTATCATCTTTTGTCACCAATCATTCTCCCTTTGTATCATCACTATCATCTGTGTCCATTCGTAAGACTACATGTGAAGCTCTTTCTCATCCAAGCTGACATCAAGCTATGATGGAAGAGATGTCTGCCTTACACTCCAGTGGTACTTGGGAGCTTGTTCGGTGGGTATATACGGTGGATATATATGTGGAGGTTTGCCCCGATGGATAGATTGATTGCCTAAAAGCTCATTTTTGGTCTTGACTACGGTGATATTTTCTTTCCTATGGCCAAGATTGCTTCAGTTTTCTCTTTTTATCCATGGCTGTGGTTTCTTCATGGAGATCTCGAAGATGAGGTATATGTCGAGCAACCATTTGGTTTTGTTGCTCGGGGGAGTCTAGCAGCATGTGTGAAGTCTACGACGAGCACTTTATGGCCTGAAGCAGTGTCCTCGAGCATGGTTTGGGAAGTTTAGCATGATTATTCAAGAGTTTGGCATGGTATGAAGTGACACTAATCATACTTTGTTTTATTGTAAATTTGCTCCAGGTTTGTGCATGTATTTGGTAGTTTATGTTGATGACATAGTTATCACAAGTAATGATGATGAGTGAATTACCAAATTGAATCATCATCTTTTCCAGCTCTTTCAGATTAAGGATCTTGGTCGATTGAAGTACTTCTTGGGCATTGAAGTTGCTCAATCCAAATCAGAAATTGCCATTTCACCAGGGAAGTATGCACTTGATATTCTTGAAGAGATAGGGATGACGGATGGCAAGCCTATTGATTCTCCAATGGATTCAAATGTTAAACTTCTACCAAGTAGGGGGAGCCTTTTAGCGATCCAGGAAGATATGGTAGGAAAGTTGAATATCTCATAGTGACTCAACCCCTGATGTTACCTTCCCGGTTGGTGTCGTCAGTCTGTTCTTGAATTCTCCTTGTGAGTCATTGGATGCAGTTATTCACATTATTCGATACATAAAATCTGCTCCAAGGAAAGGATTTCTTAATGAAGATCGAGGACATGAGAAAATTGTTGGATATTCAGATGCAGACTGGGTAGGGTCCTTTGACGGACGATCCACTTATGGATATTGTGTTCTAGTTGGGCAAAAATTGGTGTCTTGTAAAAAGTAAGATACAAAATATGGTTGCTAGATCTAGTGTAGAAGTAGAATATCAGGCTATAGGCTATTGCAGGTGCCAACCTGTGAACTCATATGGATCAAGCAACTACCGAAGGAATTGAAATTTGGAGATACCAAAGGAATGGAACCTGTGTGCGATAATCAAGCTGCATTTCACATCGCATCGAGTCCAATATTTCACGAGAGGACCAAACACAAATATTGATTGTCATTTTGTTAGAGTAAAGGTACTTTCCGGAGATATTGACACAAGGTTCGTGCGGTCAATTTATCAGTTTGCATGGATATTCACCAAGTCCCTAGCTGGTCCCAGAACAAGTTATGTATGTAAGAAGCTTGATACATTTAATTTGTATGCACCAGCTTGAGGAGGAATGTTAGAATCGTAGGAATATTCTATAGCCTATGTGTGAATATAGTGGGTAGCTTGATTTACTCCTAGATTCGCTCTAGCTTGATTTGATATTGATTTCCTTTTTAGGACATGTATAGTTAGCTATTTAAACAGCAATAGCTTGTGGGAATAATCAAGCTGAGTTCACTCTCAAACTCTTGACTTCTCACTGACGTTTATCTACTCTGTAGCTTCCTTTCCCCTTCCCTTTTCTCAGAGTGTTCATGTACAAGTGATCAATATTTTTGGGGCTTGTAGTTGTCAGAGGCTCAGAGCTTGTTGAATAGCTGTGTAGCATTTTGTTTGTTTTCCACAGGCGAGAGTTTTTTCCATTTGTTCTCTACGACTTTCTTAATATATCAGTTGCATGTTAAATCACTTGCTGATTGGAGAATTGTGTTATTTCTACTTATTGACAAATTACATTGTGCTATATTTACTTATGTATTACTTTGTGTTCAGGGTTTTTGATTTGTCTTCGGCCCTTGGCCAGCCAGAGCAGGAGTATTATCTACAGCCCGTGGAGCCTGGCAGTTCGCACAATGCTACAGCAATCTGCCCTGTCGATTTTTCTTTTGGGGGTGATCATATGTGGGACAGGTTCAGTGTAAGTTCTATTCTTATTTTGCAACTGGTAACAGTGTATATGTATATATAAATCATGATCAAAACAGTACATGGGTTGTACTAAAATCATATATTCAAGAGAGCTTACAAATTCTACTGTGCTATGATTAAATTGAATCTAAAACATCAATCATTGAAGCAGTTCCATTTTAGGATATCTAATTACACCAAAAACATTGGATGAATACTGAATTCAGCTTGATTTTCTGCATATTATTCTCCACATTCTCAATCATCTAGAGTTTCTCTCCTTCCAGATTAAATGTCCACCAGATGCAAGCAGGGACAATTCTCCATCAACTTTTGTCTTTTGCTTGCACCTACTTCCTGCCAGCTCTTGAGTGCCTCTGAATCCTTACCAGGCATAGTCCAAGATATGCAAAAATATTCTCCAAATCTGTCCTGTAATCTTGCAATGTAGAAATAGAGGATTCACTGTCTCTGCATTTTCCCCACAGAAGAAACATCTGGAAAATGGTTCCCTCTTCCATCAAATTGTCCTGTCTAAGGATGGTTTCCTTCGCCTAAACCTCACAAAACAAGTTACTGTGTCTTATTTTAGTTTTCCAAGAGCTTCCAAAGCCAGTAGTTGATTGGAATGGTTCATCATTATGGAACGTTTCCAAGTTAAAAAAAAAGGTTCATCATTCTGTAAGCTGCACTAACTTGGAAGGAACCATTGTTACTGCCCAGCCGCCATGACACATCTCCTCCTATCTGAAGCCCACTAACTACTTCAACTGTGCAAAAATTGAGCCATTCTTAGTTTAATTTTTTACCACCTTCCCGTTATATCATAGACATAGTGCTTATAAAAGTTATAAGCTCAGTTATACTTTGGTGATGCCCTGTTGACAAACTTTGGGGACTTAAAAGAATATACTTCAATCAGTGAATCATGATCTTTTCACTATGTGAATATGTGGGATGATAAAAATTAAAAGAAATGGCATGGTAATAGTTTATGAATCGTAGCTGCATTGATATGTTTGGTCATAACAATATATGGAACTAGTGTATCACTATATAGCAGCAGATTTACTGTTTATTTTCTAAAATCCATCTTCTGGCAGTGGTGGTTATGATCAAGTGGTTTTACCATCATTAGCTTTGTATGTGAAAGTTGAGTAATTATATTATTTTATGCAGGTTTTCGTCTTGTTTAGTGATGGCTCAGTTTACATCTTATGTCCTGTTGTTCCATTTGGAAGGTAATTTGCCAGAGATCATAATGCTGCTAATCTTGAGGTTTTATTAGGAGATGCTTATGAACAGAAATTTAAATATGATGGTCGTGAAGTGATATTAATTTTTGTGAGGTCCTTCTATTAGTTGACAAAAAGATAAAATATCTTTTTCCATAATGCTTCTGACATTTTCTTATTTTTGCTCACTTGTAAACTTGATCAACTTATAGGTTAATTTCCTAATATTTTGATACTCGTGTGTCTGTATAAGAGATCTCATAGACTATTACCTTTCCCTTAGAGCAATTATTCCTCCTCCCATGTTTCTCATTTTCATATTCTCATCAAGACTTTAAAATTGCATATGTTTCTCCTTATGCCCTGTGTTGCTATTTTTGGCCCGTGCAAGTAGCAGGTCGTAATACTTCACTTAATCTCACCAAAGTAGCTGCTTTCTATTCGAACAGTGTGTACAAATGGGAATCTGTACTTGAGTTATATAGTGATGCTCAAATGTTTGGTCTGAAATCAGCGAATTCAAAAGCTGTGAAAAACTCAAATTTGGCAATCTCTTGGTTGGGAGCAACATTTCCTGAACTAACTCGGGAAGAAGTTCATGCAGAAAATGCTGCTGTTCTTAGAGCTCAACCTTATGCTTTATTTGATTCTTCAATCTCATTACAGGTACACTTTCAACTTACGGTGCTTATTTTCTTGATTTTGTTTTCATTAATTCTTTTCTTCTTTCTCTTGTTAGTCGATGCTGCATTTGAATATTCATGAATGTGAACTGTCAGATTGTTGAAAATCGAAATAGTGTGCAGCACACTGTCTTTTCTTACAGGGGAAACAAACTATTTGATTTTCACTTTATGTTCACGGATCAAATTCTATTTGTAGATTTTGAGAAATAAGTGAAGACTTTTATGTCTTTCAATATATTTTTATGTTCCATGAGAAGGGGTATTTATACAAGTGAATTCTGACTTAATTAAGAAATGACAATCAATTACAACAAAAGAAAAACATTGTTCTTTTAATTACACTGGGAAAAGGAAAAATAAAGTCTCCTAAAATCATGCTAATTAGTTAACACAATCAACACCTCCTATGATGGAGCAAAGATGTCACACGTTTGAACTTGGAAACTTAAGTATTAATGGCTATGCTGGCCACCTCGAAAAAGTTGTTACAAGAGAAAAGAGAGCACAAATACTTACAAAGATCCTATAAAATTCACTAGCTGGATCTCCTGTTCTTTGCACCAATAAAGAAGTGATTGCTTTTCACTTAATTGTATAACACATTCTTTCCCTAAAAATAATCTTGAGAAAATAGTCAAATGCCCCCTCAACCTGTTATTATATTTTCAGCTACACACTTATGCTTTACGGGAGTATTATTAATCCTTAGACTATTTTAAAACGGAATAATTACACCCTTAGATGCTGACTTAGCACAGAGAGTGTCCTCACTCTCTTGGAGGCATGTGTAAGTCAAAAGAATTGATAAAAAATATTTTAGTAACATTTTAATTTGCCTCTTTGTTAAATATATATTTTCACTTTTCTCTTTTACTTTTTTTTGTTTTTCTTTTCCCCCTCTCTTTATCGTTACTCGACATTAACCTCTCCACCATTTCCTCCACCTTGAACCACCAGCACTATACTAACGACATCTTTTTATCCATCTTCTAATATTTTCTTCACAATTTGCTTCACGGAGTAAAGACCAATATAATTAACCATGGGTAATAGTGTGCTAGATGCAATACCTGGTTATATGATGTCTGTGTTCCCAGTACCAGATAAGGTCATACGGAGGATAGATGCTTTGAGAAGAAATTTCTTTTGGCGTGGAAATGAAGACAAAAAGAAGTTTCATCTAGTCACGTGGGAAGAGGTCATAAAAAACAAGAAAGACGGGGGACTGGGGATTAGGAACATGAAGAAACAAAACAAAAGCCTAATGCTGAAATGTCTTTGGAAGTTTATCACAGGAGAGAATATGCTTTGGAGAGAGATGATCAGGGCAAAATATGAAATGGAGAATAGGTGAATGACAAAGATGGTGACTACGCCATATGGATGTGGTATCTGGAGATCAGTAAGAAATCTTTGGCCTCTGTTTCGTTCTAGAATTAGATTCCAGGTGGGTAATGGAATGAAGGTGTCATTTTGGGAGGACAGATGGATAGCCCAAAGAACCCTGAAACAATTATTCCCGGACTTATATACTGAGCTATCAATAAAATGCAACTGTGGCTAAAATCTGGACAGGACTGGGGTGGAACTTACATCTTAGGAGGAATCTAAATGATTGGGAGTTAGGGAACATAGTGCCCTTCCATGATACAATGGCACAATTTAGTAATTTGACCAGGGAAGAAGATAAGGTTGTGTGGAAGATTGGCAGCAAAGGGTTTGTCAGTGTCAAGTCAGCTTACAAAGATCTCAATCATTCAAATTCAAATGACAGGAAGGAGCTCTGTCCATGGCAGATGATATGGAAACCTAAAAATTCCATACAAGGTAAATTGTTTCACATGGTTACTAGCAAACGAAGCAGTGCTGACACAAGAGAATATAAAGAAGAGGAAGTTCCAACTATGCTTAAGATGCTTTTTGTGTGAGGGACAGGCAGAGACAGTCAACCATCTCTTCCTGCATTGCAAATGGACAGATCAATTATGGAGAATATTCAGCAACCTTAGGATTATCATTTGGGTGAAACCAAGAAACATAGCACAACTCCTAAATTGTTGGATCAATATAGGCAATACTACAATTAAGGAGGAGAGATGGAGGATTGTCCCAACTTGTATATGGTGGACAGTGTGGAAAGAAAGGAATCAAAGATGACCTTAGGATTATCATTTGGGGAAACCAAGAAACATAGCACAACTCCTAAATTGTTGGATCAATATAGGCAATACTACAATTAAGGAGGAGAGATGGAGGATTGTCCCAACTTGTATATGGTGGACAGTGTGGAAAGAAAGGAATCAAAGATGTTTTGAGGGCAATAAGAACAATTTGCAGAATTTTAAGATGAATTGTATAGCTCTTTATTATTGGTGTAAACAGAAAGTTTTAGTACAGGTAGAAGAACTTTTTGATGTTATAGATTATTTGTGACAAAAAGCACAGATGGAGTTAGTCTAGTTTGTAATACTTTTGGAGGGGGGCTACTTTGATGTTGTATACCTGTGGATAAATAGGAAAAAAAGTTATCATTCTTAAAAAAAAAAATGCAGAAGAAGAAAGATTGGAATCAAGCCAAAAAAAGAAAAGAAAATAGAATTATTTAACACCTTCCATCATTGAAGTGTCCATTTTATTACTAAATTTCTTTTTTGATTAACAGAGAAATCCATTCAATTAAAACAATTATGATTGTTAAATAATTTTATTCGATCATGAATTTCATAAAGTAAACTAAACATGAGTTTTTGGTGTTTGATCTGGGTATATAGTCCCAGCCACTTGGGTTGTAGATGCCTTGATCGCTCCACTGGATGAGTTTATATTGCCCGACACATCAAATTTGATGAGAGCAAATTCCCATTTGCCGAACCTTCTATCCTTGGCCCTCCCCCATCCCAACCAACTTCTTCACACCCTTTGATTTCTCTCCCTGTTGCTATTGCTCCAAATTCTAGTCCTCCACAACCGCCCACTCCTCCTAGTTTATTTCCACCCACACCTTGTGACACTCCTCATTCTTCGTCACCACATTATAGTACTAGTCACGGTCCCCACCAAACAAATGTACCCATCATCCCTCCTAGTGAGTCTTGTCCTTCATCGTCGACCTTGTCCTTGCCTACATCACCTCCAGTGGCCGACTTCTCTAATTACAATCTTGTTCCTAATCCGCCTCTACCACCCAAGCCACATAATAATAATAATTGAATTATATCTTTCGTGGTCTTATAATCTCAAATTAGTTCAGAATATCAACACCATTAATCTACCTTCTCACCGGTTTTGGGTTTGTAACATACATCAATTATCAGATCTTATCTTCAAGCTCTATTGTTGTTTGGTGAAGACCCAAGAATTTGACCATCGACAGCTCGTTATAAAATTTATTACAAATTTGGTGTCATGGAGACAAAGAAATAACATAATAAAAAAATTCAAAAGTGATGAGTAATCAAGCTCGTCAAGGTGCTGAAGGATGGTATAAGGTGATGAAAAAATGATAATAAAATAGCTTTTTTTTTAGTGTGTGACTGATTTGGAAGAAGGGAATGAAAAACAAAAGAGAAGAAGAAGAAGGAATAAAAATAACAATGATCTTTTTGTAATTAATCAAAATGGGGATAAAGAGAGAATAAATATTAGTAACAAAAAATGACAGCTGGCAGCGAGTGTGCATCACTAGACGTTGAGAATGTGGTTGTCTAGTTTTAGGGTGGTAAATATTTAGTTTTTAAAGAATCCAGTGGGGTAATAGGATCCCCTGCAAAGATAAGTGTGATGTTGAGAATCCGATAATAGGTTAGGGAGGCATTTCTCTACTTCCTCAAATTTTTTTGATTTCTTTCTTTCCAGATATTCCACCATATTCCACCAGATGCATGCTGAAACTATTCTCCCCACCTCTTCTGACTCTTGCTACTTTCCTTTTTCTAATCCAACGGCTTAATAAATCTCCTGAGTGTCTGGGCATAGTTCAGCAGTCCAGTTTACACTGGCTATGCTGGTAAATAAAGTCCAGACCTGTGCTCTTCTCTTGCAGTGGAGAAACAGGTGTTTGTTGGTCTTCAGATCCTCTTTGCACGGAGAACACCTCGTCTACAATGCAGTGGAGAAACAGGTGCTTGTTGGTCTCCAGAGCCTCTTTGCACAGAAAACACCTTGAGGCTATGTTGGTGCCCCTCCTCTACAGTGCCTCATGAGTCAGACAGGCTCTTCTAGCTAGCTACCAGCCAAGAGAATCTTTTCACTTTGGTTGGAGCTACTCTTCCAGATTCCTTTCCATGGGTCTGTTGTTCTACATGCACTTCCTACTGAGTAATTTTTTAAAAAAAAGATACTTAAGAGGCCATAAAGTCTATTAAAACACCAACAAATTAAAACATTGAAAACCAAATAAAATAAAAATAAATACATATGTCAAGAAAGAAAATGAAAAGCAGAGAAAATGTTACGAAATGTTTTAAAAAGCTTTTAGGGTAGTTTTGTAATTATTTATTCTAATGCAAGTGTGAAATGCTATGTATTACTAATACCTAGAATTACTTGGTATTAGTAATACACAATAGAGTATATAACTAATGTAAGCATTAGTTATACATGGCAAGAAAATGTGCGCCAAACAAGGTACTACTAATACACACCTAATGCATGCATTACACTCTACCAAACGACCCCTTAAAGACCCATTTGCCCCTTAAATCTCTTTTTATATCTTTTCCATTATAATAGTGGAGGACATCTTTGTAAATTAATTTTTTATGCAATGCATGCTTTATTTAATACATCAAACCAAACAATGCATATAAATTCTATATAATTAATGCAAGCATAACTAATACATGCATTGCTAATACAAGCATTACTAATACACTCTATTAAGCAGTATTCTTATACACTCTACCAAACGACCCCTAAGTAGTGTAGGGGTTATTTTTTATCAAATGTTTGGTATTGCTTCCTACCCCATCTTGTGTTCGGGATTAAAATTCGACAAAAAGTTTTCTTTTCAATTATATCCTTAGAATTATTATGGGATTTTCTATTTCATGTAATTGGGGCAAGATAGATAATTGTTTGCCAATATTGTTTTTTATGGCCTTCTAACTAGCTAGGAGAAGAACAATTGTATTGCAGTGTTTGCTATTTTCTTAGTTAAATTATTTGATGGTAAATGATTGTCATCTTAACAAATTTATCAATCAGCGTTAGTTTTCAATTTATAAAAGATAAACCATCTACTTTGAAAACCAAAAAGACGGTAAACAATAGTGAAATCGAATAAATCATCTACATTTATAGATAAAAATATGCAAGTTGTAGTTTTAATAAGTATGCAATTTTATAAATTGTTCAAAATACAAATAATTAGAAAACCACATATATATCAAGAAAAATACATTCAAGTCACAAACGTCATGTGGTGATATATTTTACTTTTTTATTAGTAAATGTTAAACAACTCACATTTTAAATATTATATTGATTCATTTTGGATTTATTTAGCAACAAACAACTCTCTAATTAATGAAATTTGCAAGATAATTTATTTAAATAAATTTAGTAGTACAAATATAAAATATATAATCAAGAAAATAAACAAATTGATTAAAATGATTTGAGGATACTTTTGTCTTTACTATAGTAATCCCATGGTATTAAATCATATGTATTACTAATACCACCAAATGGAAGGTATTAGTAATACATCATATAATACCATGTAGGGTGCATGCATTAGTTATACATGGGCCCACAATGCCTACCAAACATAGTATTACATAATACGTAGATTGTTTCTATTAATACTCCCTACCGAACGACCCCTAAGGGTATTAAGTTGCATTCTGTTGATAAGATGGGCAACAACTAGAAGGACATCCCCTAGTAGGTTTTTTGGTAGAGTCATGGTAAACATAAGAGATCTTGTCACTTCTAATACATGCCTAATTTTCCTCAGTCATATTTTGTGCACTAGAATAGGGACTAAGTTTGATGGATTGTCCCATTAAACTCTAAATAAGCACCAAATCTTTTTCCATGTATCTATGCCATTGCCAGTTTGCACGATTTTTTTCTTAGCCTCAAATTAAGTACTAATCATCATCTTATGAAATGACTGAAAGTAAGTATCAAAAGTGTACGGCATAAATTGCTTAGCGATTTGGGGGTGCATAGTATTCGAAAGTGTGCCACATCTAATATATCTAACTAGTTCCTTGTACTGCTTACCTCGGTTCTTCAATCGTTGAGTTTGGTGCTTATTGACACATGACAGGCTCTTCTAAAGTCTTACAAAACTATTCTTCTAGTCACAAAGGGATTTATGTCGGAATAGCTAATGGCTTGCTAACCACTGCCTTTGGAACATATTCGATTGTCTGTACACCTAATAGGCTGATATTACATTACCACCCATTCTTTATATATCGTAATTTCCTAATAATCTATTACTCCCTGTCCCAATGAATATTGCTTAGAGATTTGTAGGTGCATAGTATTTGAAAGTTATGTCCTAACAAGTGATATTGGAATCCCATAAACCATTATCAAATGCAGTAGGTTGGTTCTGCTCTCCATTAATATAACCAAAGCAATTTTCTAAATTTAATATAGAGCAAACAAGACCTTGACTATGCACGATACGCCCCATATAATTTCATAATATTGGTTTTTGTAAGAGAATTATTATCTATTGCTTTGTGTCCCCCACAGAAGAAGAAAAACCAAAGAAAACCATTGCATAGATCAGTCTCGTCGGAAAACCAGCTCTGCTTTGATGGAACCTAACTCTGGTTATCGAAAAAATCTGAAACTTGGTGGGTAAGCATGAAATTAACAAGAAGCAAGTAATCTGTAAAACATTCGGGAGTAGTCATTGGTGACACCCCCTCCCTTTTTTTGTTTTTTGTTTTTTGCTGGGAGGGAGAAACACTTACCTCAAAAGGCAGCAAGGACTCTGATACCATGTTGAATTTGAGTAAGAAGAAAAGGCTTCTTTGTATTTCAGTATATCATATTGTTGTATGAGAAGGGTTTTACGTAAACGAATCCTAACTAATTAAGGAAAGAAGTCAAATTCAATAAAAGAAAATATTCTATTCCTATACTTGCGCTAGGAAAAGGAAAAATAGAGTCCCCTAAAGTTGTGCTAATTAATTAACACAATCAAAACTAATTTTTTCAATATTATTGTTGTGTTTACCATGCATGTTAGATAGATATAGCAGTCACTAGATGGGCTTCATCGGCACCATTTACCTTGAACTTCTTCAGAAACCAACATTAATTTGAGTTTCAGAATGTGAAGGAAGAAGGCTTCTATGTGCCGCCCCCTTTCTAAAATTGGGATAAACGATGATAGTAACATGGCAGTATTAAATGTTGCAAGTTGTAATATTTTTAAAAATCAGAAGATCTATTGATATTGATGCATGTAAGAGAAGAGAACAAAATAGCTATCTACCCTTCAATTGAACGTACACGGATGACAAATATATTGACATTGGATTCCGACTGGATTGCACTAGGAAGAAGAAAGATACAGTAGAAAGTCTTTCCCGTCTGTCCTTATTACCTAGTGCATTGAATTTTTTGCCCAACTCCTTATCTTGTTGGATGCGAAACTCTTATTCTGTCTTAGTTACTTGTAACAAGTTGTGGCAGGTTTGATTTCGTGGAATATAATACAAGACTGTTACCTTCTCAAAAAAAAAAACTTGTGTATTGGCGAAGGAGTCCAGACTTGAACAAGTTTTAGAAACTGTAGACTATAAGTTGTGGTGGAAAACATGGTGAATCCAATTGAGACTTATTTCAACACAAATAACTCTATTTTCTCTTCCATGCATCTCCTCAGATAGAAATCCACTGAACTTCCATTTCTGTGTCCAGAGGGGCCTCATTCCAGTTTTCTTTCTTATCCTTTTTATGCTGAGACAAATACCACTATAAGCTTTGATTAGATGAGCACTGCATTCTCCTTTTTTCTGTTTCTTGAAGTGGAGAAAGTGTACGTGAAATTGCAATTTTACACGGTGACATCTAAGTTAAGCTGCACAGCTATTCTTGTTTCTCTTTATGAAGGAAAAGAGTGTATTTTCAGTCAGTGCAAAACACTTTTGTGTGCTGGCTTATGTTTTGGTTATATAATGGAACTGTTTTCCGGAAGAGATAGCTTGCTTGATTCTCTTTCCAACTATGTAACACCTTATGTTGTAACACCGGCTTCACTTGCAGGGACCTTTACGTAAAGTAAGTCATGGTGTTGAAGATGACTCAGTTCATCCTCCAGTTCATGAAGGGCGTGCTGTCAGTTTTCTTTATGATTTAGTTAGCAAAGATTCTATCCTAGTAACTGCTTGGAGTGGGGGGCAGTTGCAGATAGATGCTTTAGCTGATGAAGTGCAGCCTGTCTGGAAGGTTGGTAGTCCACCTCGGGTATGTCTGGATTCAACTGATAGTATAGTTGGCCTTGCAATGATTTGCGAGTCATTGTCAAGTGACACCTCCATTTTGAAGCTTGATGTGCCACCAGATCATACTTTATGGTTGGGGCATCCACCTCCTCTTCTGAGGTTGGCTATTGTGGATTTAGCTCTGCCCAGAAGAAGCGGTTCTGTTTTATCAATGTTTGTTGATCCCATTATTTCAGAACGAATATATTGCCTTCATGAACGAGGAATTGATTCAGTAGTGTTGCACTTTTTGCCTTTCACTAATCAGACTCGTGGCAAAGACGACATGATGAGAAGTCCCTCTGTGCATCCTGTTCTTAGCACTTCCCAAGGAGAAGCATCATCAGCTAGCCCACTTTCTGGTTTCTTGGCTCTATCAGATTCTTTTGGAGATTCATGGATTGTGGGTCTTACCCCTTCTAATGAGTGTATAGTGGTTGAGATGGAGACTTGGAATACACTTCTTCCCCCAATTATTGATAAGGTTGACAAACTCATAGGTGCAGAAGTGCCAAAAGATACAGATTCTACTATCATAAGCAAAGAGCTCCTAACTGGGCCCAGGGTAGTTCTTTTGCCTCCTTCATCACCTCATTTGCGCTCAGTTTCTGCAGATTCAATTGAAGGCCGATCAACCCTTCATCAATATTTCAAGCTTTTTCATGAAAACTATGTGGAATATGCCCACAAGGTAACATTCTGCTGTTCGTACGCTATAGTTCTGATTTGAGATGTGACTTTTTCCTGTTGAGCTCTCTCTTTTTTTTGTTGGATATCGTCTTATCATCTGCAAGTCTTCATATTTCCCCCTCTGAGGGGACAAGGGGTGTCCCTTATTTTATCTGCTAGTGAAAAGTTTTGGTGGCAATATTCTTTTACTACCTGTGTCCCATTTAATATGAGGTACTTTGACTCGGCACAGAGTTAAAGAAAAAAAAGGAAGACTTTTAAAACTTGTGGTCTAAAATGAATGATAGAAATTTATGTGGCTATAAATAATTTCATTTAGGGTAAAATATACATTTTAAAGTTAAATTGTTACTTAATATAGAAATGTGGCCAGGATGGGGATCTTTACTTAGATGATCAGATGCATCTGTTGGATGCTACTTTGTTTCTGTTGAGCATATTGCTGAAATATTTCTATATACTTTGTAAATGGAGCTCCCACCCTCCATTCCATAATAAGCAATTTACTTATTAGAAAAGATTGAGTGGAAGACATTTTTATATAAACTGTTAGCAGTTTTCTTGTAATGATGGTGTTGTTAGTCCCCTACTATCTGAGGATGTATTTCAAATTTCAACTGTGCATTGCTTTGCACGGAAGAGGAATTTAATCCTTTGGTTCTGTGCCCTCTTCCTTCTCATTTCTCACTTGGGTCAGAATTAAAAGAAAATCTTTATTTTTCTCTCTTTTATCAGTTCTTTTGACAGTAAAGGGTCTCTTCATGTTATGACTAACGGTACTTTTGTTCTGTTATCAGGTGTACTTTGAGCTTCAACATCATGCACCTCATGTAAAAAAGATCATTGATGATCAGTGTTCTCGATTGTGCAAAGCACAGCAAAAGATTTTGGAAGTTGAAAGGAAACAGGAAAAGATCGAGGATCGTGTTGAGCATGCAGTTCGGTTTCACAGTGAGCTAGAAGAGCGCTTGCAAAGCCTGAGACACCTGCCGGCAGCACATAAGACATCTCTATCTAAAGCTGAACGAGAGTTTAAGTCTGAACTTGGTAATATGCTCATCGAATGCCAATGCTTAATATAGCTTTATTTTTGGTTTGTTGTGAACGCTAGCTCATCATGGTGTAGAAACTGATACAATGCACGCACATATGTCTAGTCTTTTGCATTTGGCCGACAGACTATTTCTACCACCTCTCTGGATGCTCTAGAAGTCAACCCCTAATGGATACTGGCCTTTAAGCCCTAACAATGGCCAATGAGTTATTTGTCGGGCTTAATTCATAATGAATGGCTTAATTCATAATGTCTCTGATAGTTCCACCAAATTTCTTGTTTACACACCTTACGAGGGGCTTCAGGGTGGGGGTTCCCTTTACCCACCTTAATTTGAAAATTCCCTGGCTAATACCCAATGATTTGGAAACATGGGAGACGTAGGTTTCCAACTCTTTGATTGTTTTTAGAGCCTCAAATTTTAAAAATAAACTGAGGCAGAATCAACTATTCAGATCAATTCAAATGATCCAACAGTCTTTATCATTTTTATTCTATGATTTTTTTCATTCTCCTTTTTTGAGTTTTTTCTTTCCCAGCACCTCCTCCTTCTCCACCTCCATCAAAACCACCACCGCCACTGGAAACACCCTTTGTTCTCCACCACTGCACTGCTTTCAAGACCTCAGCAATCCCACCTCAAACCAGTCTAGTGGAGTTGCTGGGGTCAGAGATGTTTGGCGGCATTTATGGTGGTGATGTCTTTTTTCTTGTGGGTCGAGCTGATGCCAGATTGGTGGGTTGAGAGAAAATGTGAGTTGAGTGAGAGAAGAGAACATTGAGTTTGTGGGAGATGAGGGTGGATTAAGGGGGGGGGGGGTTAAAGTTGAAAATCGGTGGTCGTGTGAGGAGCTGTATAGATTTTTTGAATGGCTGAATGGGATATTTTGCTAGAATCGAGGGTGTACAGACAGATTGGGACTGGTGTTTTCTTTTTCTTGTGGGTGAGGTCTGAAAGGAAGCTGAGTGTTCCTATGTTGAAACAAATGGAGCGGGCGGTCCGTAATGATGGTCAAATAGTTTCTCACTGTATGAGTGGCGTGTAATACTTATCCTGAGAATAATTTTGTTTATTAGGATAGGAAAAGGAATCTTAGTTCTTTTTTGGTGTAAACAGGAACTAGGTGTAAGCTTGGTTGGAAAAGTATGTATTTTTGTTCTAGCTTTAACCTTTGAGTATGGAACTGAACATTATGTTTCTACGTCATGCAGACAGATTTAGGGGAGTGGAGTTGGATGCTCTACGCTCTTCTATTGAAGCAGTAAATGCCAGGTTGAAAAGATACACACATTCTCTACAGCCCAGCCAGTCAAATGAAGAGCGACAAGTATCAGTGAGGAGAAAAGTGCGTGTCCAAGAAAATGAAATGTCACTGCTGAAAGCATCACTTGAAAAGCTGTCAGTCATGAACAGTGAAAATGCAAAGAAGGTTAAAGTAGTTGAATCGGCGCTGAAAGGCCGTGAAATAGGCTCTTGATGATATGTAGGATTGTATGATGATTTTTGTTAAGCTTCATAAAAAACTCAAAATCTTGTATTCATTT
Organism: Solanum chilense; assembly: GCA_032847665.1. Lineage (NCBI taxonomy): Eukaryota > Viridiplantae > Streptophyta > Magnoliopsida > Solanales > Solanaceae > Solanum > Solanum chilense. Next base: position 2,997,858 of record CM064973.1, on the reverse strand, counting down.
TAGTAGTAACTTTTCATTTTCTTGATTGATGAGATGAATAGTAGTACTAGTGCTAGTAATAATGCTACAACAACTGGAACAAAGTTCATCAAATGTGTTACTGTTGGAGATGGTGCTGTTGGAAAAACTTGTCTTCTCATCTCCTACACTAGCAACACTTTCCCCACTGATTATGTGCCAACTGTTTTTGACAATTTCAGTGCCAATGTTAATGTTGATGGGAAGATTGTGAATCTTGGCCTGTGGGATACTGCTGGTCAAGAGGATTATAACAGGCTTAGGCCTCTTAGTTATCGAGGAGCCGATGTCTTCCTGCTTGCTTTCTCTCTCATAAGTAGGCCTAGCTTTGAAAACATATCAAAAAAGTGGGTTCCTGAGCTAAGACATTATGCCCCATCAGTGCCTATTGTTCTAGTGGGGACTAAATTGGATTTAAGAGAGGACAAGCAATTTATAAGGGACTATCCTGGTGCATGTACAATTTCAACAGAACAGGGTGAAGAACTGAAAAAACAAATAGGCGCAGTGGCTTATGTTGAGTGCAGTGCTAAGACGCAGCAGAATGTGAAGTCTGTTTTTGATACTGCAATCAAGGTAGTTCTTCAGCCTCCAAAGAACAAAAAACAGAAAAGGAAACACAAAGCCTGCTGGATACTTTGATATAAGTCGCTGAAAGAGAGACGTTTGTACATTAATCTTTTTCCATTTTGGTGAGATGCTTAGCCACGCTATCCGTAGATTTAAAACTCTCTCTTTTCTTTTCTCCCTATTTTGCTTTAGTAAGAATGCCAGTTTTCTCATTTCATGGTATGTGTGATGTGCTTGTTGAGTTTATTGCTGGCTGCTTGTACATGGTTTTATATGATGGAAAAAAGTGGGAAGTTGTTTGTTTGTCAAAAAAAAAAAAAAAAAAAAATGATGATTTTTGTTTGTGATGCACAAGTCAAAAGTTGTTGGTTAGTGTATTGATACCCAGCTTGATTGCCTGTGTGACTAGTAAGTGTGTTAGGTACAAGATGGGATACTTTAAGGTGATATGAGCATTGGAAGTAGCTTTAGGCTTTTTATTAATTTCCTCCACAGATTATACTGGCCATTCGTTTTTCATCTGAAAGCTAAGCACAGCGTTTTAGGTTGATTTTATCACGCGACTCATACATTTTATACAGTTTTGGAAAATTTTAACTACAAAAACCTCAATGAACTAGTCTTAAATCATCAACCACACTAAAACCAAGTTTTGTAAAAAAAATAATTAAAAAGGGTAATATTTGTCCTTGTATTCTTAGAAAATGATTATATTTTTCTTTTTTTTACACTTTTTTTTTTTTTTTGATATATTTGCCTTTGTCATTAGGCACAAACTAGTGAATTTGTCAAAAAGATAATAACATAACAATTTTTTAACTTAGGTATTACCATCTCTTTCTCCCCATCTCTAACAATTTTTTAACTTAGGTATTACCATCTCTTTCTCCCCATCTCTCTCTATGAGAACTTTTAGCAAAATTATCAGTTAGATATATTGAACCAACACAAGGAACAGATTTGTGACAATCAGAACCTCATATAAAATATAAAATAAAGAGGAAATTTAGAAAGAACATAGGAAAAAAGATAATAATGCTACATCATTTTTGGATCATAATCATTAAAAATAAAAGAAAAAATATATGAAATCAATGAACAATCTCTCGAGCTCTTGTTGACTCCACTCTCATAAAATAATCACAATTTAATAGCCTTTATCTTCTTCTTCAAGTCAACCAAAATATGAATATAATAAGCACCGAATACATAATAACTTAAAAGGTGATATACTCATTCATGTCTCTATTGTTTTTATAGGACTACAATATGAACATGAACATAACTATTAGTTATTTTAGGGGGTTAGGATGATAAAAAGTTGTGGATATAATAAAAATAAAAATCATTAAATTATACATGAAATTTGAAGAAATGACTTTTTAATTCTTAAAATTGCATATTGAATAAGAGGGTTAAATGAGTGGTATTTACTTCCTTTTAATATAGCACATAATCGAGAAAAAATGAAGGAAGTTAAGTATACAATGTAAGAACATAAATTACTTCTATATAATAATAGTTTGACTTTTCACCAACATAACAATAAATTTTACCAAAAAAAAAAATTAAAATAAAAAATTCGGATATATTTGAACCTTTTTTCCTAAAACATATCATACTTAAAAACAAAAAAATCACCAGTTGTTGTACCAGATCAGCCATAAGTATATTCCTTAATACATATCACTATTTAAAATAACATAATATCAGCAATTGTATCAAATCTTTCATGACCCATGAATACACCCTGGATGTAACATGACATATGAGATCCCAAGAGACCTCACTTACGCCACTTAGATTTCATATCATAAACTAGATTATGGACTCAGTCCATTAGCCACCAACTAAAATTAATTATTTTTAAATAACCCGTCAACTAAACAATCGTAATCAACAAATAGCTTCAAAATTTTGAAATATAATTTCTCGGGTCATTGCATTGATTTCTTATTATGTCTAAAGAGAATAGACGAAGAAATATGATAAATTACATAACTTGCGAAAAAAGAAGTGGGCTAATTGTGTCTATATTAATATTCTAGAAAGATTGCAATAACATACGAATTATTTGTACCTATGAAAAGATAATCAAAATAATATACTAATTATGGAAAGCAAGAGAGCAGTATGCTTGGTCCTTTTAACAAACTTCACCATTGTTTTCGTATTAGTTATCAGATATTTATTTTTGTGTGCTATCAAATATAGCACAACACACAAGCAATTTTTCCAAAAACTATATGAAAAAACTTGTAGAAAGGGACAAAAGATAAGATAAATTTTCAATCATCCTCACTTGAATATTTAGCATAGTTAAAAAAAAAGTCACAAAAATAGCAAATAGAAATTGCAATAGATGCATGAATCACTATGATTTACAGTAAACAATTAAGCTTCATGAAATATGAGGAGTGAAACACACTTCACAATAAGTATAATTAATGTATTTGAATTTGACTCTCCTAAACAAAAACCTACAGATAATAGTGGCAGAACTGAAAGTTTTGTTTACTAAAATAACCAAATGTAATGAATTCAATCATTTCAACAACGTTATGAGTTGTAAAATGAGAGGTGCAAGAGTAGTATTGTCGCATTGCAATCAAAATAACTTTTCTTTGATTTTACGAAGAAACATGTAGAAAAGGACAAAAGAGAAGATCAATTTTCAATTATCTTTACAGAAACTTTTAAAAGAGTTAAAAAAGTCACCAATATAGCAAAAAGAAATATCATAATTACATGAATCACTATGACATATAGTAAAGATTAAGTCCCCATCAAATAGAATGATGAAAACTTTAAGGAATGAAGCAAACTTCATATAAAGATTAATTAATGTATTTGAATTCGACTACCCTACAACGGGAAAAAAAGACAAATAAAAGTGGCATGAAATATCCCTATTTATAGAAAACAAAGGGTATGTACATAAATGCTTATTTTCCTTATCAGAAAGTTCACAACTCTTTGAAAAAGTTACAATCCTTCAACAAGGTAACAACCTTTCATAAAAGTCACAATTTTTCATAAAAGTCTCAACTCTTCATAAAAATCACAAATTTTTTTTTTTAAAGAGTATAACTTTTTAAAAAAGTACAACTTTTGATTTAAAAGTCGCAACTCTTTATAAAAGTCATAACTTTTCATGAAAAGGAAAAGCTAGTTTTGAAAATAAATAAATTAAAAGGGAATTCTGGTTTGCGAAAGTAGAAAAAGGAGATCAGAATTTTTGTTGTTTTAAAATAGGAGGAAATCTCTCTATTTATAGACAACAATGGTAGTGTGAACAAATGTTTATTGTATCTTATCAGAAAGGTTACAACTATTTGGAAAAGTTGCAACCCTTCAAAATGTTCAGAACCTTACATAAAAGTCACAACTTTTCATAAAGTCACACTCTTCATTAAAGTTATAAATTTGTTTAAAAATCAACTTTTGATAATACTTTTCATTAAAGTAGCAAATTTTCAATAAAGTCACATCATTTCATGAAAGAAGAAGGTTAGTTTTGGAAATAAACAAATTTAAAAGTAAATTCTTGCTTGTGGTGATGCCACGTAGGCGTATCTAGGGTTCTCTTTTATATAAGTATATGATAATAGAAATGAGCGGAAATTTAAAACATTTTTAACAACATCAAAATTTCATAACAAAAGCACAAGTATATTATATTTGGTCTTAAAACCATCAAAACCATCTAAAACATGAATACCTCGGGACACAACCCATACAACAATGTTTAAAATATAATATGAAAGATCAAAAGGAAATGACGGCTATATCCTCGGATGCTATGAGGACTCACCAATCTTCAAGTCTTGTCTCTACTAAGATCCTAACCACGGGGATGAGATTCGACATCGTCAGGCCCTACATTTGAATAAGAAATATAGGTAAGAGTATACTTTAGTACAAACATGTGCTCAATATGATAGCTTGCATTAACATCAACATAAGCATAAGAGCTAAATAACGTCAATTGTAAGCCATGATCAATACAAGTGAATACCATCTCAAGACATACTTATGATACCTTTTGAAGTAACCTTGCTTCATCATAACTGTCACGATCGGGGAGCACCGAAGAAGTAACATGACGTACTTGACCTTTCGGAGGTCTTATACAAGCCATAGTAATCATTAATCGCATTGTCATGGTAAATTTAGCGGAAAATTTAAAACTTTCATAGCACATCATATGCTAGAACATCACTTCCATTATGTATATAAAACATAAGTCATAATACATAGTTAAACTCTAAGTCTCTTTGCCATCTTAGACTCAACATCATTAGAGTATATTAGGAACACGGCCCTTACAACATAAAATAATAACTAAACTTTTACATGACACTGAATAAACATAACATAGGAAATCCTTGGACTTAAGGTCCCTTTCCTTGAGCTTGAGAAACACATATCAAGCCCTTCACCTTAGAAACTGCAACGACCCAAAAAAAACCCCTAGAAGAAGGGAGCACCCTTAGGTCGGAACAATTGCGTACTTAACCTTTCGGAGATCTTGTACTAGCCTTAGCTATCATTCATTACATAAGGCATGAAAAGTAGAGCGGAATTAAAACTTTTCACAAATAAATAAATATAAAGGAAACATCTTTCATAAAAGCTAATGAGTGATCTCGTTTAACAAGCCAACTTAAATACACGACATAAATATCTTAGGGACACGGTCCTTTACATTAAATGAAAATACATAATAAGTCTTAATGACCGAAACTAAGAAATAGAACTATGCCCTCGAATATATGAGGACATACTGAGTATTGAGAGAGTCAATTTCTCAAGCTTTGCCTTCTAGTCTTCAACTTGTCTCCAACCTATACTTACTAAGTATAGAAAAGTATGGGGTTAGTACAAGTCAATGTACTAAGTATGACATATGAAAAAACATGCAAAAAGGAACATTTTAGTAAAATAAGCTTTCATGCCAAACAAGTAAAACCTTCATAATTTTAGGGTTAAAATAATATAAGAATCATCATTAATCACATAAAATAGAACTCTCATACTTTTAGAACCAAAAGATCACTTTACAGTAAACTCAAACAACTTTACAATGAAACATTAGAGTGAACAATTCATCCCAAGGATAGTGAACTGATTTTCTTTGAGGTTTTCCTAACCAAAATATCCTAAGAGTCACTAAGGTAAGACATGAAGGTACCACCCATACACCCCCTTCAATACACACCAAAGTGATCTTTAAGACTACCAACCATAGGCTTACCTCGCACGGGAAAACAAATCCATACACTTGGCAAGACATTTGAAGGACAATCATACATTATGGACTTCATGTAAGTACCCTTCTCCAATAGGACTTATAAGTTACACTAAGCGCAATGTGAGAGTAACATCCCATACTATTACTTTCACTTAGTGATCATTGAGGATTCCTTTGGATTAAGCACTCTACATTAGTCATTCATAACTTCATTACATAAAACTTAACTTTAACTTGCTTCTTTAATATTAGACCTTAATTCATCTAACTTCAGTACAACACATGATAACTCATTCATATACTTCATATAAAACACACCAAGACTCCCCTTTCGAAGGGTCTACTTAGTGCAATGGATATATATCTTCCCATACCACCACCTACCTTAAGTAGTCATTCTTTTAGGAGACTTAGTTTGTACACTTCATATAGAACACACCAAGACTCCCCATTCGGAAGGTCTACTTAGTGAAACAGATAGATAGCGTCCCATACCACCACCTACACTAAGTATTAATTTCTTTTAGGAGACTTAGTTCATTCATTCTTTTTTGGGGGATAGCTTAACCGACATAGACCACGTGAGCTAGACGTAGAATATCAATACTACCCCTATAGGATGAGGGATCCCCACTTGCCTAGGGTAGGGTCATTATCTTAGCTTTTATATGGCTTTTCCAATAGCTACACCTATGCGAGCGCATAGTTAAGGGATAAGAAGATTGTTGCTAAGTAACTCATTCTCTACTAACGAGGAGTACTCATCTCAAGAGGTAGATTGGAAATATAACATCTCAACACACGAAGTGTAACCACCCCTTCTTCATATCCTCTTAGTTCTAGGTCTAACTCCCCACCTATTCTCAATATTTTATACCATAGGGTAAGGATTACTAGTGGACACCAAATCTCAACTCACGAAGGGCATCCATCCTCTTACCTATCTTAGAAATCTCTTGGAAGGCAGCGAGGTTGTTACTAAACACTTCATCTCAACTCACGAAGAGTGTTCACCCCAAAATTTCCCTTGATCACATTTACTAATTTCATTCATTCATTAAAGTGTGAGTGTATGAGTGTAAATGTGATCACACTTTTCACCTAATCACCATTTCATCAACATTGAATTCTAAGCATGCTTAAACCTTCATTCATCTTATTTCACACTTAAACATACTTCACATAATCATATAGTTCCTTTAGACATTATCTCTAACATACTTCACAAAACAAGCTTCATAAAGCACATAAACAAGAACCACATCATTAACATCATACTTCACATAATATGACCTCATGGCCTTATTCACAATACACAAGTAGATTCATATTCATATATTCAAGTAAACACCTCCACCAAAGGTGGACCATACCACTCAAGATCATTTCATAATAAGAGTTAGACAATAAGACCAACTTACCATTCATCCAAGCTTTCAACACCTATTCATAATTTACTCAACAATTCATCATAAAATAGCTCTTAGGGTAGTAGCTAAACCACAATATCAACATCAAGAAACCATATTTCAAATAATACACAATCATGTTCATATAACCCATTCTCAAGCTAGAAGTTGGAAATATGCATAAGCATGTGTTTATTTGGGTCGAGGTTAAAATAACCAACTAACACTAAGAAAAGCATATTTGAATCGTTAAAACATTTTTATATGAAGACCCATGCTTAGAGTCAAAGATAAAAGAAGATAGAGTTTGGAAACCTTATTTGAAATCTCTTAGAAATGACTCCTTGAATGGAAGAGAGTTCAAGGATTACCACCATACCTCAAAGATAAAGAAACCCACTATTTTGATGAATAACATGTCCACCAACAGCCCTCCAAGACTTTTCTTGAGTCCAAGCTTGCATGGGTTTTGGGAGAGTCTTTCTTTAGAGAGAGAGAGTTTAAATATTTGAAGTGAGGGGTCTTGTCTAGTTCTAGGACATAAAACTAATTTAATATACCTTAAAACCCCTAAAAATATCCTCCTAGGTTCATAAAAGACTTGGGGTTAACTTACAAACACCCCAAGCCAAAGTAGTGAAACGTGACAACTTTTGCAGGGATCCGTCGACGGACCCAAGCAACGGGGCAACAACTGAACGATGGCCCATGCTGCATGGGAGTCGTTTGAGTCTGTAGCTGGAAAGGGGAGGGTTGATATCCAAGGTTAAGTCTTGACCTACGCCCCTAGACGACGGTGAATCGTTTAGACTACGGCCAGTAAACTGCTAGGGCGTCGACTGCCCAGTTTTGGCAGCTTGGTTACCAAGTCTTGGATCCTCTTCTAGGACCCCTTGTGGGTCCTAGGTGGAGTCGTACCCGGATTTTGAACCCCTATAAATATTATTCTAGGTCTTAAGAATATCCCACATCAATTTCGATTAAAACAAACACGTAAAACTCACTAAAACAAATGAGGACACACAAACACTTTCTAAGGCACATCTTCTGAACGTCATGGACGTTATTGGACGTTTGACCTTGAAACGTCACCAAACTTCACACACAGCCTAATAACATCATTGTAAACCATTTTAACACAAAATTAAATCATGAAACATTCACGAAGCTCTAGTTCACCTTAGTTTGTTTTATGATATTACAGAGACATCCTTTAAGCATCCATAACCTACACTTTTTGTAAAAAGGTGAATAAGAATGATGTTAGTTCAAGAATGCACTAAGTATGACAACCATGCAAAAAATGAATTTGAATAGGACATTTTGTTAGAAACCATGCATCGTGCCTTTTTGTAATACTTCTTGAAACATTAGTACAATAAGAATAACATAGCTCATAAACATCATATAGATATGTACAATAGTCACAACATCATATAAAGATACATATTACAATTAGTGCACATTTAGCATTTCATAACATTACCTTGCTTTTACCTTAACTACCAAGTAACCCTCTAGTGATACTCGGTCCAATGCATGAATAATGTCACATTCCACCATCCACACTCAAGCATCACCTTAAGTCCACCAAGGTGAACATTCATAGAACCTTCATTACTTCCAACATACACATTCATAGAAACATAACATATCATAAGACTCATACTTCACTTTTGACCCAACATACTTTATGGACCACATAGAAGACTCATTCAAAGATAATATACATGTCAACACTACCAATGCCATCCTAGGAGGTAGTAGTCAATAATAGCACACTTGGACTTCACTTCATAAAAATATCATAAGATCTCCATCCATAATCCCAATCTAAGCCTACTAGTGCAATGTACATGTGAATCCCATAACCTCACAATACTAAGTAAACCTACAAAGAAACCACAAGAATCATCACTTACTTCATACATCAACATGACAACTTTAGTCAACTACATGCATAACAAGAGAGACCTTCATCATATAATCAATAAGTCCAATATTATGCATATAAGGTAAGACCACATCATATAGACTCATTAGGACTCATACCATGCGTATCATCACAAAAAGAAGAGAACACTACAATGTCATGCATGAGGAATATAAACATAGTCATATGCATTATAAAACCTTCCTAGAACTCGCTTCAAGAGCTACTTGTGCAATGCATAGGTAAAGTCGCATACCTCACCTACATTAAGCAACTTCCTTTAGGTTATCCTATCTAGGGTCCTTACTTTACTTTCATTGTCCATTTTACTTTAGGGGAACTATGTCCTTAATGGACAATTACACCATGGGTGCTAAACATGGAATTTGGAGTTGTAGAACCTTACACCAAAGGAAGGTGATCTACCTTGCCAAGGTATAACACTAACATAATGCTAGCATATTAGATAATATCACTTGCTAGATCCTATGGGGGCAAGAATAGTTTATGAAACTTAGAGGCGTATATGGAAACTCTCTTTATGCCAAATAGGGCATTGTAGTTATCCACCTCGTGAGAATTATTGTGAACCTACCTTCCCACATTGGGAAGGGACACCCCTCAACTTCAAGTTCACTCGGTGCTAAGATAAGTTACTCTTTATTCAAATGCCTTTATTATCATTACTTTATAAAACACAGTCTTTAGGAGAGTTAACCCATCATATGCTTAGCTAATAGGTCATATATGAGAATTTGTCAACCTAAATCATGTGAGAAACCTTTCACACAGACATAACATATTCAAGCACCATCTAGTTTATGATACCCTTGATAACACCTTTCAAGAGCCCCTATATTGACTAGATCATCATACATGCATAATGGACATGTTTTTATGTGTGTGTATACATATGTGTGCGCAAACCTTTCACATAAACACCCTTAGACCACACATGTTCATACTTTATTCCATTCATGCATAAGTGTTGTATATGTGTAACTAAATGAGCAATCCTTTCATATAAACACATTTAGACACTATACATATTCATAAAATACTCCTACTGAAAATTTTGTTTGCCCTATTTTTACTGGTTTTATCACTTTTTGGGTTGTGTAGTTATTCTTTTTTGAAATATTTTCTGAAATTAAAAAAAAAAACTTCATTGTAGTCTGTTGGATAGGAATTAGGGAGGATTTTGTGGTTTGTTTGTTAGTTCATGTGTGGCATAGAATCGTATTTGTTGTTTGTGTTATTGTGTATTGTGTTGTCTTTTCAAAAGCTTCATTTGTAGCTCAAGTGTGACATTAAGACATTTTATTTTTGTGGTTGCATATACAAGGGGTACAAATATAATGGTTCCTGTCAAAAGAAAACTTGATACATCTGACACAACAAAGATCCAGAAGAAGGCTAGGTCTAAAATTCCTAGGAAGAGAAATGAAAACACCACTATTTTAGAAGAAATTGCATCTGAAGCATTTCTTCTTCTCAAGTAGAACTAGAATTTTATCTAAAGGAATATGAAGAAAGGGAAAAAGAAAAAAATGAGGTTGTTGATGATGGAGAAAGAACATAAGTAGTTGAGGAAGAAGAGGAAAAACAAAAAAAGGTTGAGGAAGAACAAGGAAAAAATATAGAAGTAGTTGACGAAGAAGAAGGAAAAAATAGAGAAGTAGTTTAGCAAGAAGAAGAAAAAATAAATAAAGTTAATGAAGAAGAACAAGCACTTCATGAAATTTGCAATGCTACTGATAATGATGGGAATAAAATTATCAATGCAGACACTTTCCTAGTGTAACTGCAACCTAATGCTAATAGTGATAGCATCATTAGGTCAGTCATGGAAAAAACCTTACAACAACTTCAGGCCTATCCTCAAGAGAAATCATTTGAGAGATTTTTTTAAAATAGTTATTTCGGTCATTTTCTTGATTTTCCCAATGATACAACTCCACGTTTTCAAATGACTATGGTTTATAAACTTCTGAAAAGAAGGTTCATTTTTTAAAATCCCAAAAAGAAGGATGAGATTCTAATTAATTATTGTGGCATACCAGTCTTCTTTGGCAGAAGAGAGCTTGTCATAGTTACAGGTTTAAAATGTCATCCTCCTCTTGAGCCCGTTCCTGAATACATTGTTAAAAAAAATCACGTAGAAGAAAGCAAGAGAAAAAAAGGACAACATTCACTGTCAACTGAGGAGCAGGGCTTGATGTATTCTGACTTAATATATTTGTTGGAACACGAGGATACACCAAGGAAGCACAAGGAGTCATTGTGATTACTTAGGTTTACACATAATATACTTTTGGCGAAGATCTCAACAACAGCATACTATTTAAATAGGTGAATTTTTGTCAGGATATTGAGGCTTTCAACAACTACCCTTGGGGTCATGAGAGCTTTGAATCAACTCTCAAATACTTGTTGAAACCTTTAAGAGCAAAGACCAGTAATTTATTTGGATTTCCATGGGCTTTCATGGTAAATCTAAATGTTCTTAATATTTTTATATTATATTGAATAATTCAACATTTTATTTGTGACATGTTTTCCTTTTTTATAGGCTTAGATATTGAAATCATTCCTCATTTTGACCTATCAAGTAATTGCAGAAGAACAGATCTCATCTCCAAGGATATTGAGATGGTTGAGATAAAAAACAGAATCTACCAAACATGGGCATATTCCAAATCTTTTGAATCCCTCCTCTTGATGCAGTAAGTTATAGTATATTACACTCTTATGTTGATACAGATGATTCATCTGTTGCAACTTGTTACAAATAATGTTGCTACAGATGTCCATACATGTCAACCTATCACACCTCTGTAGCAACATATGACACATATGTTGCAACATATCACCTATATGTAGCGGCATACGACACATCTGTGGCAACATGTGACACAAATGTTGCTAAAGATGCCCATATGTGTCAACCCATCACACATATAGCAACATATGACACATATGTGGCAACATATCACCCATCTCTAGCAACATATGACATATATGTAGCAACATTGTTTTACTTTTAAAATATATTTTTTTGATAAAAATAGTGAAAAATGACTAAATTTCAGAAAATCAATTAATCTTATGATTTGAGAAAAATTGACTTTCCAAATTACGGAGTCGCCACTTGATTTTTGATAAAATCAAGAAAAAAAAATTAAAATTAATTTTCAAAAAATTTAAAACAGATAAAAATCAATTGAAAAAGGTTCGAAGTTCAGATGTACATTCCGATAAGGTGTTACGCCCTCGGAATGCCCGATAACTTGCGGTGATTTTCCTCGATTCTTTAATTTTGATCGACCACTAGAAATCTCTCCTCAACAAAAATCCCTAGCATAAATAAAAGTCCTTTGTAAAATAAAGTTTGTACTAAGTTTGAAGAAGTTATATTTCTGTGAGTTTTTGGGTTTTCCGAAAGAAAAACTTCACTCCGTTAATTATGTAAGTTTTCATATTTAAGATCTAGTAACTTTCCATATATGTAAATTATGTTTGTTTAAAATTTTTCATATGTAAAATAAACTGTTTAATAGTTTTCTTTATCATGAATCTATGTTACTTAGTATATGGTTAGTCTCTTAGCCTCTTAAAAGCATCGATGGATTAACCTGTAAATTCCTAGGATACTGACAGGTCATGTAGAATGTTCTTAAGATAGAACTATGAATGATCATATTCGGGGTGTGGTTAAAGAAAATTGAAGTTAGGAACAAAAGCTAAGAGAAAGAGATGAACAGTAATAATATATTCATGAATGAACATAGTTAAAAAAAAAAAGGAAAGATACTGGAAACTTATGCTGATAACTACATAAAGAACAAGGGAGTGAAGGATTACTGAGTAGGACTTCATAACAAAAATTTTTATACCATATATTTAGCTCTTCTGAAATAACTCCAAATATATTGAAATAACACCAGATATTATATATATATATATATATATATATATATATATATATATATATATTCAAACAAAAAGCTTATATTGACAAAATACCATCAATTATTTTTGTACCTTTAACTTTTAAATTTAATTTAAAGATAATCACATCATTCTATACATAAGTAGGATGACATAACACAACAAAATCACTTATCAAAAGTTAAAAAGCTTTTTTTTCTTACAAAAGATTATATTATTATTTCAAGAATATATATATATATATATATATATATAAAGTAAATAGGGCTGTTATTTCGATAATAATATTTCGATAATAAAATAGGGCTGTTATTTCGATAATATTTCAATATTTTTGTTTTGTTTGTTTCTTTTAGTTATAAAATCCTACTCAGTACTCCTTCACTCGTTTGTTCTATTAAGTAATAATCACTCTAGTTTCTAGTTTCAACTTCTCTTAAAATTTATACTTTTTTTTTTTAAACTACGAATCTACTATACCTTTCATCTCTTTCCCTTAGCCTTTTATTCTTACGAATGATCTTCTTTAACCCCACCCCGGAATTGGTTATTCATCGTTCTTCTTAGAACATTTAACCTGACATAGTCTTAGGAATTTACAGGTTAATCCATCGATATTCATAAGAGGCTAAGAGACTAACCATATACTAGATAAAATAGATTCATAATAATATTTATATCTTTACATGAACTTAACAAAATAGTTAACACATATTTATATAACAATAATTTTAAACACACATAATTTACATATAGGGGAAGTTTAACAGAAACTTAGATATGAATACTTACATAATTAGAACTGAGTGAAGTTTCCCTTTCGGGAAACCCGAAAAACTTCCAAGCTTACTTCGAATCAAACTTTAAAAACGCTTAAAGAACCAACAACTGAAAATCTTTTTACAATGTCTAAAAGATAAGTTATAAATGAAAAGGTTGTTCTGGAATTTTTGAGAGCTTTTGTAGTGAGTCTTTTCTTGCTTGCTTTCTCTCTTCTCTTTGTCTTCAGAAAGTTTTCTTTTATAATTGTCTTCGGACTTCAAACTCCGGATTTCAAATGGAAAAGGGAATCTTATCACTTCAGCCGGGTACACATCTGGGCCCCATCGTCACGTGAAGTCATTGTCCCTTCTTCTTGCATTATTGTTCCTGGAATCTGATCTGACATCCCTTATTATCTTATCTCTTTTCCTGAATACGACGCGTCCCAACAGTTTTTCCACATGTGTGGTAGTGAGTAAAGTGGGACTCACATATTTGACTAAAGAGGCATCCCTCTTTTAAGTGTACAATAATATGATAAAACGATATTTATATATATATTATCTAATTTTTTTTTTTATGTGTCTAAATTATGCAATGCAATTGAATCAAAACTTGCTCCTGAATCATCATCATTTGGGTCTTGGGCAAATTGCATTGAGTCTTCAAAATTATCTGAATTATTTGGGCTAGGAGTAGAAATTCGTCTTGGGCTTTGTATTGGGCTTGGGTTTATATGTTTGTCTTTTTCTTGTTTTTGTTTGAGTAGTTTTTCTACAGTCTGGGTTATTAGGAATTCTAACTCTTTATTTTTTTGGGCTTTTTTAACTTTTTGTCTGATTGTCTGGTTAAATGAGAGTGGTAATTTTCTTCTTGAAGATGAACTTTCGTCTCTTTCACTTTTTGGCAAAGTGACAGCCATTAACGGGTTTGAGAAGTCTTTACCGGCCACCGTTTGAACCGGACTAGCTGTATCATCATCCGATACAGTGGATTTCTTAGCATTCAGTGGGGAATGCACACCCATCTCATCCATTTTTGTTTGGGATGGAAAACCCTGTGTATCTGTCTGAGTTTGTATATTCTTACCTTTGCTTTCCAATTTGCTGAGTCTTTCCCTGAGCTTGGCATTTTCTTCCATTAAGGCTTCATTTTTCAAATTTAGCCTCTTGAATGCTTCAGTCATGGATGAGCAATGGTCGCAAAATATGATTTTATCTGTGTCTTTTTGGATGTTATACTGTGGGATTTTTTCTGGGTTTTGTCTGAGAGCTGGACAAATATAATAGTTTGGTCCTAATATTCCTCTAGCATAGTCTAAAGCTTCTGTAAAATCATTAAAACCTTTGAAAAGTGGTTTATGAAAATCTTTGATTGAATCTAAAACTTCTATCCATGTTTGAAACACACCGTTTGTCTTACCATGAATTACTACGTAATATTTAAATTTATTTTCCTTATTTTTACTAGTAAAATAGTATCCTAAAGCATTTAGAACAGCAATTATATATTTAGTGTCTTTTTTATTATGTGCTATCCATATGTTATCTATAAGACATGTCTGTTGTTTGTCTAATTGACAGTTAGGTAAATGTCTAAATGTTAAGTTTGACGGTCCATATGCAATTAAGTTTTGTACTCCAAATTGCATTCTTTCTATTCTAACATCGTCAATTTTATCTAATGATTTAAAATGTAAATTAGCTAACACTGTCTGCTTATAAGAGTCTGCCAAACCTGAGGTTGAAGGTTGAACCTTTTTACCTTTGTCTGATAGTAGAGGTCTCATTCTGTAAAATTTAAACTTTAATTAGTAATCTACTTAATTGATCTGCAATATTATTATCATTTCCTTTAATATGCTCAAAAACTATAGAATGGTAAATAGATATGGTATCTAAAAAGTTTAACCATCTTCTTCTACTGCTAGTTTTATCATTAATTTTTTGATAAAACTTTACTATTGCTTCACAATCTGTTCTTACTAATATTTCTGGTTTATTTAAAATATAAATTCTAAAACTATCTAAACCATATATTACAGCTAAAATTTCAACATCTATACTAGCCTTATTACCTTTTTTTTAAAATTTTCCACGTTGATAGGCGCATATCTTTTCTTCTTGTTTAATACTATATTTATGTGGTTTTGATTTTAGTACTGCACCCCATCCTTCAAAGCTTCCATCTATTTCAATTATTAAATAATCTGTTTCTAGTGGCATATTTAGATCAGGAATGTTTTTTATTCTTTCTTTTATTTTTTGTACTAATTTTATGTCTTCTATATTAAAATTTCTTTGTCCTTTATTTCCTGTCTTAGAATATAATGGTCCTGCTATTTTTCCTAAATCTTTTATAAAAGGTCTTGCATAATTAACTATACCTAGAAATTTTTGTAAGTCCTTTAAATTATCTAATTTATCTGGCATATTTAATGCCTTTTTAGCTATAGGAGGTTGTAATCTAACCTTTCCTTCTCCTAAAATAATTCCTAAAAAATTTATATAATTTTTACATAGTTCCATTTTCTTTTTACTAATTATTATTCCGTTATTAACAAATAGTCTGAAAACTGTTTGTAAATGTCCTAAATGTTCTTTTATATTTCTACTAAATACTAAAATATCATCTACATATACTAAAACAAATCTTTTATATTCTCCAAATATTTTATCCATTTTTCTTTGGAATAATGGAGGTGCTGTTTTTAACCCAAATGGCATTACTAACCATTCGAAATGTCCTTCAGGACAGTTAAAAGCAGTCCATTCTATACTGTCTGGATGCATTTTTATTTGCCAATATCCTGATTTACAATCAAATTTACTAAAAAATGTTTTTCCTTGTATTCTATTTATTAATTCTGTTTTATCTGGTAGTTTATATCCGTCTGTTCTAGTGTTGTCATTTAATCTTTTGTAATTTATAACCATTCTAGCTTTTCCTCTTTAGTCAAATATGTGAGTCTCACTTTACTCACTACCACACATGTGGAAAAACTGTTGGGACGCATCGTATTCAGGAAAAGAGATAAGATAATAAGGGATGTCAGATCAGATTCCAGGAACAATAATGCAAGAAGAAGGGACAATGACTTCACGTGACGATGGGGCCCAGATGTGTACCCGGCTGAAGTGATAAGATTCCCTTTTCCATTTGAAATCCGGAGTTTGAAGTCCGAAGACAATTATAAAAGAAAACTTTCTGAAGACAAAGAGAAGAGAGAAAGCAAGCAAGAAAAGACTCACTACAAAAGCTCTCAAAAATTCCAGAACAACCTTTTCATTTATAACTTATCTTTTAGACATTGTAAAAAGATTTTCAGTTGTTGGTTCTTTAAGCGTTTTTAAAGTTTGATTCGAAGTAAGCTTGGAAGTTTTTCGGGTTTCCCGAAAGGGAAACTTCACTCAGTTCTAATTATGTAAGTATTCATATCTAAGTTTCTGTTAAACTTCCCCTATATGTAAATTATGTGTGTTTAAAATTATTGTTATATAAATATGTGTTAACTATTTTGTTAAGTTCATGTAAAGATATAAATATTATTATGAATCTATTTTATCTAGTATATGGTTAGTCTCTTAGCCTCTTATGAATATCGATGGATTAACCTGTAAATTCCTAGGACTATGTCAGGTTAAATGTTCTAAGAAGAACGATGAATAACCAATTCCGGGGTGGGGTTAAAGAAGATCATTCGTAAGAACAAAAGGCTAAGGGAAAGAGATGAAAGGTATAGTAGATTCGTAGTTAAAAAAAAAAGTATAAATTTTAAGGGCAGTTGAAACTAGAAACTAGAGTGATTATTACTTAATAGAACAAACGAGTGAAGGAGTACTGAGTAGGATTTTACAACTAAAAGAAACAAACAAAACAAAAATATTGAAATATTATCGAAATATTATTATCGAAATAACAGCCCTATTTTATATCGAAATATTATTATCGAAATAACAATAACTAATATGTGTATAAGTTATTTATATATTATTTTATATAATAAAAGGTGAAATAATTGATAAAAAATTCCCACATAACTAAAAAGAGAAGAACAATTAGGAAAAAAAGATTAAAAAATTTATAAATGAGGTCCAAATAATGCAAACGAAATATTATAATTATTAGATTTAGGAGTGGGGTAATAGGAAAATGACTACACTAATTGTCCATGGACTTTAATTACGTCAAGTAGATCTATATCATTGCATTTTGAAACTTCAAAAAACTAGGTTTAGGCTTAATTCAAAATCTATTAATCCATATCTTTTTAAAGATTACTCACAACTAATTTAATTTGTTGATCCAATAGTATAGTATTAAAAAAACAAACAAATCTAGTAGGATTTTTGAAAAAAAATATATTCTTTGAAAAATAAATCAATAATTAATCATTTACTTCTCACGTTATAAATAGTCAGCATATTATGGATATCTAAAAAAAGGGATATTGTAGTTGAAGTATTTTATTATATTCCATTAATTAAGTAATTAACTCCTCATGGAGTTGTGTAATGACACTTTCTTCAAAAATAAGTAAAAGAAAATACTATTAACAATAATTATAGTGTAGGGAAATATTGAAAATAAAATAAAATAAACTTTAATTGAGTCAAAAACACATCAATGTCATGAAGTTGAAACAAAGAATATAAATGATGAGTCAGTATTGTGTAATTCTCCACCGCCCTGTTTTTGTTTCTATTGGGGTTATTAATTTTTTCAAAAGAAGAAAATATTTATATATGAATTTCAAATTTAATATTTTTATACAAATTTTGATTAAGTTTTATATATAAAAAATATTAAATTCGATTAAACTTATAAAATATAACATACAATAGCTTATTTGGATAAATTAATAAATTAATTAAACTAGTTAGCTTATTATAATTTTTTTTGGTTTTAATCGTCAAGTGCTTATAAATTATAATCAGTCATAAGCTAATTACTCCGACTCATGATTTTATAATTACAAATTTTTAATTCTATTATCCTTTGTAATCTTCAAAAAATACTCTTCATATAATATACTAACTTTTAATTATTTTTCTATTTTATTTCCATCCTTTGTTTTTCTTAATATAAAAACACTTTAAATTTTATATATTTAATAAATATCTTTAAAGACATAATTAAAATATAATAAGTATTTATTAAAATACTCTTATCAGACACACAAGACATGACTAACTTATCATAAAGTTCAACAAATTCACGTAATTGTATAATTATTTATTTTTAAAATTATTTTAACTTCTTAAATATTTTTAATCAGCTAATTCAAACGATCTATTAATAGAGTCCTAATCAACCGTCGTTTTAATTTATTGTAACTATCAAGAAAATGAAAAACATGTGTAATGTTGGATTATAAAAATTTATTAAAAGAGACTTTGACTATGACGTGGTGATTAATACCCTCCCAATATTTTGGCATTAAAATTAATTATTATCCAAGGGATAAAAAAATACGAATTAAACATCCATATTCATAATGCATGCATGAAAAAATAATAATCAAAGATTAAGTGCTTTATGTAATTTGCATTGAGTGGATTATTAGGACTTTTTTTAAAAAAAAAGAAAAGAAAAAGTATAATTTTGCTTCCAAAATCAAACAAGATGATTAATCTTTCATTATCTTCTTATTAATAATATATATGTTCGATGGTGGCTTGACTTTTATGTCTTTTTTTTTTTCCTTTTTTCATTTTCTTTTTGTGTTTAGCACAACTAATTAAAATTTTCTCCATCTCAAATTATCTATCGTAAATACGTAAATACATAAAAATAGTTATCTTAAATTATTTACAGTCTTAAAAATTTAAGATAAAACTAAGCAATTTTTTCCGTCTTTAACCATAGTAATAATGATTGTTACTAAGATTATAGAAAATGGATATCTAAAATGTTGAATTACTTTTTAAAAAAAAAAACTTTTTTGTTGTTATTATTAAGGGTATGGGATCCATGTCAGCTAAGTATGGAATTTTTTTTTTGTTTATAGAAAAAAAAACATATATACATGTTACCACATGACAAAAAGAAAAAGTAAAATGTTTAATTTTGCAGCTTTTGTTATAAAGGAAGTACTGTCACGACCCAAAAATGGACGTGATGGCACTCGTCTTATCCCACCAAGACAAGTAAGCCTAAAACTCAACTATTACAATAAAAATGCGAAAAATTTACTATCAACTTACATTATACCCCAAAACCTGGTTGTCACGTGTACAAGCCTCTAAAGTATTACAATCGGATCAAAAGAAAATATAAGTCTCATATGATATTGTTTGTAGAGTAGAACAAAATCATAAACAAGAGTAAGGAGGGATGCTGAGATGACCAACAACTACCTCACAAAATCTCCAGGAAGCCTCGGAAAAGAAGAGAATATATCATAAAAGTCCGGGCTAGTAACCTACAAAAATTTGTAGAAGCAAGGGGTGAGTACCAAACCACACGGTACTCAGCAAGTAAACCTCTAAACACAAGCTAAGGGGATGAAATACGGGTACTCCTACCACCCCCAAACGAACCTCCACAACTACATCCTACAGTAAAATCAACCCAACCTAACAGCTCACAGTTTACATAGCACGTAGCTCAACAACAACACTTAGACAAATTACATATCCTCCACAAAAATACTTTAACAAAGTACATATCTCCAACAACAATACTTCAACAAATTATATATCCTCAACAATAGTTCAACAAATTACACATCCTCTATAATAATACTTCAACAAATTACATATCTTCAACAACAACGCTTTACACATCCTCAATAACAAGCTTAGTATTCAACAATCACAAGTTCCACAGAAAGGCAATCATAAGATCAGTAAAACACAATATCAAGTTCACTAATGATAAGTATGTGCAATGCAATGGAATGCAATGTCAAGTATAATGATGTATGTCTGACCTAGTGATACACACCCGCTGTCTCTCAGTCCGGGACCCATGGGGGATATATCTGTCCATGCATCTGTCGCGGCGCACGACACGACCCTCGATAATAGTAACCATCGCGGCGCGCGATACGTCCCTCGAAATATAGTATCCATCGCGGCGCGCGATACGTCCCTCGAAATGGTACATCCTCTTGAGTACCCATTCTTTTTCAATGCACATAACACTTTTCACAACCAATGCCTCAGAATAATGCAGATGACAAGTTCACACAAATAATGAGGAGATGACCATTTTCATAACATCGCACAGTTCACAACCACATGTTGACACCCAATTTTGGCCTAACATTTTTAAAATTCGTGATTTTGAAGCTTTATTTATTTAATAGCAAATTTTGATCCAATGATTTTAAAATTCATACATTTTGGTCAAATACAAAAAAAAACAAAAAAAATTGTCTTTCCCACATTGTCTCTCAAACAATTTTCAATTTTGCAATAAGTCCCACATCGGCATTTCATCCTTTTTGAGGATTTTTGGGTTTCTATATAAGCCCACTTCATTCACCATTTTTAGAGGAGGATTTTGGAAGGGAAAACAAAAGAATACTCATAAATTTTTGAGAATTCTTGGTTCCCATAGTTCAAAATTTTTAAAGTGTTTGTGTGGTTTTTCGAGTTGAGGAGGTGGAGTCGTTGCCTTCAAACTCGTAGTTCCGGTTCGCCGCCCAGAACCAGGTAAATTTTTTTCTTAGCCTTGTTTTATTTAATTCCCAGTTCTTTTATGTTTTCTGTTTATTATATGTAGTTTGTTTTGTTTTTTTTAGTTTAATGTAGTTCTAAAAGTCAATTAATATTTGTGTTTATTGTAGTTTTAATATTAGTATTATTTTACGGTTTGATGTTTGTTTATTTATTATTATTATTATTATTTTAAAATTGTTAATCAACTATTTGCTATCTTAGATTTTCAGGGTTTTGTTATTATTCTATTTTATTTCATATATTACGTTATTGTTATTTCCATTTCATTATTATGTTGTTTTAGTTTGGTTGTTGCTTTCCCTATTCTCTTGGGATAAGTTTGTTATGTTTTGTTAATGTTCAGGTTATATTAAATATATTTGTTAAAGGGCCAATGAGAAAACTCTCCGTCGGTTTTGGAGGCCTTCCCATTTTAAAAGACGGAATTTTAATTCAAGTCTATATATTCTAAAATTGTTAAATGTGGCCAATGAGTTATTGTTATTTTTATTATTTTGTTTTGGGTAAAGTTTTAATGACTATTTTAGTTTTTCAAATAATTGTGATTGCCTTTATTAATACATTGTTATTGTTAGTTGCTATTATATTTATTATATATTATTCTTGTTCACTACTTTGGTTTGGCTGATTTCTTTTTTAATTGCATTTCTTTTGTTTATAAAAAAAAGAAATTATTAAGTTGGTTTTCTTGTTGTTATTTATTGTAAATGGATGTTATGGCTGCCACTTTTTCCCATTTAGTATAGTATATTTAGGAAGTGGGTATGCCTTAGTGTTTCATTTTTTGAGGTTATTACTATAAGTATTATGTTGCTATGCTTAGATTGATCCGGTATTTACCATGGTAATTTTATTTGAACAATAACTTCACATTATATTATTTTACTGATCTCGTAGATTTTGAGTTGAAATGAGTTGAAGGGCCGATGAAAAATCTATCCGT